>CM036756.1:44599362-44924362 GCA_020796225.1 Arion vulgaris | reverse complement strand
TGTCATAGAGGTTGGATCTCTGTGTCATAGAGGTTGGATATCTGTGTCATAGAGGTTGGATCTCTGTGTCATAGAGGTTGGATCTCTGTGTCATAGAGGTTGGATCTCTGTGTCATAGAGGTTGGATATCTGTGTCATAGAGGTTGGATATCTGTGTCATAGAGGTATGATATCTGTGTCATAGAGGTTGGATATCTGTGTCATAGAGGTTGGATCTCTGTGTCATAGAGGTTGGATATCTGTGTCATAGAGGTTGGATCTCTGTGTCATAGAGGTTGGATCTCTGTGTCATAGAGGTTGGATCTCTGTGTCATAGAGGTTGGATATCTGTGTCATAGAGGTTGGATATCTGTGTCATAGAGGTTGGATCTCTGTGTCATAGAGGTTGGATCTCTGTGTCATAGAGGTTGGATATCTGTGTCATAGAGGTTGGATATCTGTGTCATAGAGGTTGGATATCTGTGTCATAGAGGTTGGATATCTGTGTCATAGAGGTTGGGTGCTCGTCTCTTGTCCCAAAAGGCCCACGGTTCGCTCCCTCGTGGAGACATCGGAATACTTCCTAAGAAATCCCTGATCTCACTGTAGGTGAGATGGAGTGTTCCTAGTCCTATCGGAAACGGACGATAAAACGTAGGTCCCGTGCTCATATTGAGCACGTAAAAGGACTCTTGGCAGTTCAAAATCGAGAAGAGCAGGCTGGAAAGCCGCTGTTCGGGCAAAATTCATTAGAAAGGTTAAATAAAACCACATTTCTACAAAACGTTTTTACCATCTTCCAAATTACATCGAGGACCCTCGCCGATGCTAAGGAGTTCATGCACTGCCGCTGAGATCTTATTGTGTGTGAAAGAGATCATAGCACACATGATTACTCACCGAAGTGCACCGATGATGGTCATGTCGATCAATCAATTCTAAAATCCAACTAAATTGCAGAAAATTCTCAAAAATGAGTAAACGAGATAAATGAAAAAACAGCGAGATTGATAACTCACTGAGCTAACTGCATTTTTTGCAAATGGTCTCCTGATGTTTGCCCATCACATCGTGCACTAACAAAATATCATATAATTATGTCAACGATGAAGACACTTATCTAACGTAACAGATGGCATCATTGTTTGTATTCTACTCTACACTAACGTCCATTGTCCTATACTTTATTTATAGTCTAGTAATAATTTTACTCGCAGTCGGGTATATACAAGAGAGGGCTGAAAAGGTTTGCCTTCTCTGTTATATTTTTAATAACGTCGAACATTTTTGGATAAATCCGATTCTCTACAGTCGTATGGTGCCTCCCTTCCAACAGGATTGACTTTGTACATGACTAACATTTTCCCACCCAGTCCAAAGCGTCTGAAGACGAAGGAAGGACTTCATTGTATCAGGCTTTACGTCATATGGTTCGGTCACTCTTCGCAGAAATGCTAATCCTTCTAACAAGCGTATTGCACAAAGAACGAACTTCGTTGCTCCTGCAACAATCGCACACTTTCTTAAATTTCAATCGATCATGCATTATGCTGTATGCTGAACCATGTGAGCACCCTATTGCAGATGCTACAGAGTCTATCGTTACTCGTCTGTCACCTCTAATCATCTCCTCCACCCGCTGCACTGATGCTTCTGTTGCAATCTCAATTTTAGAGCGTCCTTGAGAAAGTTTTTCTACCCAACTATGCACCGTTTTACGGGACAAACATTTGTCAGCATAAACAGGAAGCATTTCCTTATTAATGTCCTTTGCAGGCAGTCCTTTTGCCCACAAAAAACGCACAACAGCACGTTGCTCTTTGGTTGTATTCTCGGTAAGTACAGTCGCGATTTTGTTTATGCGCTGCGCATGCGCATGAGACACATAGCGCCACCTGGCGAACGGGAACATAAAGTTGGATGTTGCTGTCACCTAACGACACTTTTAGAAAACACCAACTACATTTACCTACCATCTCACATAACTTTGTGGCTTACTTATTGACTTCCCTCGTATGTATATGTGTGTGTGGGTGTGGGTGTGTGTGTGTGAGATGTAAATCTAATTTATTTATAAATAAAATTTGATTTGATTATTCAATTCACCAAAAATATGGAGTGTTTTATTTATAGTACTTCAATGTGATTGCTTTTTTCATTTCTTCTTGTATAATGGTGAACACAAGATGGACGATATGTCTGAGTTTTTATGTAATAAGTTCTAACGAACAAGTTGAATTTGTATTTGTATTCTTTGTTGGATAAATTATGTTGACCTAATACTTGAAGCACATTTATTTGTAGTCTTAAAGGTTTATACCGAGAAATGAACCTTCGAAAACTGCACTGAGATGGTCACCAGAGGGTAAACGAAAACGTGGAAGACCCAAGACGATTTGAAGGAGAACAGTAGAACAAGAACTGAAAGATATGAATCAGAAATGAAACACATTACAGAAGACAGCCAATGTGCATATTCTGCTAGCCTTAGCGCCAAGGCGTCAGAGGATAGATAGAGAGAGACACAGAGAGAGAGAAGTGGAGGTTTTTTTCAGCACAATTGTTAACATACCCAGGTGGTTTCAGGCCGAAGAGCGTCTCGAGGAGCGTCTGATCGAATGGATAGGAGTGCGGCTTCCATATGGGACAAGGAGGGAACAGAAACTAAAGGAACAACTAAAGGACAATTTGTTGTTACCATTTACGGTAAAGGAACAACTAAAGGACAATTTGTTGTTACCATTTACGGTAAAGGAACAACTAAAGGACAATTTGTTGTTACTATTCACGGTAAAGGAACAACTAAAGGACAATTTGTTGTTACCATTTACGGTAAAGGAACAACTAAAAGACAATTGTTGTTACCATTTACGGTAAAGGAACAACTAAAGGACAATTTGTTGTTACCATTTACGGTAAAGGAACAACTAAAGGACAATTTGTTGTTACCATTTACGGTAAAGGAACAACTAAAGGACAATTTGTTGTTACCATTTACGGTAAAGGAACAACTAAAGGACAATTTGTTGTTACCATTTACGGTAAGGACAAGGATTTTTTCTGTTGTGGCATAAATTAAAAATCCTAAACTGAACTTCTCCTCGGCGGCTACACTAGCCATGCGGCCATTAATTCCCAGACTCCCGTCCCACCAGTTCTACACCGCCCTAAAAGCGGTACTACAGGCAGTAACGATAGTTTTAACGACAGGAAGCTTTAGTTCATTAGGACATTTTGTGTAGTACCATGCCTTTAGTTCATTCGGACATTTTGTGTAGTACCATGCGGAGTGAGGTTTTCTACTCAGAAGAGACCAAAATAAAGAGACCAAAAGTTTAAAATATAGAGTATGTTTAAAGTATAGAATATGTTTAAAGTATAGAATTAAAGTATAGAATATGTTTAAAGTATAGAATATATTTAAAGTATAGAATTAAAGTATAGAATATATTTAAAGTATAGAATATGTTTAAAGTATAGAATATGTTTAAAGTATAGAATATATTTAAAGTATAGAATATATTTAAAGTATAGAATATGTTTAAAGTATAGAATATGTTTAAAGTATAGAATTAAAGTATAGAATATGTTTAAAGTATAGAATTAAAGTATAGAATATGTTTAAAGTATAGAATATGTTTAAAATATAGAATATGTTTAAAGTATAGAATATATTTAAAGTATAGAATATATTTAAAGTATAGAATATATTTAAAGTATAGAATATGTTTAAAGTATAGAATATGTTTAAAGTATAGAATATGTTTAAAGTATAGAATGTATTTAAAGTATAGAATATATTTAAAGTATAGAATATATTTAAAGTATAGAATATATTTAAAGTATAGAATATGTTTAAAGTATAGTATATTAAAGTATAGAATATGTTTAAATTATAGAATATGTTTAAAGTATAGAATTAAAGTATAGAATATATTTAAAGTATAGAATATGTTTAAAGTATAGAATATGTTTAAAGTATAGAATATGTTTAAAGTATAGAATATGTTTAAAGTATAGAATATAATTAAAGTATAGAATATATTTAAAGTATAGAATATGTTTAAAGTATAGAATATGTTTAAAGTATAGAATATGTTTAAGGTATAGAATATATTTAAAGTATAGAATATATTTAAAGTATAGAATATGTTTAAAGTATAGAATATATTTAAAGTATAGAATATGTTTAAAGTATAGAATATATTTAAAGTATAGAATATAATTAAAGTATAGAATATGTTTAAAGTATAGAATATGTTTAAAGTATAGAATATAATTAAAGTATAGAATATAATTAAAGTATAGAATATAATTAAAGTATAGAATATGTTTAAAGTATAGAATATGTTTAAAGTATAGAATATATTTAAAGTATAGAATATATTTAAATTAGAATATATTTAAAGTATAGAATATGTTTAAAGTATAGAATATGTTTAAAGTATAGAATATGTTTAAAGTATAGAATATGTTTAAAGTATAGAATATGTTTAAAGTATAGAATATGTTTAAAGTATAGAATATGTTTAAAGTATAGAATATATTTAAAGTATAGAATATGTTTAAAGTATAGAATATGTTTAAAGTATAGAATATATTTAAAGTATAGAATATATTTAAAGTATAGAATATATTTAAAGTATAGAATTAAAGTATAGAATATATTTAAAGTATAGAATATGTTTAAAGTATAGAATATGTTTAAAGTATAGAATATATTTAAAGTATAGAATATATTTAAAGTATAGAATATATTTAAAGTATAGAGTATTTTAAAGTATGAATATATTTAAAGTATAGAATTAAAGTATAGAATATATTTAAAGTATAGAGTATATTTAAAGTATAGAATATATTTAAAGTATAGAATATATTTAAAGTATAGAATATATTTAAAGTATAGAATATATTTAAAGTATAGAATATATTTAAAGTATAGAGTATATTTAAAGTATAGAATATATTTAAAGTATAGAATATATTTAAAGTATAGAATATGTTTAAAGTATAGAATATGTTTAAAGTATAGAATATATTTAAAGTATAGAATTAAAGTATAGAATATAATTTAAAGATAGAATATATTTAAAGTATAGATATTAGTATAGAATATATTTAAAGTATAGAATATGTTTAAAGTATAGAATATGTTTAAAGTATAGAATATGTTTAAAGTATAGAATATGTTTAAAGTATAGAGTATGTTTAAAGTATAGAATTAAAGTATAGAATATATTTAAAGTATAGAATATATTTAAAGTATAGAGTATGTTTAAGATAGAATATATTTAAAGTATATAATTAAAGTATAGAATATATTTAAAGTATAGAATATATTTAAAGTATAGAATATATTTAAAGTATAGAATATGTTTAAAGTATAGAATATATTTAAAGTATAGAATATGTTTAAGTTAGAATATATTTAAAGTATAGAATATGTTTAAATATAGAATATGTTTAAAGTATAGAATATATTTAAAGTATAGAATATATTTAAAGTATAGAATATATTTAAAGTATAGAATATGTTTAAAGTATAGAATATATTTAAAGTATAGAATATATTTAAAGTATAGAATATGTTTAAAGTATAGAATATGTTTAAAGTATAGAATATGTTTAAAGTATAGAATATGTTTAAGGTATAGAATATATTTAAAGTATAGAATATATTTAAAGTATAAAATATGTTTAAAGTATAGAATATATTTAAAGTATAGAATATATTTAAAGTATAGAATATATTTAAAGTATAGAATATGTTTAAAGTATAGAATATATTTAAAGTATAGAATTAAAGTATAGAATATATTTAAAGTATAGAATATGTTTAAAGTATAGAATATATTTAAAAGCTCTTAAAGGCAGAAGGATTTCTAATTGCACGAGATCCCATATGGCTTGGTACATCTCCACAGAAGTGGCATGCTACCTGCCAAGAGTTTAAAAGCATGAACTCTATTCTTTGCAGCAATTTTAGGGATCTTGAGAAAACATAAACTGAACAAAGTAATACGGATTCGAATCCACAACCTTCAGAGCCCCCCCGAGAACCGGCTTTACCATTTACCACAGAGACCTCGTGTTGATGGCCAGTGTTCCAGAAGGTGCTAGAGGTTTTCTGTGATAGAAAATCAATACAATCTTAGTAAGAAATCAATACAATCTTAGTAGGAAATCAATGCAGTCTTAGTAGGAAATCAATACAATCTTAGTAGGAAATCAATGCAGTCTTATTAGGAAATCAATACAATCTTAGTAGGAAATCAATACAATCTTAGTAGGAAATCAATACAATCTTAGTAGGAAATCAATGCAGTCTTATTAGGAAATCAATACAATCTTAGTAGGAAATCAATACAGTCTTAGTAGGAAATCAATGCAATCACAGTAGGAAATCAGTACAATAATAATAATATGAAATTAATACAACCATATTAGGAAATTAATACAATCTTAGTAGGAAATTAATGCAATCGTAATAAGAAATCAATACAATCATAATATAAAATCACTGCAATCTTAGTGGGAAATCGATACAATCTCAGTAGACAATCAATACAATCGAAATAGGAAATCAAAACAATATTTATCATATTTATAATTTTTTTTTAACCCACAGATGTGCTAATTATAAGTTGGTGAGAAGCATCGGTTGCAAGTGTTATAATGAAAATAGGAGAGCAAAATGAATGAATAATATAATATTGTCTGTGAAAAAATCATCTTCTAAAGCATGTTAATTCCAGTTATTGGATTTTATCACATCGTTTTCTGCTTATTCAATTATTAGTTCATGCTGTCATTTCTTCTCTGTCATCCGTGATGTGCTTCCTAATCTGTGCCCACTCCTCTAGCGTTTATTTCCTTTATTTGAGTAAGATGTTGAATATCCACGATTTGAGTGAATGTGTGTGTGTGTGCCATCTTGAGAAATGATTCCTCCTGTTTGTGTGTGTGTGTGTGTGTGTGTGCAGCTTCTTTAGGGTTGGACGGTTTGAGAACCGGATTTTACCCCAAATGACACGTCATCTGCTGAGAGTACTCCATGGCTCAGGAAACAATTCAATGGATCTCTGAAAAAATGCACTCGGGAACAGAACGACGCGGTCAGGGTTCGAACCCACCTTCTTCGGGGAAGCAATGCAACCATTGAACAACTTAGTTACAGGGATCCTTTTCATAAAACATAGTACTACTCTTATGTGTTCTTTTTTTAAAATAAAATACTGCTTACTGTATGTGCATTATTTTATTTATTCCAAATTACTGTTTCCTGTGTGTGTGCAGCTTGTTTACAAAATTATTTCTTTCAATGTTTGTAACTTCTTTACAAATAATTGTTTCTTGTTTGCACCATCTTTACACATTGTTTCCTTCAAGTGTTTGTATCTTCGTCATCAATTATTGTTTCCTATATTTTACTTTCTTTGCAAATAAAATCTACCTGTGTGCACCATCTTTATTAATTATTTTACCTGTGTGCACCATCTTTATTAATTATTTTACCTGTGTGCACCATCGTTATTAATTATTTGTTCTGTTTTTGTACCTTTTTTTAAAACAAAATATTGTTTCTTGTGTGCACCATCTTTACAAATGATTTCTTCATCTGTTTGTATCTTCGTTACAAATTCTTGTTTTCTATGTATTACTGTCTTTGCAAATACAATCTTCCTGTGTGCACAATCTTTATAAATTATTAAATTATTCGCCCGTGTGTTGTCGGGGCTCGTAAGGGGAGCAAAGAATAGTAACACTGAGACCTACTAGGCATGTCATAAGAGGCGACTAAGATAGAGGACTAGGAAGATACCTAGTAAATAAAACGTATCTCATAAATCAGTTGTGCTGACAGTACAACAGATACTTGTAGACACGCATAACTGGCATAAAGTGCAATCGCTCTTCGGCTCGGATCACATACAAGTCACAAAGAGTAGATAACAAGTGGTCAATATAGAGCGTTTGAAGAAGAAGACGAAGGAGATAAATTATTTATTCCTGTGTGTGCCCCTTCTTTGTAAATTATTTCGTTTTGTATGTGTTCCTTCTGTTTATTGTATGTGCACTATTTGTTTTTAAATTGCTGCATTCTCTATGAAAATTTGTCTTAATTTCTGCATAAACAATATGGAAGAAAAAAACAACAATTGGAGCAAAATAAGTAAAACTGATAATGGGAAGAGGGTGTAAAGTGACACGCCTCTGCACTAGGGTAGCATCACAGAGGAATTGTGAGAAAATAACAGGATTGATTCTTAATTGTATGCATTTTGTATGTAGACATCTACAAATACAGCTATAGAAGTGTAGATGTACTAATATCAGTGAGATACATGCAATGGTTATTAAAAATAACCAAGTTGGCTAAAATATCGTTTACAAAATAATACAAAATTGCTGCTTACATAAAATGAGATCAACATGCAGAATTCGTTGAAAACAAATATGTAGATCAGGATTTGGAACATAATTGAAACAGCAAAAAGTTAAAGAAAAATTGGTAAATCTATGAATAGAAATAGTGAGGAAATGGATTAACACGATACAATTTATGGAATGATCAAAATAATTAAATGATTAAAATTGTGTCTTCAACATTTGGAAATATGGCTAGAGTATACAGAACTTGGTATTGCCATCAGGATATATACTGACATGAAATGAGAACAGCGAGCCGTACCTTGACTTCGGTATCATTGATGTTCATAGAGAGCATCCTCCCTCAATGTTAAAGATGTCCTTTTCTAACTCCTTTCCAAGGTGGGTGGAAGTTCTTCAATGGTTAACATACATTGAAGAAGAATAAGACCCTTAGAGCTGTCTTCAGAGCACATTTTCTCATCTTGTCCATAATCATGTCGAGAACCTCAGTAGCGTAGTTGTTAGTGAGCTCTCTTCATAGGTTAGTGGTCCGGTTTCAATTCTACAGTGAGCTTGGGATTTCTTTCCGACCGTGACAGCTCTCAGGTCGACTCAGCCTCAATTGGTACCAGGAAAAAGGCAACTGGCACTGGGATGTAAAGGCAACCGGCGTGATGTTGACCACATCACACATATCGTGTCAATGAAAAATACGGACCTAACACTGCATTACCCTATATACCACGTGGTATAAAAAGGGTTTATTTACTTTTACTTACCATATCAAGGAGGTGACCGTTGGTATGTTAGCACTGACTGCTACCTTTATTCGGACACAGTAACGTGAAAGTCTGAAAGCAAAAGAAGAGGACGAAGCACCCCCACTTCTCAAAACACTCTCCCAGATATTGAGATTTTACACGTGGACCATGGGCAAATACATCTTTCAATTCACTCAACAATTTTTGGTAAGAGTAATGGTTACTGTTTGTGTGTAACAGTATAGTCACAATATAACCTATATAGTTTGGTATATAGGCCCGTGCAATATTGCTGATGTGTCAGTGATCCCTTCTAGAGCACAGTCTCGATCAACTAAACCTTCCACGATCATGTCGGTGCAATTTCCTTAAAAGGTATCTATTACACAAATGGACATGACTTCTCCATTGAACAGGACATGTTTCTTACTAAACCAGGTCACGAACTGATCACTGATAAAACAAAACGCGAGTTCCAAGAATCACGTACGGTGTCTCGACAGAAAGTAACCATACATAAATTAGCTCAATGATACACATATATATATATATATATATATATATATATATATATATATATAAAACTATCAATTTTCAATATAGTTAGAAACAGTATGAGTAGATGTATACTTTTATGTTTAGAAAGCAAGTTGAAGGCATTTGAAAATAGATGTACGCGAAAAAAAATAAACATAAAATGGAAAGAATTCAGGAGAAGTGATGAAATCAGAGAAATGTATGGTCAACCACTAGTGACAACTGGTATAAGAAAGAGAAGATGGAGATATGTTGGACACACCTTGAGAACAAAATGATCAAAGAATATAAAATCAGGCATTGAAGTGGGATGCAAAGGGTTCAAGAAAGAGAGGACGACCTAAGGAGACCTGAAACGAACTTTGCTGAGAGAGACAAGAAATATCGGTCTCGGTTCCATGGAGGACATAGAGCGAGTTGCCCAGGATAGAGCGGTATGGATAAATTTTCTTGCAGGCTCTATGTAACGTACAACAGTACGAGAGGGATTATGATTATTGTTATACTTTTATTTGCCTTAAAAACTAGTTTAACTCGATATGAATGTACGTATGTAGGAATGTATGAATGTATGTGTGTGTGTGTGTGTGTGCGCGCGTGCGTGCTTTTGTGCGTGCGCATGCGTGTGCATGTATGTATCAATCTTCAATCTATTTATAGCAGACAAAAAACAATTAAAACAGATAGCGGAAGAAACCGCTTTTACATATCGCACCAACCAAAAATAAAAATAAAAATACAATAATATTTCGTTTTCATGGTTACTTTTGAGAGTAATGTTGATTTGATCTAATGATACTGCTATATTTTTAAAATATTTTTCCTCAATTTGTATCACTCCGAAAATATATTATACCAGTCACGACATTTGATTCCTCACATTTTGTAGTCACTCCGAAAATATTATACCAGTCGAATTTGATCCAGTCACATTTGAATACTCATTTGTACCAGTCCGACATTTGATTCCTCACATTTGTAGTCACTTCGAAAATATATTATACCAGTCACGACATTTGATTCCTCACATTTTGTAGTCACTCCGAAAATATATTATACCAGTCACGACATTTGATTCCTCACATTTTGTAGTCACTCCGAAAATATATTATACCAGTCACGACATTTGATTCCTCACATTTTGTAGTCACTCCGAAAATATATTATACCAGTCACGACATTTGATTCCTCACATTTTGTAGTCACTCCGAAAATATATTATACCAGTCACGACATTTGATTCCTCACATTTTGTAGTCACTCCGAAAATATATTATACCAGTCACGACATTTGATTCCTCACATTTTGTAGTCACTCCGAAAATATATTATACCAGTCACGACATTTGATTCCTCACATTTTGTAGTCACTCGAAAAATATTATACCAGTACACATTTGATTCTCACGTTTATTAGATCATTAATAAATATTATTTACTAAACTTTTACTAAATTGTATTTCTAGAAAGTTTGAATAATACCAATCAGTACATTATGATTTCAAAACTTTTAAGTAGTCATGAGAAAGTATAAATATGAACCAATGCAGAAAAAATTACAACAAAAGACCGAAACCATGAAAATCAGCAGAACACCAAGCCAGCAAACAATCAAATAGACAACACCAGAGTAAAGCAATTTTCTGAATTCAAATATTTAGGCAGCATTTTCACAGAGAACGGAAAACTCGATAGAGAAATAGAGACAAGATGTCAAAAGTAAACGCAGTCACCTACCAGCTGGCACCATTACTACAACACCCAATGAACAAGATGGAAGTTAAAAGGCAGATGATAAGTGTATTTTCCTACCAACAATTTGTTACCAGTGTCAAATTGCGACTCTTTCATCAGGTTTTTTCTCCTCCTTGTCTTTAAGTCTATATTATTCTTTCGCTTTGATTCCGTCTGTTACATTCTTAGTTTTGAATATTGCAAGTTTTATCCTTGTTATTTCTTGAATACATTTCTAAGTGTCATCACGTATCCAATGTTTATTTTGCATCTTCTTTAATCCTGCATCACTACTTGTCGCATTCAAAAATGTGTTCTTTATCTTATAGCATTTGTCTTCAATGTTCTGTTATCTTTCCTATCTTATAGCATTTGTCTTCAATGTTCTGTTATCTTTCCTATCTTATAGCATTTGTCTTCAATGTTCTGTTATCTTTCCTATCTTATAGCATTTGTCTTCAATGTTCTGTTATCTTTCCTATCTTATAGCGTTTGTCTTCAATGTTCTGTTATCTTTCCTATCAAGTGACTTCAACCTTCAACATTTCAAAAATAATAATAATTTCTAAAATCTTCACCATTCACAAAATTACCACGGGAACTTCGCAGGCGATGCGGTGATCGTACACTGCTGTTGAGATTTTGATGTTCACGAAATAGATCGAAGCACACATTACTATATATCAAAGTCTAATATTGATTGTACTATCAACCAATCAATGAATCAATCAATCAGTCAATGAATCAATCAATCAGTCAATGAATCAGTCAATGAATCAACCAATCAATCAATCAACTAATTAAGAGAACTTCTTACTTTTCAAAACCCAGCTCTGCTACAGACCCCCACCTCCCTTCCTTTGCTACGTCATCGTCCATCTGCTGTATTCCGTGTAACTAACTAACTAACTCAACCATTCATTCATTCACTCAATCGTTTCCAGACTAGACGGATACATGGTACATACATCTATTTTATAGAGCATTTCTCATCATTTTCCCATGGGACTCATTCTTACGTGAGATTTGCCTTATTGTCAGTAAGTTCGGAGTAAAATAAATTGTTGTTGTAAGGGTCCCTATGCCGTTGTGGTACGGTGCACGCCTCTTGCTACAAAAGTATTGGATTCGTGTCCTGTGGGAAGTGATCGAAGTATCATTCAAGTAATCCACGATTTCATTAAAAGGAAGATCACAGGAGAGTTTCTAGTTTTTATAGAAGAAGTGAGATATAACGTTTTTCAAGTTTAGTACGAAAAGAACATTTGACAGATGAAAATTGACAAGAGTAGGCTTGGAAGGCTATGGTAGGTTCCCTGACATAAAAAAAAAGTTAATTGCATATCCTTTACAGGACTTTGCGAATCAACCCCAGCTTTTTAACGTTGTTTGTGATTTTTCTAGGCATTATTACGTTCAGTAGTTTGCCATTGCTTTCTGAACGGGTGGTGCCATCGTCCTATTGTAAAAATAGTTTGCAACCAAACTGTCCACAGCGTGATTCGAACTCAGAACGTCGGGGTTAATAGACCGAGTCACTATCCCCTAGGCCACAGACGCCACCCCCCTGCCATAAACCATAAATAAATATACACATTTACAAAATACGTTGCTACTTGTAAATGTATTCTGATCTTTGTTGTTTTATCAATTCCATTCAACACCATTGTTAGTTGTTGAAGTTTATGTATGGCTATGTTCTTCTTCTTCTTCTTCGATCGTTCTAGGCCTGTTTTAATCATTCTCATTGTGATATATAAACAGCCAAACATCCGAACGTAATGTACGTGCACCAGCCTTCAGCACCTATTGGAGCCCAGTTGCTTATCCTTCGGTGGGGTGTTCGTTTTCAGCCAGCTTTTGATTTACTAGGGTGAGCTTTCCCTAGGGTACGATCAGCTTTGCCGTATTTTTGGGCTTTGTGATCTACGCCGGGACAGTGAGTTACGCTGTTTATGCCCGTTCTGACTGAGAAATATTTCTCGGGGCTTGTAAGCTTATCCTCGGACGGCGTCTTACTCGTATAAGACACCGTGTAAAGTATCGGCCTTCGCCAATGTTCAGACCCAAACTTCATGTTTGATCCGTACATTGTCGGCCTTGCTTTACCGTACATTTTGAGTTTGATCCGGGAAGGAACATTCTCAGCCTCTTCTAGACGCGTATTGGTACGTGGGAATTTGCAATTAACCTCGAAAGCACTGGCATGGGGCCGAGTACAAACAATGTAGAGAGGGTCGTTTCAGTCGGCGCTATCAGCGTAACTGTGGATTTTTCGCTCGCCGCCATCACCCGCCCCAGTTTTTCCGGGGATGTAAGTTACGACTGCAATTGAACATTGCACGGTTGCCCCATGGCTGGCAGTCCCGTTAGGCATCACCAACCTCAGTTCTTCCGGGGATGTTAATTTTTAATGGCACAGTACCTTGCACGGTTTTCCCAGGGCGGGTAGTTTCGTTATGCACTAAACGCAACTTGTTCTTTTGCGCTCGGCAAACCTTGCCCAGTACATGTGTCTGCACCAGGCTACCAATGCGAGGTCAGCTGCAATCTTCTCTCGCACCAACACGAGGGTAGACTTTTATTCGTTACGGTCCTGTCTTATTTATTCTTGCCGACGGGCTGGCAATGTTTGCCCCCTCCTCAGGGCTTCGAGCTTCGCCCTACGTGGGCATACGTTTGGTCACTGGATGCACCTCTCATCCATGTCTGAGACGTTGCGTTGCTGTTTCTTTGCGTTCAGGGACTTGGGCAATATCTTGTTGGACATCGGTCAGGAGATTAGTGCATTTTGTTTGTATGTATCTTTATCGTGTTTCCATACTTGCACTGCTACCACTACCAGTAGTTTACTCTCCCCGATCCCTGCCCCTCTTAGCCAGACCGGAACCATAGTCTGTTTCCAGGGTCACCGCGTGGAGGTTGGGGCAGGGTCTTGGTTAGCGCGCCCCCCTCGCTAACCCTGGCTCATGTTACCACCATGACCTCATGAGCCTTTGACCCCGTATGGCTATGTTCATTATTCTTTTGATTTAGTTCACCACAATACGACGTTCTAATCTTCATTATAATCTGTCTCAAGATCACCGACCATAAGTGACCACAGGGTGATCATTAATGTCTTGCACAACGAGATTTTCAATTTATATACAGACTGAACCAGTTCTTTAGAAGACTACCAACTGACCACTCTTCTTTATGCACTTTGTATGTACTTACCTAACGTCAAATTAACCTACTGAACATATGTCATACACTGCTTTGAACATCTCTGTTCTGTCATGTTGACGTACATACTGTTTTCAAGAAAAATTAATAAGTATTAGCAAACTTCTATTTATGAAGTACACTGCAACACTACCAACAACACTGCGTAAATTAGTATCCCGTGTTTTATTGAACCAATACTTATATATGGCAGCGAATCATGGACAATGGGCAAACAATCAATAAGATCGCTAGAGGTCACAAATGTATAATTTTATAGAATTATGAAAATCCTATTTACAAGGAAGAAAATAAATGATGAGGTTTTAAAAGAAGGTTGCACACAAAGCAATCTTATCAAATAAATAAGAATCACACAATCAATGTTCTACGAATATTTAGTGAGAAGGGAGATTTAGAACATTTAGTGAGAAGGGGAGATTTAGAACATTTAGTGAGAAGGGGAGATTTAGAACATTTGGTGACAATAGGTAAAATTCAGGGAACGAGAGTTCTTGGAAAACGGAGAAGATGTTGGAGGCTCTGATATCGTGGTTCGACAAAAGATCGACATCAGAAAAACGACACCAAGAAGAGATAGATAGATAGATAGAGAGAGAGAGAGAGAGAGAGAAAGAGTTGGTGAGAGACATGATCGCCTAACCCTATTATATATTCAATACAATAAGTAAGTTAAAACATTTTTTAAATCTGGTCATCGTTTTTAATCTGTTGTGTACATTGAATTCTTTGTTTGGGGAAGATCTTTTAGTCGAAACATCGATTTAGCCTATTTATGTGATCTATACAACTACCCAACGTCGTATTCATATTTCAAATTTGATATAGATATTGACTACAGTCGTCTATATTTATCATTAATGTTTTCTAGTCATGCTTCATGTCTTTTGTAGAAAATCGTTTCATCCCATTCCACATCAAATACTGCATAAATCTAAGCAGTTTCTCCGTCTCTCCATCTTCGTATTCAATGTTTGTTCAATGTGCAGATATCATCGTCGTTTTGGTTTATTTACTGTTTCGTCTTCTAAAACTGATACCGTTCTTATTGTATTCTCTAAGCCCCTGTGATATTTAATGTGATTTATGAGCATTTTAACTCCTCTCGTACCGTTATACGTTACATAGGGCCTGCAAGCAATTTCTCCGTACCGCTCTACCCTGGGCAACTCGTTCAATCTCCTCCATGGATCTGAGACCGATATTTCTTGCCTCTTTCAGCAAAGTTCGTTTCAGGGTCTCCCTAGGCCGTCCTCTCTTTCTTGAACCCTTTGCATCCCACTTCAATGCCTGCTTTGATATTCGTTGATCATTTCGTCTCAAGGTGTGTCCAACATATCTCCATCTTCTCTTCCCTATAACAGTTGTCACTAGTGGTAGACCAGACATTTCTCTGATTTCATCACTTAATTCTTTACAATTGAGTAAATAATTATTGGACAACATATTTTTGGTACTACTACCTTTAAGATTTAGGTGATCTTTATCACTAAGTGGTTAAGATATTGAAGGGTGGGGACTCGAATCCGGGCCGCCTCGTTTAGTTCACATGTGCATGTTTTAAAGCCTAATATTTTTACCTGAGCTACGGAGATCGTGCGTTATGCAACACTAGAAAGGTGACTTGTCATTTCTGCCGAAAGGGACGGAGCCATAGTGGGAAAAATCAGGTGCAATGAAGTTAACTTTAGATCCATTATCTTTAAATTTTATTGGAAACCAAAATAAAACTAACAAGATCACACACAAATCAGTAACAATAATAAGAAAGAAAGAGATAACCCGATAGCGTAATGGTAAATGCTTTTGTCTTGATGGCGCCAGATCGCATTTTCAAATTCCACAGCGGGTGCCAGATTTTTGTTCGACCGCAACTTCTTTCAGATAGACCCATCCTTAGTAGTGTACCAGACAAAAACACAACATGAAGTAAAGACAGAGAAAAGAAACAGAACAGGAAGTAAAGATCGCTTAATGTTAACCACATCACTCATTGTGTGACGTTGATCAAACAAAAAATTCCGGAGTAGTACCACATTCATCAATATACCACATGGTATGAAAACACATATTCTTTCTTTCTTTTTCTTCTTCTTTTGTTGTCACACTTCTGCCTGGATATTACCTGGTGTCTTGGACTTCTGTTTTTGTCTTCAGTTTCAGTTTGGAATATTTTCATTGCACTCCGGACATGTCCAAAGGTGATCCGATCTCCTTCGCAATATCTCCAACAGCGTCCAGCAACTGACCGTATCAGTTCGATTTAGATGTATGAGCCGACTCGTATACCTGTCGTACTGTTCTTTTCTTGCCACACCAATCTTCAAACCCAGCTCACGTAATCTAGTAGTTGACGTGGATTAGTTTAGATGAAAATCTTCTCTGCGGCCACACTCTATGAGGGCGTTCAAGATGTCAGCTCTCTCTATTGGCTGGCCCTCTGATATAACGGCAGGTCCAGACAGTATGTCTGCTCTCTCATTGCCAACGACACCATGTGCCCCGGAACGAAGACAAGTGTAATTCTGCAAATTGTTGACGCTTAGTGGCTTGTGTGATAGTTATTTTTTCTCTTCGACAGGATTTAGTTATGCCATCTAACCATCTTTTTCGTGGTCTTCCTCTCGCTTTCTTTCCTAATGTTCTGTTGTAGAAGACTCTGTATACTGTAGAGTATGGATGCATTTACTTAATAATGAGAAACAAAATCTAATGCACATCATACTTTACTAATCGACAGATGTCTAAACAACGCGAAGCCAAGAATTGCCCTGATTATAAAAACATGAGTACACACATTGAATAAATGTTTATCATCATGGCAACAGTCTGTGAAATGTTTCTTACATTTATATTTAAATGAGAATTATACCAGCATTTATTCGTCAATGCTAATGGAGGCGGTAATAAATACATATACATGATTTAAACTATCAATGTTTCAGTTAATACAAGAACGTTTATTGAGTGGGCTTGGTTTTTATTGTTATTAACTGCTTCTGTTATTATTAACAAGTATTCTTAGTGGGCTTGGTTACAGTTATTTTGTCCTGTTTCTGTTATTACTAACATGTAATTGAGTGGGCTTGGTTACAGTTATTTTGTCCTGTTTCTGTTATTACTAACATGTAATTGAGTGGGCTTGGTTATATTTATTATTCTCTGTATCAGTTATTACTAGCATACATCTTGAGTGACATTGTTTTCTGTTATTGTTGACTTCTTCCATTCTTCGCACTTTCAATGTTGATATACTGTAGACATTCTCTTTCTAGTTTCGTATAAGCATACAAGTCTCCACAAATTGATGGATATTATAACACAAGCTATCTTAACGTTATGCTATTTTTGATGTGACACTTAATGATAACACTACTTGCAATCAACGAGTCATTGGAACTATCAGGATAAATATATTTCATCATCTATTAAACGAGACTGAGTCTCTAACAGGGCGTAACATAATAAGATTTAAAAGTAAACAAAACATGTGGTAACATTACTATTTGCTGAGAGAGGCAAGATATATCGAATTCGGTTCCATGGAGGAGATGGAGCCAGTTGCCCAGGATAGAGTAAAAAAAAAAAAGGGAACCCTTTCATACCTCGTGGTATATAGGTCAATACAGTGTTAGGCCTGTATTTTCATTGACCGTCGGCACACGATGGGTGATGTGGTCAGCATCACGCCGGCCGCCTTTACTTCCCAGAGCATGTCTGGTACCCAGTTGAGGCTGGGTCGACCTGAGAGCCGTCGTGGTCGGGAAAATTCCACGCTCATTGCGGAGCTGAACCCAGACCACCAGCCTTGCGAAGCGAGTTCACTAACAGCTACGCTACAGCGGCTCTCAACACACTCCCAGGATAGAGTGGTATGGAAAAATTGCTTGCAGGCCCTATGTAACGTATAACGGTACGTGAGGAATTATTATTATTATAACATTATTACGGTTCATGTTGATAATTGTAACATGAAAACTTGGCATATAGTTATAATATCACCATACTAGAATGTTATGGTCAACATCATGCCGGCCACCTTTACTTTCCAGTGTTTGTTGGTACCACAAGGAGCAAAGGTCAACGTTAGAGGCGCACAATCTTAAAACAATCTAATTTCCTTTGTGGAATGTGATCTTTGGACCACTCGCCAACGAAGTGAGTGCGCTAACTACTACGTTATCGTTGCTCTCAAAAACGTAACATAGATGATGGACAAAGTATATAATTTAACCTTTACATACACAAAATAATAAAATAATAAATATGGTAGATACTAGTCACATGGAAGATTGTGGGTTTTGCTGATGAATTTGCCTTGTTAAGTAGAAATAACTAAAATGTGCACAGAAAAACAAACAACTTGGCACCTATAGCATAAAAAGTTAGACTGCAGATAAGCTATGAGAAGTAAAAAAAAAAAAATAAAGACATTTATGGCAAGTAATTCAGATATCAAGCTGGAATCCAGTGATAAAAATCACAGATTAAATCACATATGTAGGCAGCTAGTTTAATTGCACTAGAAATATTTAACAATAAATTATGCTACGAAGTGTCAAAGGAACATCAGCTTTTCAAAGTCTGAATAAAATATGGAACTACATTTTATATAGTTCTAAAATAAAATTACGAATATTCAATGAAATTGTTGTATCAGTACTAACATATTGCCAGCGAGAGTTGGGAAAGGACTGAAGATATAGACAGTAAGTTAAATGCTTTTGAAAATAGATGTCTGCGAAAAATAATGAATTTTTAAAATTGGACAAATTCGGAAAAAGTGATGAAATCAGAGAAATGTCTGGTCAACCAATAGTAACAACTTATAAAAAAAGAGAAGATGGAGATATGTTGGGAAGACGCTGAGAAGAAATGATCATAGAGTAACAAAGCAGACACTGAAGTGGTAGACAAAAGGTTTAAGAAAGAAATATGGAAACCCTGAAACTATTTTTTTTTCTGGGAGCGGCAAGAAGTATCGACTCAATTCAATAGAAGAGATTAAACGAGTTGCCCAGGATCGAACGGTATGGATAAATTACTTGAAGCCCTGTGTAACGTATAACTGCACGAGAGGAATAAAATAATATATACAATATAAAAATAACTACAATTTATACAGAATTTGAACCAAATTTAGAAACGGTATTTAATCTGTCAACCATGAAACACATCGAATCTGGATTGTTGTTGTAATTGTTTATGTTTAAGATTAGAAATGCGGTTTCTCTACCTCTATATTTACTTTACACGTTACATAATGTGCTTATATCAGCGTTATTTACTTTGTTCTTGTCATGCCCTATAAATAGATATCGGTTAGAATTTTGTCCCTAATGCTTGCAGCTTTATTATTTATGAATGTCATGTCTCTTCTGCTGTCAAGATAAAATCATCAATAACATCTCATATTATTCTTCTCTTTGATATACTGCTTCTTCATTATATGTTATCAATAACATCCTAAATCATTCTTCTCTTTGATATACTGCTTCTTCTTCACTATATGTTATCAATGCCCCAAAGCAGTTGCTTCTAATTACAATTTTCTCGGATTCAAAGTTGACTCACACAACTATCTCATATAAAAACTAGAAATATCTTAGCTGAAATATTTGGAAACAAGGGTTCAACGAAATAATATTCCTTTTGTCTTCACGTGGTTCACGCACAAACTATGTTTAGTGAGCACACATGTGACCTTATCTCGAAAGGAACTGATTAAACAGTATGAACTTTAGGTAACAACCTATCTTGTTTTTAGAGTTTCTAGAATTGAAGAGAGAAGACAAACATTGTCAGATATCCAACCCCAAATGATATAGGTTAGCTTTGCAACAGTATAGTACATATTTGGACTGGTCCCGAGCCTGAGTATGCAGATTGTTGAACACGCTAGAATGTTAGTATATAAATACATTTAATGTTTAAATTAGATTGCAATTAATTAAGATTAACAATGGAATTCTTCTGCGATTATACAAGAAAAAAGCAATTCAGTAAAGAAATAACAAGTAGTGATACCATTTTGTAGAAAGACCCACGTGGTGCCGGGACACACAAATGAAGCAAAGAATAGTATCACTGCGACCTACAAGGCATGTCATAAGAGGTGACTGATGTAGGACCTAGGAATCGACCCTAGTAAATAAAAAGCAGCACATAAATTGGATGTGTTGGACTACTTGTAGGCGCATAACTGACACAACGTACACTCGCTCTTAGGCTCAGATCACATACACACCACAAAGAGTGGTTAACACGTGATCGATATGGAGCGTTCGATGAAGAAGAAGAAGAAGAAACACAATACAAAGTCGGTCAAACATTCATTTTCTGAAGGGAAAAAAATCAACTCAGAAATGTATACATAAATATCGTTTGACTTTGAACCTGCTTAATTTGTCCTACAATGAAAGAATTATAAGTAGTAAAAATGCTGAATTTACGTACATACGTGCAGAATTCAGGTAGTCTTGTCAGACAAAAATGTCTTGATGCAAGACAAACACTAACACATGTCACTTTATCTGCACATGCATTTGTTTTGAAATCAAGATAGTGGCGCTCGCAAAGTTAAACATCCCTATAGAAAGTGCCTCTGGTTACTTTTACTATCAGGTTTAAATTAGTGCTCATTTCCAAACATATACGTTATTCTAAGCTAGTTTTATATCTATTATACCCCAAGCCATGCATTTCAGTGCGAATGCATTAACTGTAATTCTATGATCGATGTGTCCTCCTTCAGCTATTGCTGGCTGCAATCTCAGAAACTCAACTATTTACTGGTTATTTCGTCCTAGATCTTACTTCAACTAGAGAGACGCAGTAGCGTAGTTGTTAGTGAACTCGCTTCTTAGCACAGTGGTCCGGGTTCAATTTCACAGTTGGCGTGGAATTGTTTCCGACTGTAACGGCTCTCATGTCGACTTATAGTCAATTGAGTACCAGGAAAAGCTCTGGGAAGTAAAGGCAGCCAGCGTGATGTTGACCACATCACCCCTGGTGAGCCGGCGGTCAATGAAAAATACAGGTCTAACACCATATCACTTGATATAAAAAGGGTTCCTTTACGTTTTACTTACTTCTATTGGTTACTGGTTATATCACTTCTGACAGATTCTTAAGTCTGTATATTTGAATAAATTAGCATTACATAACAAATATATATGTAAGGGAGCGCAGAGTGCAGAGTGACCTTCATGTGAATCAGCTTCAGTCTCCAGTTTCACATGCAGCAGCTGTGGCAAGGATTGTCACTCCAGAATAGACTATTACAGTCACAATAGACGATGTGATTCAGTACAGAACAAACTACGTGACGCAGAATCTATTGTCTCCTGAGACATAGAGGTCAATGATTATTAAGAGACAAAATAAATATTCTAGCAGAAAGATAAGAAAAGTGATTAAGAGACAAAATAAATATTCTAGCAGAAAGATAAGAAAAGTTGTTAAGAGATAAACAAATATTCTAGCAGAAAGATAAGAAAAGTAATTAAGAGACAAAATCAATATTCTAGCAGAAAGATAAGAAAAGTAATTAAGATACAAAATCAATATTCTAGCAGAAAGATAAGAAAAGTGATTAAGAGACAAAATCAATATTCTAGCAGAAAGATAAGAAAAGTGGATAGGAGACAAAATCAATATTCTAGCAGAAAGATAAGAAAAGTATTCCTTCTTAGTGTGGACATATAACGAGGCACAACTCAATTTTAAATGCTATTTAACAGTTACCCGTTGATGGTTAAAGAAGAGGAAGATGGTACAAATCCTGGATTTAGATCAGTGGCTCTCAACCTTCCTAATGACGCGACCCTTTAATCCAGTTCCTCAAGTTGTGGTGACCTACAACCATAAAATTATTTTCGTTGCTACTTCATAACTGTAATTTTGCTACTGTTATGAATCGTAATGTAAATATCTGATATGTAGGATGTATTTTAATTGCTACAAATTTAAAATAATTAAAGCATAGTGGTTAATCACAAACGCCGGGTACTCGTATGTGGGTGTATCTGCATGTGGGCGGACCCGCATGGAGACGGATAGAAGAACGGTGTCTCGGTTCCTAAGACCATCGAAAATATGTGTTTTCCGATGGTCTTAGGCGATCCCTGTGAAAAGGTCGTTCGACTCCCAAGGGTCGCGACCTAAAAGTTGAAAACCACTGATTTAGATCATCAAGAGTTAGTCACGGTCTGGTATTTCAACATTTGTTATAAACGTAGAAGACATAGCGATATTGCCGACGGTTTGTGCTCAAGTCTCCACAGTGACACACCTACAACCCCAGCTGATTATTGTTCTTATTTTATTACTATTGTAGGTACACAGTCTCCTGCAGTAGATATCGAAGTATATACTTGCTGGCGGTTCTTGTGGTTTACTTATAAATACACCTATAATACACCTATAGGAATCAAGTATTATTGCAAAAAATGTTGTGACTATATTGAAAACGGTAAGAGTAGAGAAATTTACTCTGAAATCGTGAAAATAGCACAGTTCTACTTTGCTATTCCAGCACACAATGTTACTCTAGAAAGACTATTTTCCTTCTTTATTGGCTACCGAATTGAAAAAAAAACCGGTTTGTTTGCTGAATTAAATTTATGCCCTTTTTCCCCAATGCAGCTGTATGTACAAATTCAGTGCAGTTTCCTTAATTATTAACCGAATTTTATGAGTAATATACCATTTTGTAGGTAAATGAATTTTATTTAAAATATATCTACAGGAAAGACACAGTGGCACCCCCAGCGGCTCATTGGAACCAATGGACCAATGAGAGAAATTGTCTTAGTGTGGATTCAGGCAAATACATTTCACTTGTCAAATTTAATTTCAAACATTTCACATGCAGGCAATTGCATGGGTATTTATGCAAATGAAAGACAATCTAAAAAGGATCAGGTCATCAGAAAAACATATATGGAACACAATTTAAATGGAATTTAATGTTAGGAGAAGTGTCCTCATTTCGGAAGATCGAAATATGGTAACCCTAGACATGCATCCATCTCGTGATCTTTGTTAACCACTTATTCATCTTTTCATTGGGAGTATTTATGGCTAATGGTTAAAATGGTTGCATGTCGTTCTGAAGGTTATTAGTTCAAATCCAGATCGAGTCACATGTGCAACTGTTTTCATGAGATCCCTAGGATTGTTGCTAAAGATTCGGAGTTCGCGTTGTGTGCAACATTCTCATCAGATGACGTCGTCATTTCTGCGGACACAGATAGAGCTATATGGGAACGACAGATGACGTTGCCATTTCTGCGGACACAGATAGAGCTATATGGGAAACCCGGCGTAATAAGGTAAATCCTTCATCATTTAACCCTTTTAGAGATCTTGCCAACTTATTCTCAACAGTTCCCGTCATTACCGTGTTCAACAGAAAGCCATTTTTATTTATATGTCAAAATATTTAAGTTGCTTCTTTCTGATCTCGTTCAGTAATTATCTCTTCATTCTTGTTTCAGAACTACCCCCCATTAAATGTTGATTGTCCTGCACACAACACGCATCCATTAGAGGGGAAATAACCTTGTCTACAATAATATAATTGTATTCAGGTGGTTATTTCCCTGTCCTGTTGAAAACTATTCGCAATTTATCATGGTGAGTGTGAGATATATTTCTGATTTCCAAATTACAGATGAAAGTATACGTGTTAAAATGAAGCTTTTGAAATATTTCAAAATAAGAAAATCATTGTGTTTGTATTTTCTTTTTTAAAAAATAATGTTAATGAAATAATTATGTTTCTAAAACATATTACTAACTGTCAGGGACTATACGTTGGAACTGGCCGCTTGATTGATCAACTGAATGCCCGATTTGCCGATTAAATAACTAACTGATTGTCTGACTGACTATTAAATAAATTAAAATAAAAAAAAAATAACGGAACTGACTAACTTATTGAGTTTTTGTGTTGTCAATACACTTCTTATTGTTCTTATTTTTCATTAAATTTGAGATTCTTACCTTTAACGATCTTATATTCTTATACTAACATTATCATGTGTCGCGGCAGCCAGCATAAGCTACCATTGCTAGACATATATATACCTGTCCTGAATACACATTATCATGTGTCGCGGCAGCCAGCATAAGCTACCATTGCTAGACATATATATACCTGTCCTGAATACCATTATCATGTCGCGGCAGCCAGCATAAGCTACCATTGCTAGACACATAACACCTGTCCTGGGAATGCTGGTTCACAGTTCAATAGAAATTGACATTTTCTATTACCATGATGTTAGTCTGTCCGTAAGTTTTCTCTCTCTCTCTCTCTCTCTCTCTCTCTCTCTCTCGTTGTCTCTCATTGTTTCCCATTGATGTTTCCCAGTTTACATGATATGTTCAAATTAATTACATTTTCCCACGAACATTATCATATATACTTACATATGAAATTTGGTATCCACTTATGTTCAATGACCAAAAGAAGGAGCAATGCATTCTAATTATTAAGTATTATTTCACAGATTTGTAGTTAATTGAACAGAATGAACGTTTACAAAAGCACTGAGACGACGCATATATAAATACTCAGTGTCAGGGATAAGACACTAACTCAATCCATACAGTTATACACTGTAAATGTATACTAATAACACCAATAACGCCATTTTGGTTGATTTCTACATGAGCCTTTTGGCGTTGTACTAACTTGTCAAAGAGCACTTTGGCGTTGTACTAACTTGTCAACGTTTTGTATGCATCTAAGAGAGTCAAATATATATATAAATAAATAGTGAGATGATAGAAGTCGTATTCTAGGCGGCGGTCTGGTTCAATTACAGTGGCGTGAATATTTTACTGACTGTAACGGATCTCATTTTGACTCAGTCAAATGGACCAGGAAAATCACTGGAAGTAAAACGGCTGGCATAATGTTACATCACTCAACGTGTGCGAAGGTCAATGAAAACAAGGCCTAACTATTATCTATATACCTCGTGGTATGAAAAGGGTTCATTTATTTATTTTTATATCGAATGATGTATATTATTATTATGATACTTACTGCAAACAACGTAAACACAAACCTTGTGTAATTAAAAGTTAAGAGGTATAAAACAATTGCACTCAGAACTCAGAACATTCATGGTAAGAAGAGTTAATAGTGTCACAAAGACTTTTCAAACCGACACAAGTTGGCTAAAGTAGTCTTTATTATTGTTAGAACTTGCAAAATTGAAATATATTGTAGTAAGAAATTATGAAGTTTGAAATTACTGTGAGAATTTTATTTCTAATAAATGAAACCGAAAACTAAGAAATAAATTTATTTTGAAATACTAAATGTCTTTGTCTGGTAGCATTGTTTGCTCGTCAGACTACGTGTTTCAAATCCATGTCGGAATTCGACGTAGATTTGAGTTGATTGTACATTTGTGCAACATGACCATTGTCAGAGAATGGCTGCCTACTCATCTGAAGACAGCAGAACACGCCATGGACCTGCTTGTCCCGTCTGCTAGATCGTCCTTTGAAGACTTTTCAAAGGATTGTTTCACAAGTATACTGTCTTGACGTTCTCAATTGTAGGACTGCTGACGCTGTTAACATCATATGATCTTTTGCCTACTCTGGAACATTTGAAAGGAAAATGAATGACAGAGCTAAATGAAGAATAATAGAATTTAGGAATAATGAAGTATAGTTTCAAACGCACGAATAGTGAAATCAATGCGTTAATTCACAAATAATTATAGAGTCTATTGTCATTGTCTTTCCAGAGGATGATGGAATTGCTTGTCCACTTTCTGTTAAGAGTAGGTGGAGCTTTGTTGCGTTCCAGGCCATTGGTGCCCTTGTTGTGTTATATTCGTGTTTATTTAGTGTGGTCTTGATATTGCCTATCAATTATTTTCTTGGTTTTCCCTTGGCTCTAGTGCCTGATCTATTGTTATTGTATTCTGTTATTAGTGGTTTACATTCTCATTATTCCAATCTCATTAAATGTCCAAACCACTGCATTTGTTGTCTTTCGATGTATTCGGTGCATGAAGTTATGCCTACTCTGTTTCTGATGTCCTCATTTCGTAGTCTATCTCTCCTGGTGACCACCACTACTTTCCTCCAGCATTGCATTTCACACGTGGTGAGCTTTATGTGGTATGTTGCTGCCAGAGACCAAATTTATATGAGTATCCATAAATAATGAAATTATTGAATCAAGCCATGAATAATGATATTATTTAATCAATCCATGAATAATTAAATTATTTAATCAATCCATGAATAATGAAATTATTTAATCAATCCATAAATAATGATATTATTTAGTCAATCCATGAATAATGAAATTATTTAGTCAATCCATAAATAATGAAATTATTTAGTCAATCCATAAATAATGAAATTATTTAGTCAATCCATAAATAATGAAATTATTTAGTCAATCCATAAATAATGAAATTATTTAGTCAATCCATAAATAATGAAATTATTTAGTCAATCCATAAATAATGAAATTATTTAGTCAATCCATAAATAATGAAATTATTTAGTCAATCCATGAATAATGAAATTATTTAATAAATCCTTTAATAATGAAGTTATTTAGTCAATCAATTGGAGTCAAAGTCGCATGAGGGGGTGTGTCAGGATTAGTGAGCCGGAACTAATCAAGACCCTGTCCCCTACCTCCACGTGATGACCCTGGAAACATACTTTGGTTCCGGTCTGGCTAATGGGGGCAGGGATCGGGGAGAACTACTGGTAGTGGTAGCAGTGCAAGTACGGAAAAGCAGTGCAGGTCCTTACGAATAAATTGCACGAATCTCCTGGCCGATGTCCAACAAAATATTGTCCAAGTTCCCGAACAAAAGAAACAGCAGCGAAACGTCTCTGACATAAATGAAAGGATGAGAGGTGCATCCAGTGACGAAACGTGAGCCCATATAGGGCGAAACTCGAAGCACTGAGGAGGGGCACACATTGCCAGCTGTGGGGCAAGCATAAATAAGTCAGATGCGAAACGAATAAAAGAATACCCTCGTGTCTGTACGAGGGAAGATTGCAGCTGACTCCGTATCGGTGGCCTGGTGCAGATACATTTACATTTGCTTGGCCCAGTTCGGTGTTTCCCGAGGCTAGGGAAAATGCGCAATAGAACTGCAAATTGCTACCTACCAACACGCGTCTCGAAAAGGCTGAGAATCTTCCTACTCCGGAACAAACTAAAAAGTGTAGTTAGGTCGACAATGTAAAGATCTGACAGGCTGTCCGGATGCGAACATTGGCGAAGGCGGATACTTTATAGGGTGTTTTATACGAGTAAGACGCCGTCCGAGGACAAGCTTATAAGCCCCGTGAAATGTTCCTAATCCGGAACGACTTCACAGTCAGAAAGGGCAATAACAGTACTAACTCACTGTTTGGCGTAGATCACAAAGCCCAAATATACGGCAAAGCTGATCGAAAAGGCGAAGATCCGGGCCGAAATAGTCGACAGAAAGGAGCGTACCCTAGGGAAAGTTCACCCTAGTAAATCAAAAGCTGGCTGAAAGCGGACGGGCGGGCGTAGTCACCATAGGCGCATAATTGACCCAAGGTATATCACTCTTTTCTTGTCACAGGACCAATTATATATCACAAAAAGAATGATAAAATTGGCCGTGAAGAACGTTCGAAAAGAAGAAGAAGAAGTCTATCCATTAATAATGAAGTTATTTAGTCGATCCATGAATAATGAAATTAACATTTTATCTCAGTAATGTTTTTACCTTTGGACGCGCTTATATTGCAATGTGTAACTGAATTAACCAGAATAATGGCTTTGCTTTTCATCTTAAAAAATACTGGGTGCCAGTATATTAGTTCATAAGAGCGAATGGGTTAATGTGTCAATCCACAAATAACGAAGTTATTTAGTTGCAATAAACAATGAAGTTACAGTGTTTATCCATTAATAGTGAAGCTATCGTACACATTCATTAATAATTAATGTAACTTAATTACTAATGAAGTTTTAAAGATAATCATTACACGTGAATTTATGCAGTGTTAATCAACAGAGACAAAACCGAAGTAATGCCATTCTCTAGAGTGGAAAGCAATACCAATATCTCCATCGATAAGCATCGATAAGTCAGGTCTATAACTTCTAAAGTGATAAGTAACACAATTTAGAGATAATGTCAGTTCTTTAGCTTCTAAAGTAACACAATTTAAAGATAAAATCAGACCTATAACTTCTAAAGTAACAACATTTAGAGATAAAGTCAGACCTATAACTTCTAAAGTAACAAAATTTAGAGATAAAGTCAGACCTATAACTTCTAAAGTAACAAAATTTAGAGATAAAGTCAGACCTACAACTTCTAAAGTAACACAATTTAGAGATAAAGTCAGACCTATAACTTCTAAAGTAACAACATTTAGAGATAAAGTCAGAACTATAACTTCTAAAGTAACAACATTTAGAGATAAAGTCATACCAATAACTTCTAAAGTAACAAAATTTAGAGATAAAGTCAGACCTATAACTTCTAAAGTAACACAATTTAGAGATAAAGTCAGACCTATAACTTCTAAAGTAACAACATTTAGAGATAAAGTCATACCTATAACTTCTAAAGTAACACAATTTAGAGATAAAGTCAGACCTATAACTTCTAAAGTAACAACATTTAGAGATAAAGTCAGACCTATAACTTCTAAAGTAGCAAAATTTAGAAGTGCTAAAGAAGTTATGTACTTGACCTCTGCATGCATTGCAAACAGCAACGACTGTTGAAAGAGTTTGAACAACAATGGCAGGAAATCTGGTTCATTCTCTTGACCTGCCAGTTACGATGGTCACTGTACATGTTACCAAATTGTAGATCTTGATCCCCCTTCGTGTAGGAGGTGCCATCAACACCAAGAGAAGATAGAAGTATCATGAGGATGAAGATACTGTTCACCATAGCACAAGTGTTTCTGAAAAGTGAAGAAAAATATTAAATTTATATGGACACACTAGCTGTTTTTTCCATAAGGAATACATCCTTAATGTGCATGTATATTTCTCAACGAAATTCAACATAGAATCAATAAAGCAAAGCAAATTATAGGGTAATTGACAACAATTTTGACATGCAAGAATGTCACTTCTTAATTTTATGTTGTCGTCACTCTGTTATCGGGCTGTTACCCAGTGTCTTGCTTTTCTGTTTTTTATTATGCGCTGCTCTAGTTGCTTGGGTGATAGTTAATATTGTATTTTGACAGAATTCCGCTATGTTATCTATCTTTATTTTCGTGGTCTCCGTATGGAATTCTTTCCGGATATTCTGTTGTAAAAGACTTTGTATACAGTGAAACATGGTTGCATTCCACTAGAAGAGAATTGTACAACACTCTTTTCCTATCATTATGCTATTAGTATCAAATCTGGACGCCGACATCGAACGATGAAAGAAAACTAGTCACAAAATAGATGAAGTGTATACGCAGAATGAAGGTAGTCTCAAGAATAGACCTGTTTAGAAATGAAGACATCAGGAAAAAGTGGGCACAACATCAGTACTGAACTTCATCAAGGAAAAACAAATTAAATGAATCAGCAGCACAAGCAGATTACCAACAGCCAGTGCACATCAAATGGCAATTCTACTAACATACAGTGGATACAAGGCAAACGGCCGTCCCTGCAAATGGTGGACCACAGAAATAAAGGTGAATTTGAAAGACACTATGTACGAAGTAAATCTTGACTTATTCTGACGCTGTGAGGTAAAACATGATCTGAGAAAAGAAAGAACTTTTCTGCTGAACTTTTTTTTTACTCTTAAAATTACTAATTATTTATTGAGAAAAATAGTTGGAACATTCTTAGCGCAGGAAATGATGGCCGAGAATGTCACCAGTTTATCGTAGAGTTAGTTCTTGGACTTTGACAGTACGAGTACCTGTTTATGACACATACCGGAGTAGTCGCATAGCAGAAGTTGATCGTAGATGAAAAAGAACCATTCTTGTGAATAGTAAAAAATAATGGAACATTATTTGCGAATAAATTTAGCAATCTTCACCGAAGATACTGTTTAAATGCTCTACCGTTGAACTACATGAAAAGAAATTAGCACTTATAAAAGTATCATGAGCGCACAGAATTAGTTGATTGTGTCCAGTTATCCAGTTTTTGCCTTACTTTCAGAAACGTGTATCATTTTCCAATAACGTGCAACATTATTGCAAACAAATCCCATGTTCTTTTATTGGCTAACATTCATAGCTTTACTACAGGCAATTTCATGTTGCTTTAACCGACGCTCTGTGGCGACATGGTCAAGACGTTCCTTTAACCGACGCTCTGTGGCGACATGGTCAAGACGTTCCTTTAACCGACGCTCTGTGGCGACATGGTCAAGACGTTCCTTTAACCGACGCTCTGTGGCGACATGGTCAAGACGTTCCTTTAACCGACGCTCTGTGGCGACATGGTCAAGACGTTCCTTTAACCGACGCTCTGTGGCGAAATGGTCAAGACGTTCCTTTAACCGACGCTCTGTGGCGACATGGTCAAGACGTTCCTTTAACCGACGCTCTGTGGCGACATGGTCAAGACGTTCCTTTAACCGACGCTCTGTGGCGACATGGTCAAGACGTTCCTTTAACCGACGCTCTGTGGTGACATGGTCAAGACGTTCCTTTAACCGACGCTCTGTGGTGACATGGTCAAGACGTTCCTTTAACCGACGCTCTGTGGCGACATGGTCAAGACGTTTCTTTGCGTTGTGAAAGTCGTGGGTTCAAATTCAGACCATGTGGTTCAGTTCAGGAATATAACACAGTGACAAGGTTGCACCAGGGTTAGTGAGCTGGCACTGACCAAGACCCCACCTCACCTCCACGTGGTGGCCCTGGAAACTGACTGCAGCTTAGCAATCTGAAAAAGTGGGATGGAATCGAGGAAGAGCTACCAAGAGGTAAGGTCGTAGTGTGGTCGCAATAACCAATTCTATTCATTTGTTCGTCAAATATTTCAGCAGAATCACAGAGGGAATGTGCCACACGCATCTCATGGCTGACGTCCAGAGATAATGACTACCTGCGAGAGTTTTATACGAAACATGAACTCCGCAGCTCCGGCAACATTACTAGGGATCTACGGAAATAAATGTACACTTGAACAGAATGGCGAAGCAGTCTGGACTCGAACCCATGACCTCAGGAACACAAAGCAAGTGACTTAACCACTTAGCCACGTAACCCCTCCCCCATTCCTTTGTTACACAATATTAGATAAAAACCAACAAATATTAGACAAGATAAAACTACAACCAACAAATATTAGACAAGATAAAACTACAACCAACAATTATTAGACAAGATAAAACTACAACCAACAAATATTAGACAAGATAAAACTACAGCCAACAATTATTAGACAAGATAAAATTACAACCAACAATTATTAGACAAGATAAAACTACAACCAACAATTATTAGACAAGATAAAACTACAACCAACAAATATTAGACAAGATAAAACTACAGCCAACAATTATTAGACAAGATAAAACTACAACCAACAATTATTAGACAAGATAAAACTACAACCAACAAATATTAGACAAGATAAAACTACAACCAACAAATATTAGACAAGATAAAACTACAGCCAACAATTATTAGACAAGATAAAACTACAACCAACAATTATTAGACAAGATAAAACTACAACCAACAATTATTAGACAAGATAAAACTACAACCAACAATTATTAGACAAGATAAAACTACAACCAACAAATATTAGACAAGATAAAACTACAGCCAACAATTATTAGACAAGATAAAACTACAACCAACAATTATTAGACAAGATAAAACTACAACCAACAATTATTAGACAAGATAAAACTACAGCCAACAAATATTAGACAAGATAAAACTACAACCAACAAATATTAGATATCAAACTTGCCTTGAGTAAAGCATTCTTAAGTTCACACAGAGATAGCAGCAAGTTATAGAAAGATGGTGCTCAGCAAAGGTGGTGGGAATCTATTGACCTGATCTGTAAAAGTTGAAAAAATATATCAGTTTCTTTTTAGAATAAAGAAATGTTTTCCTTTATTTCTAAATTTTTAAAGAATTCTTGCCATCTTTCTAAACAGTATACTTTCTTTCAAATTTTTGAATAACAATTGTTCTTTTCCAAAATAAAAAGGACTTTTTATTTCTATACATTGATTAAAATGTATCTTTGTCTCTAAATATTAAAAACAATTTGTCTTTGTTTCAAGAATTTAATAAATGTTTTACCTTGCTTCTGAACTTAAACACATATTTCACTTTATTTCTAAACGTCAAGAAATATTTTACTTTTTTCCTTATGTTTCTTTGCTTATCTCATAGATAACATTGATTATAAACTGTTAGAAATATTTTACTTTCTTTCTTTGCTTATCTCATAGATAACATTTATTATTAACTTTCAGAAATATTTTTTTTTTTCTTTCTTTTTTTTCTGATATTTTCAAACTCGTAAAACTTCACAAACTACTACTTCACTTGTTTCATAATATTTCACCTTTTTTCCCTAATGTTTAATTTTCTTCCTAATGTTTCACTTTGTTAGTAGATTTTTAAATAAACATATTCGTTCCTTTCCTAACTTCAATAACAACTTTCACTGTTCACTACGTTCGCTTCTTTCCTATAAGATTAGCTAAACTTTGCATTGAGGTCCACAGTGAAGGCTTGACTGAAACTTTTCTTCACGGTACTGTGCTAACAACGGCGTCATATACTCCCGCAAATTCTCGCGGACAGTGACATTTAAACAGATGCACGCTTTCAGACACTGCCGTCGACTCTTTTCTCCTTCTCTCCACCCCTCCTTGCCATCCTCCAACCTAAAATCTATAACAGTTCGAAATCCCCCCTCATATCATACTACCACATACATAGAATTACAATGTCTATCCTATAACTTCTAATTGTAAAGGATTCTTTCTTTCTATTTTTCTTTCCTTCTGAATTTTTACTTCTTTTTCTGAATTGGGTGTCTTGAGATCATGAAGCGTAATAGCTGCTATCACATTCCGGACGTTGATAATTTCCTCAGTCATTTGAATTTCCGTGGCTCTTTATTAAACAAAGCAAAAGTCTCGTTTTACAAGAAGATAGCGGAAAATTCCGGGTACATCCAGGAGATCATTTATTTCCTTAAACGCTGACCAAATCCTGCTAGCCAATTCTTCCCCAAGGCTAGAAACTGAATTCATTTCATCACATGATTGACTTGTGAGTGTTATTTGTTTTAGACTATCATGACTGTTTGTTTTCTGTGAACAATGATACAAAACTAGTTGTTCAAACTATCACGACTGTTTGTTTTCTGTGAACGATGATACAAAATTAGTTGTTCAGACTTTCGTCACTGTTTGCTTTCTGTGAACAATGATACAAAATTAGTTGTTCAGACTATCATGACTGTTTGCTTTCTGTGAACGATGATACAAAACTGGTTGTTCAAACTATCATGACTCTTTGTTTTCTGTGAACGATGATACAAAACTAGTTGTTCAAACTATCACGACTGTTTGCTTTCTGTGAACAATGATACAAAACTAGTTGCTCAGACTATCATGACTGTTTGCTTTCTGTGAACGATGATACAAAACTAGTCGTTTCAACTATCATGACTGTTTGCTTTCTGTGAACAATGATACAAAACTAGTTGTTCAGACTTTCGTGACTGTATTTTATATGTGAACAATGATACAAAACTAGTTGTTCAGACTCATCATCATATAGCTTGTTCGGAGCAGAACTTTGCCACATAAGAGTTCTTCGGAATTTCTCTCTTTCATAGGCTAGATGCCGTCATGTTCAAATCACCAGTCTTTCTTTCTTTCTTTCTTTCTTTCTTTTCTCCAATCCTGTTTACCTCACAGCGTCAGGATAAGAAGAGATTTTTAGAACGAGTCATTGTTTGCGCTTTATAAATAGTGTCTTTCGTCGACTCTGTTATCTCTGAGGTCCACCTTTTGTGAGGCCGGCCTTTTGGTTTGTACCCATTGTATCGGAGCAGCATTGCTCTTTGAGGTGCACTGTCTGTTGGTAATATGCTTACGTGGCCGAACCATTTAATTTGTTGTTTCTTGATGAAGTTTAGTACTGATGTTGTACCCACTTTTTCCCGATGTCTTCATTTCTCAACCGGTCTCTTCTTGTTACTCCTAGCATTCTGTGTAGATACTTTATCTCTGTCGTGACTAGTTTTCTTCTATCGTTTGATGCCAGCGTCTAGGTTTGGCACTGATAGCATAATGTGGAGAGAAAGATTGTGTTGAGTATTGCTTTTTTGTGTTCATTTTATATATGTTTTTAATCGAAATCAAATAATGAAAGATCGAATACATCAAAATAAAATTACATGTAAGAAACACTCATACGTACAACTCTGTTAGGAACTTCACCATCTTCTAAATTATATCTGGAACTCTCGCCAGTGCTACGGAGTTCGTGCACTGCAGCTGAGATTTTCCTGTGTAAGAAAGAGATCGGAGCACATATGGTAACTTACCGAAGTGCAATGATGATGGTCCAGTTAATAAATGAATCTGTTAGGAAGGGACGTAATTGCTAGTAGGAACAGTTTATACGTTGTTATCTACACTTGCCCCGAGCCTGAAGATCCACAGGAAGTATTCATTTTTAGCAAAGTCTCAAAATAGCGGTCTCGTAGAACATTGCTCTGTGTCCGGATCATGGTGTTTACAAATCTGTAATCGATGTGTCCCTCGCTTGATATAACTTTTCAGATGGTGAATTTTTGGTAGGAATTGTATTAAACATTTCTTTATGAATGTTTTGTAGGAATTGTATTAAACATTTCTTTATGAATGTTTTGTAGGAATTGTATTAAAGATTTCTTTATGAATTTTTTGTAGGAATTGTATTAAACATGTCTTTATGCATTTTTTGTAGGAATTGTACTAAACATTTCTTTATGAATTTTGCACGGACATCGGCTTTGTTGTTTACTCTTATCGATATTAAACTGCTAATGGCTCTTTTACATGCTCAACTTGAACACGAGGTATGTGTTTTATCCTCTGTCTCCGATAGGACTAGGATATCCATATTAACTACATTGATAGTAGGGATCACTGGAAAAATATATAAATTGCTCTACGCAGGAAACGAACCGAGAACATGTGGACGGAGAGACAAACACCTTACCTCACGTAGTTACCGTATCTTTCAAGCTAAGAACGAAGTCCTGTTTTAGTTATACTGGTTCGTACTGATCATATAAGCTAGAAACAAATAAGAATGAACTAATTGCTAGAAATTCCATCGTTTTGTTAGTTAGAATCTCATTCGAGAGTAAATTTTGGCACATTGTTATGTACACACCTTTTGAAATATTGTTTCCGTCGACAAAATAGTTGTGGTTGAGAGCAAGACTCTTTTTTTCTGGCCACATTTAAACTTGGCATAAAAGAATGAATAAAGAAAGGAGGAATTAGATAAACTCGTGACACAATTAAAAAATACGAGATTGTATAGAAAGCCGACTGACCAAAACTGTGACACAATTGATAAGGCAAATTTAGCATGTTAATCATGGCACTTGGAACGAGTCAATAGTTAAAAAGTTTAGTTGCTCACTACAGAGAAATCTGGACACAATGCAACTAAAACTATATTCATTAATAAAATATTTAAAAAGAAACGGATGGAATATGCATTTTTGATGAGGCAAATTTAGTATGTAAATCATGGCACTCTGAACGAGTCAGTAGTTCAGAAGTTTATTCACTCACTACAGAGAAATCTGGACACAATGGGAAGAACTGTATGTATTCATTAATAACAATTTAAAAAAAAGAAACGGACGGAATATGCATTTTTGATTAGGCAAATTTGGCATTGTTAATAATGTTACTTTGATCAAGTCAATAAGCAAGACTTTCATTTACTCATTATTAAGAAATCTGGACACAATATGAAGAACTGTTATTAGTCGTGTCAGAAAAAAAGAAAATGGAGTGTTATATGTATAGATCAGATTTTTCTGGCCTTGCAAAAATTATTCTTCAAAATTACGTGAATGGAAAATGAAATAAATAGGAAAACAGAAGAGTAAACGGATTTAGAATATAAATAAGAAATGTCTGTGGCGTAGTTATCAAGAAGTTTGAATTAGGTTATGAATGTCGGGGGTTCGAATCAAAATCACGTCGTTCGGTTGTCATGTACATTTATTTTGGAGTAGATTCGTAGAATTGTTCACAGGGCTACAGAGTTCTTACTTTGTTGCAATACTCTCGACAAGTTGTGTTCCATTCTTGCAGAGAGAGAGACCAAGCTTACCCGAGTGGTGCCTGGGTCCTCAAGGAAAACACAGAATAGTACCGCAGTGACCTACAAGGTATGTCATTAGATACAACTGATGTAGGATCTATGCAAGCTACCCTAGTAAATAAAAAGCGTCGCATAAATCGGATGTTCTGGCCCAATTTGAAGGCGCATAACTGGCATAACGTACAATCGCTCTTAGGCTCAGATCACATACAAATCAAACAGAGTGATTTACAAGTGGTCGATATGGAGAGTTTGAAGAAGAAGAAGAAGACAAAGTTAAATTAGAGAAGACTGGACAATGAAGTCAATCATTCATCTTTAGAGCAGCGTTGTCCAACTTAGCGTACTGGCGTCTGAGTGTCATGGCGCCCGTGTCATACATTCATGGCGCCCTATCTTACTCCTCTAGCTTAGAGCTAATCAAATTTAAAAAACAACAACTATTTTTCAATTTTTTTCGAAGCACTCCAATGAACACGGAAAAAATATAAGTGCTGAGTGCGACAAATATAGATGAGCTCAGAGAGACACAAATAGATGAGCTGAGTGAAACAGAGATAGAAGTTATGAGTGAAACAGAAATAGAAGTGCTCAGAGAGACACAAATAGATGAGCTGAGTGAAACAGAGATAGAAGTTATGAGTGAAACAGAAATAGAAGTGCTCAGAGAGACACAAATAGATGAGCTGAGTGAAACAGAAATAGAAGTGCTGAGTGAGACAGAAATAGAGGAGCTGAGTGAAACAGAAATAGAAGTGCTGAGTGAAACAGAAATATAAGTGCTGAGTGAGACAGAAATAGAAGTGCTGAGTGAAACAGAAATAGAAGTGCTGAGTGAAACAGAAATAGAAGTGCTGAGCGAAACAGAAGTTCTGAGTGAAACAGAAACATAAGTGCTGAGTGAGACACACATAGAAGTGCTGAGTGAGACACAAATAGAAGTGCTGTGTGAGACAGAAATAGAAGTGCTGAGTGAAACAGAGTTAGAAGTGCTGAGTGAGACACAAATAGAAGTGCAGAGTGCGATAACTGTAAATGTATTGAGTGAGACAATTATGTGTAAAAATATTTTAACAAAGATTTTAAAAATAAAAAAAAAAGGTAGTCACAGTTTTGTTTGACATGTAATTAGAGGAAGAGGGTTAGAAAACCATGATGAGAATAAACTGAATGAGAAAGCCATGATGAGAATAAACTGAATGAGAAAGATTTGATGCATCGATAGCGAAGAGATACCAGTCAGATATTACACATATCTCTTGCTGCTTATTAGTTAGTAATAAAACTAATTACTTGTATTATGAAAGAACTCACCCAAGATTCTTGATCGTTAGCACCAGCTGAAAGTTATAGATAGAAGTAAAGTGAGGCATAGAGTAGAGAGAGTTAGTAAGAGGATAGAGAGTAAGAGAGAGAAGAGTAAGAGAAGTAAAGAGAGAGAAGAGAAGCGAGAGAGAAGAGAGAGAGAGAGAGTAAGAGAGAGAGAAGAAGTAAGAGAGAAGTAAGAGAAAGAGAGAGAGAGTAAGGAGAGTAAGAGAGAGAGAGTAAGAGAGAGAGGAGAGAAGAGAGTAAGAGAGAGTAGAGAAGAGTAAGAGAGAGTAAGAGGTAAGAGAGAAGAGATAGAGAGAGTGAAGAGAGTAGAGAGAGTAGAGAGAGAGAGAGAGAAGAGAAGAGTAAGAGAGAGAGTAAGAGAGAAGTAAGAGTAAGAGAAGTAGAGAGAAGAGAGTAAGAGAGAGGAGTAAGAGAGTAAGAGAGAGTAAGAGAGAAGAGAGAGAGAGTAGAGAGAGTAAGAGAAGTAGAGAGAGGTAAGAGAGAAGAGTAAGAGAGAAGAGTAAGAGAAGAGTAAGAGAGAGAGTAAGAGAGAGAGAGAGAAAGTAGAGAAAGGTAGAGAAAGTAGAGAGAAGTAAGAGAAGAGAGGTAAGAGAAGTAGAGAGAAGTAAGAATGAGAAAGAGAGTAAGAGAAGAAGAGTAAGAGAAGTAAGAGAGGAGAGAAGTAAGTAAGAGAGAGAAAGAGAGAGAGAGAGTAAGAGAGAGTAAGAGGAGTAAGAGAGAGAGTAAGAGAGAGTAAGAGAGAGTAAGAGTAAGAGAGAAGAGAGTAAGAGTAAGGAGAGTAGAAGAAGTAAGAGAAGAGTAAGAGAGTAGAGATAAGAGAGAGAGAAGAGAGGAGTAAGAGAGTAAGAGAGTAAGAGAGTAGAGAGAGTAAAGAGAGAAGAGTAAGAGAAGAGTAGAGAAGAAGAGAAGAAGAGAGAGTAAGAGAGAGAGAGAGAGAGAGAAGTAAGAGAGGAAGTAGAAGTAAGAAGAGTAAGAGAAGTAAGAGAGAGTAAGAGAGTAAGAGAAGTAAGAGAGAGTAAAAGAGAGAGTAAGAGAAGAGTAAGAGAGAGTAGAGAGAGAGAAGTAAGAGAGAGAGTAGAGAGAGAAGTAGAGAGAGTAAGAGAGTAAGAGAAGAGTAGAGAGAGAAGGAAAGAAGAGAGAGTAAGAGAGAGTAAGAGAGAGTAGAAGTAGAGAGAGAGTAAGAAGTAAGAGAGAAGAAGAAAGGGGAGGTAAGAGAGAGTAAGAGAGAGAAGAGAGAGTAGAGAGAGTAAGAGAGAGAGTAGAGAGAGAAGAGAGTAAGAGAGTAGAGAGAGTAAGAGAAGAGAAGAGTAAGAGAGAGTAAAGAGAGAGTAAGAGAGAGAGAGAGTAAGAGAGAAGAGATAAGAGAAGAGGAAGAGAAGAGAAGTAGAGAGAAGTAAGAGAAGTAAGGGAGTAGGGGAGTAAAGAGAGTAAGAGAAGAAGGTAGGGAGAGTAAGAGAGAGTAAGAGAAAGAGAGTAAGAGTGGGAGAGTAAGAGAGTAAGAGATAAAGAGAGTAGAGATAAAGAGAGTAAGAGAGAGAGTAAGAGGGAGAGTAAGAGAGAGAGTAAGAGAGAAAGAGGAGAAGAGAGTAAGAGAAAGAGAGTAAGAGATAAAGAGAGATAAAGAGAGTAAGAGAGAGTAAGAGAAGAAAGAGAGAGAGTAAGAGAGAAGTAAAGAGTAAGAGAAGTAAGAGAGTAAAGAGAAGAAAAAATTAATAAAGAAAATAAATAGCTTGTTTGTTTGTTTGTTATGTGGTGGTTTAAAGCCTCTTTAAGCCGAGGCACACCCTTTCAACCTAAGGACGAACATTGTTTTGGTTATATCAGAGCGTGTATGCCAAAAAACATGACAAATAAGAATGAGCTTCTTTTGGTATAATCCGAGTTTTTATCTTCACTATACTGATAGTTTTCTTGTGCTTGTGATTTTCTATGTTCGGTAATATACATGTAGGAAGAGGGAGGGTGGTATATGTGCCTAAGTTGCTGAGCCGTTGCCTTGCTCTTCGAAGGCCATGGGTTCTAATCCGGACAGCACTGTTCTGTTCACGAGCGCCTTTTTCTGGAGCTCCTAGAATTGTTATGGGAGCAGCAAAGTTCATGTCTTTGTGCAATGCTCTCAGCAGAGGGCGTGTGATTTCTGCTGAGAGAGACAGAGTATATGGGAAACAGTGTACAATGCTCTCAGTAGAGGGCGTGCGATTTCTGCTGAGAGAGACTGAGGTATATGTGGAAACCTTGTACAATGCTCTCAGTAGAGGACGTGTGATTTCTGCTGAGAGAGACTGAGGTATATGTGGAAACCTTGTACAATGCTCTCAGTAGAGGACGTGTGATTTCTGCTGAGAGAGACTGAGGTATATGTGGAAACCTTGTACAATGCTCTCAGTAGAGGACGTGTGATTTCTGCTGAGAGAGACTGAGGTATATGTGGAAACCTTGTACAATGCTCTCAGTAGAGGGCATGCGATTTCTGCTGAGAGAGACTGAGGTATATGGGGAAACAGTGTGCAATGCTCTCAGCAGTGGGCATGCGATTTCTGCTGAGAGAGACAGAGGTATATGTGGAAACAGTGTGCAATGCTCTCAGCAGAGGGCGTGCGATTTCTACTGAGAGAGACTGTGGTATATGTGGAAACCTTGTACAATGCTCTCAGTAGAGGACGTGTGATTTCTGCTGAGAGAGACTGAGGTATATGTGGAAACCTTGTACAATGCTCTCAGTAGAGGGCATGCGATTTCTGCTGAGAGAGACTGAGGTATATGGGGAAACAGTGTGCAATGCTCTCAGCAGTGGGCATGCGATTTCTGCTGAGAGAGACAGAGGTATATGTGGAAACAGTGTGCAATGCTCTCAGTAGAGGGCGTGTGATTTCTGCTGAGAGAGACTGAGGTATATGGGGAAACAGTGTGCAATGCTCTCAGTAGAGGGCGTGCGATTTCTACTGAGAGAGACTGAGGTATATGTGGAAACAGTGTACAATGAAATTATCAATATACATTCTACAAACGTATGGTTGTGAAGCATGGACATTTAATAAAGCAGGGGAAAAACATATATATGCTTTTGAATATAAGTGTTACAGAAGAGTACTACATATATCATGGACAGAGAAGAGAACAAATAGATCTATCCAGAAAGAACTCAAAATCAAAGAAAACTGGCTGATGCTACAAATAAGAAAGAGAAAATTGAGATATTTGGACATATAAAAAGACATGAAGGGCTGGAGAAAACCATCATGGAAGGAGACACACCTGCATTGAGAAGAAGAGGAATATGACGATTCAGGAGGTATCTGATGGTTTGAACATGACGGCTGCAGAGGCAGGACATCTGGCCTATGAGAGAGAGAGAAATTCCGAAAAACTGTTGGGGTGACAAAGTTCTGCTCAGGATAATCTATTTGATGATGATGACATTCTGCAAGTTTGAGGAAAGGAAACATGAGTGATTGATTGATTGAATGGACCATCATCATTGCACTTCGATGAGCAACCATGTGTGTTCCGATTTGTTTTTATTTTCCCCACAGAAAGATATCAGCGGCAGTGCACGAACTCCGAGCGAGGTCCCGATGTAATTTTGAGGATGGTGAGAATATTTTGTAGGAATTTTAATTTTAATATTTTCTAATGAATTTTGCTCAGGCAATGGTTGGAAAAGTGAGCTCTTTTCGATTTTGAACCACTAAGGGTTCTTTTATGTGCTCAGATTTTGAACCACTAAGGGTTCTTTTATGTGCTCATATTTTGAACCACTAAGGGTTCTTTTATGTGCTCAAATTGAACACGAGACCTACGTTTTATTGTCCGTCTCCAATACGACTAGGAACTCGATCTCATACCTACACTGAGATCTCTATAAAAAATATTCAGATGGCTCCACGAGGTAGCGAACCTGGTACCTTCAGCGTGAGAGACGAGCTTCTAACCTCTATGCCACAGAGAACTACTGAAAAAAAAATAAAACATACATGCCGAGAACATTGGAAAGAAAACTAATTTCTTGTAACAAAATGCGAGTACATGAAATGGGAAAATCTGATCAAACAAACACAAATTTGATGTTGATATGAAATCTTAGTTTGGATGAAGCCGTATTAAAAACGTATGAATGTCAGAAACCCCAAGGTGATGGCTGGAACATTTGGCATACCGTGGTACCGGATTATGGTATTTAAGCAGAAACATTTTAGTTGGATTTTGTATCACTTACCTTATTTCCCAATCCACTTCTTGACAAACAATGGTGCCGAGTCAGGATCTTTACATGTGGCTGACATTTTGGATGACTCTTTCATGATCATGAATGTTACCAAGTTCTGACCACACTCGTTATATGATGTCATCATTTTTATCTTTATTGATTGTGTTTTTACGTTGTTTGCAGCAGGTATCACATCAATTCATCAATTATTACATTAGGTATCCACACTTCACCGTCCTCTTCAACAGATCATCAAGAAAGAAGGCGAGAGAAAGACCACAAAAAAGATAGATGGCATAGCAGAATCATGTCAAAGAGCAAAAATAACTATCGCTTAAGTCACTAGAATAGAGCAAGACAAACCGAAAAAAAACCACAACACTGTCTATGAAACCGGTAACAGTGTGACAACAAAAGATGAAGAAGAAGATCACATTGACATTATCATCCAACACATTATCTATATATACATTTAAATTGCTTTTTATAGCTATCATAAAAACTAGGAAGATTTAGTGTAACGAGAACGAAGGGGTTTATGTGATAGGCGACAATAGTGGTTAGTAGTGTGATTGGTGCACATTTGTATGCCCCTATATTGGTTAGTGGTACGGATTGAGTTAATAGTTAATACACGAGAATAGATGAGTGTTTCATAAAAACAAAAGCAATCAAGAAAAGAAATCAGGAAGAAAATTGTAATGTCAAGAGAAATGTTTACATACGAGATTATGAAAATATACGCTCACATTCATAAACATTTCCCTAATGGAACGTTGCTCATGTGACGGTTTTTCCAACTCCATCTTAATAATATGCAATGTACTCACTGAAAGTGTGCAGTATGAAAGCTGAACTCGCAATAATGCAGCTGATAGCAGATAATGCAAATGATGAAGATGTTGTTTATATCGATGGGTCTGTGTATCGTATTAAGAAGATAGGTTCTTCTTCTTCTTCTTCTTTCTCGAATCCTGTATGCCTCACAGCGTCAGGTCAGGAAGAGATTTCTAAAACGGGCCCTAGTATGCGCTTCGTAGATAGTCTCTTTCGTCGCCTCTGTTATCTCTGAGGTCCATCTTTGCGTGGCCGGCCTTTTGCTTTGTACCCATTGTATCGGAGCAGCATTGCTCTTTGGGGTGCACTGTCTGATGGTAATCTGCTTACGTGACCGAACCATTTAATTTGTTGTTTCTTGATGAAGTCTAGTACTGATGTTGTACCCACTTTTTCCTGATGTCTTCATTTCTCAACCGGTCTCTTCTTGTTACACCCAGCATTCTGCGTAGACACTTCATCTCTGTTGTGACTAGTTTTCTTCTATCGTTTGTTGTCAGCGTCCAGGTTTGGCACTGGTAACATAATGTGGGAGAAAGATTGTGTTGAACATTGCTCTTTTGTGTTCATGGTGACGTGTTTGCATCTTAAAATTGGCGCCATTTGCCCTATCATTTGATTTGCTTTGTTGCATCTGTGTTGAATTTCATTAGTTATTCTTCCATTTGCTGAAAAAATGCTCCCAGGTATGTGAAATCTTTACTTGATTTAGTAGATGATTATCGATGGAGATGTTGGTAGTGTTTTCCTCTCTGGCGAATGTCATTACTTCTGTTTTGTCGATGTTAATTCTCATGTTGTATTCGTTACATGCTAACTGGAGTCTGTTGATGTGTTGTTGTAGCTGTTCTTCTGTTGTTGATATGATTGCCTGATATGGGTGTCCCTATCTAGCTTGTGGTATGGTCGTTGTATAGCATATTTCAAAACTAGTTTTAGTATGAAGATGTAAGTTGAGGCTATTATTTTTACCATTAGATGGTATATTGAGATGTAATTTGATGTAACTGTTATTGTGTCCGACTCTCAGTCAGTGCCTCGGAAATGGCAAGTTGCCCAGAATATGATGCATCCATTTGTAATTAGTCTTTCATATCTTTTACTCATCTCCTTGGCAATTCTCTATTTCTCTTTTCTTATCTATATATACATAATAATATATTCATCTCGTACCGTTATACGTTACATATGGCCTGCAAGCAATTTCTCCATACCGCTCTATCCTGGCAAGTCGCTCAATCTCCTCAATGAACTGAGACCGAAATATCTTGCCTCTCTCAGCAAAGTTCATATCATGGTCTCCTTAGGTCGTCCTCTCTCTCTTGAATCCTTTGCATCCTACTTCAATGCATGCTTTGATATTCTTCGATAATTTCTCCTCAAGGTGTGTTCAATATATCTCCATCTTCTCCTTCTTATAACAATTGTTACTAGTAGTTGACCAGACATTTCTCCTCAAGGTGTGTTCAATATATCTCCATCTTCTCCTTCTTATAACAATTGTTACTAGTGGTTGACCAGACATTTCTTCTCAAGGTGTGTCCAACATATCTCCATCTTCTCCTTCTTATAACAATTGTTACTAGTGTTTGACCAGACATTTCTCCTCAAGGTGTGTTCAATATATCTCCATCTTCTCCTTCTTATAACAATTGTTACTAGTAGTTGACCAGACATTTCTCCTCAAGGTGTGTTCAATATATCTCCATCTTCTCCTTCTTATAACAATTGTTACTAGTGGTTGACCAGACATTTCTTCTCAAGGTGTGTCCAACATATCTCCATCTTCTCCTTCTTATAACAATTGTTACTAGTGTTTGACCAGACATTTCTCCTCAAGGTGTGTTCAATATATCTCCATCTTCTCCTTCTTATAACAATTGTTACTAGTATTTGACCAGACATTTCTCCTCAAGGTGTGTTCAATATATCTCCATCTTCTCCTTCTTATAACAATTGTTACTAGTGTTTGACCAGACATTTCTCCTCAAGGTGTGTTCAATATATCTCCATCTTCTCCTTCTTATAACAATTGTTACTAGTGTTTGACCAGACATTTCTCCTCAAGGTGTGTTCAATATATCTCCATCTTCTCCTTCTTATAACAATTGTTACTAGTGTTTGACCAGACATTTCTCCTCAAGGTGTGTTCAATATATCTCCATCTTCTCCTTCTTATAACAATTGTTACTAGTGTTTGACCAGACATTTCTCCTCAAGGTGTGTTCAATATATCTCCATCTTCTCCTTCTTATAACAATTGTTACTAGTGTTTGACAGACATTTCTCCTCAAGGTGTGTTCAATATATCTCCATCTTCTCCTTCTTATAACAATTGTTACTAGTGTTTGACCAGACATTTCTCCTCAAGGTGTGTTCAATATATCTCCATCTTCTCCTTCTTATAACAATTGTCACTAGTGGTTGACCAGACATTTCTTCTCAAGGTGTGTTCAACATATCTCCATCTTCTCCTTCTTATAACAATTGTTACTAGTGGTTGACCAGACATTTCTCCTCAAGGTATGTCCAACATATCTCCATCTTCTCCTTCTTATAACAATTGTTACTAGTGTTTGACCAGACATTTCTCCTCAAGGTATGTCCAACATATCTCCATCTTCTCCTTCTTATAACAATTGTTACTAGTGGTTGACCAGACATTTCTCCTCAAGGTATGTCCAACATATCTCAATCTTCTCTTTCTTATAACAATTGTTACTAGTGGTTGACCAGACATTTCTCCTCAAGGTATGTCCAACATATCTCAATCTTCTCTTTCTTATAACAATTGTTACTAGTGTTTGACCAGACATTTCTCCTCAAGGTATGTTCAATATATCTCCATCTTCTCCTTCTTATAACAATTGTTACTAGTGTTTGACCAGACATTTCTCCTCAAGGTATGTCCAACATATCTCCATCTTCTCTTTCTTATAACAATTGTTACTAGTGTTTGACCAGACATTTCTCCTCAAGGTATGTTCAATATATCTCCATCTTCTCCTTCTTATAACAATTGTTACTAGTGTTTGACCAGACATTTCTCCTCAAGGTATGTTCAATATATCTCCATCTTCTCCTTCTTATAACAATTGTTACTAGTGTTTGACCAGACATTTCTCCTCAAGGTGTGTTCAATATATCTCCATCTTCTCCTTCTTATAACAATTGTTACTAGTGGTTGACCAGACATTTCTCCTCAAGGTATGTCCAACATATCTCCATCTTCTCCTTCTTATAACAGTTGTTACTAGTGGTTGACCAGACATTTCTTCTCAAGGTATGTCCAACATATCTCCATCTTCTCCTTCTTATAACAATTGTTACTAGTGTTTGACCAGACATTTCTCCTCAAGGTATGTCTAACATATCTCAATCTTCTCCTTCTTATAACAATTGTTACTAGTTGTTGACCAGACATTTCTCCTCAAGGTATGTCCAACATATCTCCATCTTCTCCTTCTTATAACAGTTGTTACTAGTGTTTGACCAGACATTTCTCCTCAAGGTATGTTCAATATATCTCCATCTTCTCTTTCTTATAACAATTGTTACTAGTGGTTGACCAGACATTTCTCCTCAAGGTGTGTTCAATATATCTCCATCTTCTCGTTCTTATAACAGTTGTCACAAGTGATTGACCAGACATTTCTCTGATTTCATCACTTCTGCTGAATTCGTTCCACTTTATGTTAATTATTTTTAGCAGACATCTATTTTCAAATGCATTCAACTTGCTTTCTATCCCTGGTATATACCTTTTAGTTATTGTCTTCTTCTAACTTTCGTGATGTTTTCTACCATCAAAATACTGCCCTCTTATCTTTTCTTTTCAACTGTCAATACTCTTCTGTATTTCATTCTTCATTATGGATAATGTATTTGTTTTATCTATGTCCTTGATATTTTCAGTATTATTCTATAGTATTTATATTCCAAGACATTGTTGCACATAGCAACTCATTTGCTAAGTACTCAGGTCTCACATGTATATAATGTGATAGAAAAAGAAGCCCGACTTTAAGAAACAAGAATAATTTTTGTTGTTGAAATTATATCAGTTGTTTTAATTTCTGAAGAGCGATTGATGTTCTCATTTGATTCTCTGTCATTGTGTCTCCATTGTTAGTTCTGATACAAGGTAATGAATGCTCTCTACCACTTTCAGAATTAAATATGTGTGTAGGAACACACACACATATGTTCGTGCCACATACATACACACACTCCATTACATACATCCCATCACATACACCACACCACACACAAAACGTTTCTGACATGTAAATGTGTGTTGAAAACAGTACAAAAAGAAATATGGACAAATATTAAAATAAAGTGGACAAGGAAAGAAAATATGAACAGATTCAGAAACAAAAGTTTCAAAATGTTCTTTTATTTTGTATTTTTTTATTTTCTCCAATTCTGTTTTGCCTACCAGCGTCAGGGGTAAGAAGAATGTCTAGAACGAGCCATTGTGTGCGCTTCATATATAATGTCTTTCGTCGCCTCTGTTATCTCGGAGGTCCCGTTTGCTTGTCCGACCTTTTGCTTTGTATCTATTGTTTCGTAGCAACATTGCTCTTTGAGGTGCACTGTCTGTTGGTAATCTGCTTTGTGGCCGAACCATTTAATTTGTTGTTTCTTGATGAAGCTCAGTACTGATATTGTACCCACTTTTTTCCTTATGTCTTCATTTCTCAACCAGTCTCTTCTTGTTACACCCAACATTCTGCGTAGACACTTTATCTCCGTCGTAACTAGTTCTCTTCTATTATTTGATGTCAGCGTCCAGGTTTGGCACTAATAGCATACTTGTGCAAACGAGACACAGTGTTGGCATAAGCGCAGTTTACTGTCCAAAAATACTAATCAAATTGGGATGATACTACTCTAAGTGGTTAAGATACTATCATGGTTAAGATACTACTCTAAGTGGTTAGATACTACTCTAAGTGGTTAAGATACTACTCTAAGTGGTTAAGACACTACTCTAAGTGGTTAAGATACTACTCTAAGTGGTTAAGAAACTACTCTAAGTGGTTAAGACACTACTCTAAGTGGTTAAGATACTACTCTAAGTGGTTAAGATACTACTCTAAATGGTTAAGCCACTACTCTAAGTGGTTAAGTCACTACTCTAAGTGGTTAAGATACTACTCTAAGTGGTTAAGACACTACTCTAAGTGGTTAAGACACTACTCTAAGTGGTTAAGATACTACTCTAAGTGGTTAAGATACTACTCTAAGTGGTTAAGACACTACTCTAAGTGGTTAAGATACTACTCTAAGTGGTTAAGACACTACTCTAAGTGGTTAAGATACTACTCTAAGTGGTTAAGATACTACTCTAAGTGGTTAAGATACTACTCTAAGTGGTTAAGATACTACTAAGTGGTTAAGATACTACTCTAAGTGGTTAAGATACTACTCTAAGTGGTTAAGATACTACTCTAAGTGGTTAAGATACTACTCTAAGTGGTTAAGATATTACTCTAAGTGGTTAAGATACTACTCTAAGTGGTTAAGACACTACTCTAAGTGGTTAAGATACTACTCTAAGTGGTTAAGACACTACTCTAAGTGGTTAAGATACTACTCTAAGTGGTTAAGATACTACTCTAAGTGGTTAAGACACTACTCTAAGTGGTTAAGACACTATTCTAAGTGGTTAAGACACTACTCTAAGTGGTTAAGACACTACTCTAAGTGGTTAAGACACTACTCTAAGTGGTTAAGATACTACTCTAAGTGGTTAAGACACTACTCTAAGTGGTTAAGACACTACTCTAAGTGGTTAAGATACTACTCTAAGTGGTTAAGATACTACTCTAAGTGGTTAAGACACTACTCTAAGTGGTTAAGACACTACTCTAAGTGGTTAAGACACAACTCTAAGTGGTTAAGACACTACTCTAAGTGGTTAAGACACTACTCTAAGTGGTTAAGATACTACTCTAAGTGGTTAAGACACTACTCTAAGTGGTTAAGACACTACTCTAAGTGGTTAAGATACTACTCTAAGTGGTTAACATACTACTCTAAGTGGTTAAGACACTACTCTAAGTGGTTAAGACACTACTCTAAGTGGTTAAGACACTACTCTAAGTGGTTAAGACACTACTCTAAGTGGTTAAGACACTACTCTAAGTGGTTAAGACACTACTCTAAGTGGTTAAGACACTACTCTAAGTGGTTAAGACACTACTCTAAGTGGTTAAGATACTACTCTAAGTGGTTAAGACACTACTCTAAGTGGTTAAGACACTACTCTAAGTGGTTAAGATACTACTCTAAGTGGTTAAGATACTACTCTAAGTGGTTAAGACACTACTCTAAGTGGTTAAGACACTACTCTAAGTGGTTAAGACACTACTCTAAGTGGTTAAGACACTACTCTAAGTGGTTAAGACACTACTCTAAGTGGTTAAGATACTACTCTAAGTGGTTAAGACACTACTCTAAGTGGTTAAGACACTACTCTAAGTGGTTAAGATACTACTCTAAGTGGTTAAGATACTACTCTAAGTGGTTAAGACACTACTCTAAGTGGTTAAGACACTACTCTAAGTGGTTAAGACACTACTCTAAGTGGTTAAGACACTACTCTAAGTGGTTAAGACACTACTCTAAGTGGTTAAGACACTACTCTAAGTGGTTAAGATACTACTCTAAGTGGTTAAGACACTACTCTAAGTGGTTAAGACACTACTCTAAGTGGTTAAGATACTACTCTAAGTGGTTAAGATACTACTCTAAGTGGTTAAGACACTACTCTAAGTGGTTAAGACACTACTCTAAGTGGTTAAGACACTACTCTAAGTGGTTTAGACACTACTCTAAGTGGTTAAGATACTACTCTAAGTGGTTAAGATACTACTCTAAGTGGTTAAGACACTACTCTAAGTGGTTAAGACACTACTCTAAGTGGTTAAGACACTACTCTAAGTGGTTAAGACACTACGCTAAGTGGTTAAGACACTACTCTAAGTGGTTAAGACACTACTCTAAGTGGTTAAGATACTACTCTAAGTGGTTAAGACACTACTCTAAGTGGTTAAGACACTACTCTAAGTGGTTAAGACACTACTCTAAGTGGTTAAGACACTACTCTAAGTGGTTAAGACACTACTCTAAGTGGTTAAGATACTACTCTAGTGGTTACGCCCTACTCTAAGTGGTTACGCCTTTTCATTGCGTTCCAACGGTCGTAGGTTTGATTTCAGACCACACCGTTCTGTTCACGAGTGCATTGTTTTCAGAGACCCACTAGGATTGTTGATGTAGCTACGGAGCTCGTGTTTTGTGCAATACTCTTGACTGCTGTTGTGACATGTCTACACAGAGAAAGAGAGAGAGAGAGAGAGACCTAGCCACATGGGGTTAAACCCGATTCAATGAAGCAATACTTCGGCCTTAGCCATCCTCCTTGCTCTCCCTCAACAAGCCCTTATTAATTTTAGTTGCATATGATTTGTTATGGCATGAGAGGAGACTTAAATTGAACGAAGTTCAACATTTAGTTAAATCATAACGTTACTCTCTTGATCTTCAAAGTTCTGAACTTGTTACATTATCAAACTAAAATAATCTAAAATGTGTCAATCTCATCGAATGATTAATTGATTGATTGATAGAACCATCATCATTGTACTACGGTTAGTAGCCATGCGTGCTCTGATCTCTTTCTTACTCAGGAAGATTTCAGCGGAGGTGGACGAACTCCGCACCGACGAGGTGTCCTTAATGTAATTTAGAAGATGATGAAAATATTCTGTGTTAACTTCATTTATTAATCTCTCTAATTAATTTATCTCAGGCAGCGACTTTCCAGCAAGCGTTCTGTCGATTTTGAACTGTCAATGGTACTTTTACGTTCTCAATTTGAATACTACGTTGTATTGTTCGTCTCCGATAGGACAAGGAACTCGATCACATCTACACTGAGATCATGGGTCTCTGGAAAAATATCTTGATGGCTCCACGAGTTAGCGAACCGAGTACCTTTGAAACGAGAGACAATCACCTAACCTCTACGGCATAGAGATCCCTAAGAAAATCAGTTGAAATTTTCATCGAAAACGGTTCTGACCGATTGCGATATTTATTTTTCCGAGGACCGAATGCATAATAACGCAGCTGGTCGATTGACGTACTAAAAATAATTTAAACTAAATTTGACACCTACATTTCATCATAGCATATGTTTTTGTGCTTATCTTCTAGTTTAATTATACATAATATTTGGACACGATAAATAATCTCTTATGACAGCACTTAAACAGAAAAACAGACAACTTAAAGTTGAAATATTTACCTTCATAGTTGGTATTGAGAGCCGCAGTAGCCTAGTTGTTGGTGAACATAATGAACATCACATTGAACGAATTCTGGAGAAGTGGTGAAATCAGATAAATATCTGGTTAACCACTAGTAATAATTTTTATTAAAAAAAAATGAAAGTAGAGATATGTTGGGCATACTATGAGATAAATGACTTGATAAGAATAATAAAGCATTTATTGAAGTGGGAGGCAAAGAATTCAAGAAAGAAAGACCTCTCTAGGGAAACCCTGAAACGAACTTTACTGAGAGAGGCAAGAATTATCGAACTCAATTTCATAGAGAAGACTGAACAAGTTGGCCAGGATAGAGCGATATGAAGAAATTGCTTACAGGCCCTATGTAACATATAACTCTGTGCGAGAGGAATATAGATATTTGCTAACAAGTCATTGACTCTAACTTTTACTTTAACTTGAAAACATCATTTCGTAGTCATCGTTCAAATCTTCATAATGATGTGACACATAAGTTCTATTTTCATATAACTGAAACGCTTTCAAAATATGAACATGAAAATCGTGGCATATCCTAAAGGACGTAGCCATCAACCACAGTAAACTAGTTGTTGATTTTCTAGGCACCACTTCAAAATAAAACAAACAAATATGATTTTCTTTATTTAAAGTTCATTAAAATAATCTTTCAGTCCATCTGTTAAATAATAATAGCATTTATAATAGACATACAATACTTTCTATGTTTTTCTTCTCTTCAAGCTTTGTTTTGTTTACTTACTTACTTACTTAATCCCGTCATGCCTAGTGACACATGGGGCTTCAGAAAGGACTTTCCATGCTCTCCTGTCCGTGCAACCTTCAGCGCAGAGCCCACGTCAGAGATGCGGTGTCCAGTTCCTCTTCCATCATGCGCCTCCATGTTGTCCGTGGTCTGCCTTTCTTTCTCTTTCCCTCTGGTGTCCAAGTGAGGGCTATCCTTGCAGGCATTTTTTGTCTCATTCTCATAACATGTCCGAGCCATTTCCATCTTCTCTTTTGAGTATGTCATTCATTGGCTCTTGTCTTGTGTCTTGGAGTAGTTGGTTATTGGATATTTTTACTGGCCAAAAGATTCCCAAGATTCTGGGAAGACAAGAGTGGTGGAAAACTGACAGCCTGCTAGTATCTCCTTTGGTCATCCTCCAACACTCGATCCGTAAAGCAAAACAATGCTTTTATAGAGTTTAAGCTTTGTGGTCCTATTGTAGATTTTGGACTTCCATACTGGTTTCATTCTGGCAAAAGCGGTTCTGGCGTTACTCAGACGTGATTTTATATCTTCCTCTGTGCCACCATTTAGTGTCAGTACGCTACCAAGATATGTAAACTGCTCAACCCTTTCCAGTGTTTCATCTTCTAACATTACTGGTTGTTGGATTTCACTGTTTGTCATAATTTTTGTTTTTCCTGTGTTTATTTTGAGGCCTGTTATTTTGTTTACTTACACTTCATCAAGTACAAAAAAAAACCCCGACATCTCATCAAGATTTTCTAGTCGTAGTGCCTTTTGCAATTTTACATTTTTTCCCCAGTATTTATTCCTTGCAATAATTTACCATTTTGGACAACTTTATTTAATGCTACTTGTTTCACTATCATGTTTTTTAATTATAACTTTCGAATAATACTCATAGTGGTTAAGATACTACTCTAAGTGGTTAAGATACTACTCTAAATGGTTAAGCCACTACTCTAAGTGGTTAAGTCACTACTCTAAGTGGTTAAGATACTACTCTAAGTGGTTAAGACACTACTCTAAGTGGTTAAGACACTACTCTAAGTGGTTAAGATACTACTCTAAGTGGTTAAGATACTACTCTAAGTGGTTAAGACACTACTCTAAGTGGTTAAGATACTACTCTAAGTGGTTAAGACACTACTCTAAGTGGTTAAGATACTACTCTAAGTGGTTAAGATACTACTCAAGTGGTTAGATACTACTCTAAGTGGTTAAGATACTACTCTAAGTGGTTAAGATATTACTCTAAGTGGTTAAGATACTACTCTAAGTGGTTAAGATACTACTCTAAGTGGTTAAGACACTACTCTAAGTGGTTAAGACACTACTCTAAGTGGTTAAGATACTACTCTAAGTGGTTAAGATACTACTCTAAGTGGTTAAGATACTACTCTAAGTGGTTAAGATACTACTCTAAGTGGTTAAGATACTACTCTAAGTGGTTAAGATACTACTCTAAGTGGTTAAGATACTACTCTAAGTGGTTAAGATACTACTCTAAGTGGTTAAGACACTACTCTAAGTGGTTAAGATACTACTCTAAGTGGTTAAGACACTACTCTAAGTGGTTAAGATACTACTCTAAGTGGTTAAGATACTACTCTAAGTGGTTAAGACACTACTCTAAGTGGTTAAGACACTATTCTAAGTGGTTAAGACACTACTCTAAGTGGTTAAGACACTACTCTAAGTGGTTAAGACACTACTCTAAGTGGTTAAGATACTACTCTAAGTGGTTAAGACACTACTCTAAGTGGTTAAGACACTACTCTAAGTGGTTAAGATACTCCTAAGTGGTTAAGATACTACTCTAAGTGGTTAAGACACTACTCTAAGTGGTTAAGACACTACTCTAAGTGGTTAAGACACAACTCTAAGTGGTTAAGACACTACTCTAAGTGGTTAAGACACTACTCTAAGTGGTTAAGATACTACTCTAAGTGGTTAAGACACTACTCTAAGTGGTTAAGACACTACTCTAAGTGGTTAAGATACTACTCTAAGTGGTTAACATACTACTCTAAGTGGTTAAGACACTACTCTAAGTGGTTAAGACACTACTCTAAGTGGTTAAGACACTACTCTAAGTGGTTAAGACACTACTCTAAGTGGTTAAGACACTACTCTAAGTGGTTAAGACACTACTCTAAGTGGTTAAGACACTACTCTAAGTGGTTAAGACACTACTCTAAGTGGTTAAGATACTACTCTAAGTGGTTAAGACACTACTCTAAGTGGTTAAGACACTACTCTAAGTGGTTAAGATACTACTCTAAGTGGTTAAGATACTACTCTAAGTGGTTAAGACACTACTCTAAGTGGTTAAGACACTACTCTAAGTGGTTAAGACACTACTCTAAGTGGTTAAGACACTACTCTAAGTGGTTAAGACACTACTCTAAGTGGTTAAGATACTACTCTAAGTGGTTAAGACACTACTCTAAGTGGTTAAGACACTACTCTAAGTGGTTAAGATACTACTCTAAGTGGTTAAGATACTACTCTAAGTGGTTAAGACACTACTCTAAGTGGTTAAGACACTACTCTAAGTGGTTAAGACACTACTCTAAGTGGTTAAGACACTACTCTAAGTGGTTAAGACACTACTCTAAGTGGTTAAGACACTACTCTAAGTGGTTAAGATACTACTCTAAGTGGTTAAGACACTACTCTAAGTGGTTAAGACACTACTCTAAGTGGTTAAGATACTACTCTAAGTGGTTAAGATACTACTCTAAGTGGTTAAGACACTACTCTAAGTGGTTAAGACACTACTCTAAGTGGTTAAGACACTACTCTAAGTGGTTTAGACACTACTCTAAGTGGTTAAGATACTACTCTAAGTGGTTAAGATACTACTCTAAGTGGTTAAGACACTACTCTAAGTGGTTAAGACACTACTCTAAGTGGTTAAGACACTACTCTAAGTGGTTAAGACACTACGCTAAGTGGTTAAGACACTACTCTAAGTGGTTAAGACACTACTCTAAGTGGTTAAGATACTACTCTAAGTGGTTAAGATACTACTCTAAGTGGTTAAGACACTACTCTAAGTGGTTAAGACACTACTCTAAGTGGTTAAGACACTACTCTAAGTGGTTAAGACACTACTCTAAGTGGTTAAGATACTACTCTAGTGGTTACGCCCTACTCTAAGTGGTTACGCCTTTTCATTGCGTTCCAACGGTCGTAGGTTTGATTTCAGACCACACCGTTCTGTTCACGAGTGCATTGTTTTCAGAGACCCACTAGGATTGTTGATGTAGCTACGGAGCTCGTGTTTTGTGCAATACTCTTGACTGCTGTTGTGACATGTCTACACAGAGAAAGAGAGAGAGAGAGAGAGAGACCTAGCCACATGGGGTTAAACCCGATTCAATGAAGCAATACTTCGGCCTTAGCCATCCTCCTTGCTCTCCCTCAACAAGCCCTTATTAATTTTAGTTGCATATGATTTGTTATGGCATGAGAGGAGACTTAAATTGAACGAAGTTCAACATTTAGTTAAATCATAACGTTACTCTCTTGATCTTCAAAGTTCTGAACTTGTTACATTATCAAACTAAAATAATCTAAAATGTGTCAATCTCATCGAATGATTAATTGATTGATTGATAGAACCATCATCATTGTACTACGGTTAGTAGCCATGCGTGCTCTGATCTCTTTCTTACTCAGGAAGATTTCAGCGAGGTGGACGAACCTGCACCGACGAGTGTCCTTAATGTAATTTAGAAGATGATGAAAATATTCTGTGTTAACTTCATTTATTAATCTCTCTAATTAATTTATCTCAGGCAGCGACTTTCCAGCAAGCGTTCTGTCGATTTTGAACTGTCAATGGTACTTTTACGTTCTCAATTTGAATACTACGTTGTATTGTTCGTCTCCGATAGGACAAGGAACTCGATCACATCTACACTGAGATCATGGGTCTCTGGAAAAATATCTTGATGGCTCCACGAGTTAGCGAACCGAGTACCTTTGAAACGAGAGACAATCACCTAACCTCTACGGCATAGAGATCCCTAAGAAAATCAGTTGAAATTTTCATCGAAAACGGTTCTGACCGATTGCGATATTTATTTTTCCGAGGACCGAATGCATAATAACGCAGCTGGTCGATTGACGTACTAAAAATAATTTAAACTAAATTTGACACCTACATTTCATCATAGCATATGTTTTTGTGCTTATCTTCTAGTTTAATTATACATAATATTTGGACACGATAAATAATCTCTTATGACAGCACTTAAACAGAAAAACAGACAACTTAAAGTTGAAATATTTACCTTCATAGTTGGTATTGAGAGCCGCAGTAGCCTAGTTGTTGGTGAACATAATGAACATCACATTGAACGAATTCTGGAGAAGTGGTGAAATCAGATAAATATCTGGTTAACCACTAGTAATAATTTTATTAAAAAAATGAAAGTAGAGATATGTTGGGCATACTATGAGATAAATGACTTGATAAGAATAATAAAGCATTTATTGAAGTGGGAGGCAAAGAATTCAAGAAAGAAAGACCTCTCTAGGGAAACCCTGAAACGAACTTTACTGAGAGAGGCAAGAATTATCGAACTCAATTTCATAGAGAAGACTGAACAAGTTGGCCAGGATAGAGCGATATGAAGAAATTGCTTACAGGCCCTATGTAACATATAACTCTGTGCGAGAGGAATATAGATATTTGCTAACAAGTCATTGACTCTAACTTTTACTTTAACTTGAAAACATCATTTCGTAGTCATCGTTCAAATCTTCATAATGATGTGACACATAAGTTCTATTTTCATATAACTGAAACGCTTTCAAAATATGAACATGAAAATCGTGGCATATCCTAAAGGACGTAGCCATCAACCACAGTAAACTAGTTGTTGATTTTCTAGGCACCACTTCAAAATAAAACAAACAAATATGATTTTCTTTATTTAAAGTTCATTAAAATAATCTTTCAGTCCATCTGTTAAATAATAATAGCATTTATAATAGACATACAATACTTTCTATGTTTTTCTTCTCTTCAAGCTTTGTTTTGTTTACTTACTTACTTACTTAATCCCGTCATGCCTAGTGACACATGGGGCTTCAGAAAGGACTTTCCATGCTCTCCTGTCCGTGCAACCTTCAGCGCAGAGCCCCACGTCAGAGATGCGGTGTCCAGTTCCTCTTCCATCATGCGCCTCCATGTTGTCCGTGGTCTGCCTTTCTTTCTCTTTCCTCTGGTGTCCAAGTGAGGGCTATCCTTGCAGGCATTTCTTGTCTCATTCTCATAACATGTCCGAGCCATTTCCATCTTCTCTTTTGAGTATGTCATTCATTGGCTCTTGTCTTGTGTCTTGAGTAGTTGGTTATTGGATATTTTTACTGGCCAAAAGATTCCCAAGATTCTGCGAAGACAAGAGTGGTGGAAAACTGACAGCCTGCTAGTATCTCCTTTGGTCATCCTCCAACACTCGATCCGTAAAGCAAAACAATGCTTTTATAGAGTTTAAGCTTTGTGGTCCTATTGTAGATTTTGGACTTCCATACTGGTTTCATTCTGGCAAAAGCGGTTCTGGCGTTAACCAGACGTGATTTTATATCTTCCTCTGTGCCACCATTTAGTGTCAGTACGCTACCAAGATATGTAAACTGCTCAACCCTTTCCAGTGTTTCATCTTCTAACATTACTGGTTGTTGGATTTCACTGTTTGTCATAATTTTTGTTTTTCCTGTGTTTATTTTGAGGCCTGTTATTTTGTTTACTTACACTTCATCAAGTACAAAAAAACCCTGACATCTCATCAAGATTTTCTAGTCGTAGTGCCTTTTGCAATTTTACATTTTTTCCCCAGTATTTATTCCTTGCAATAATTTACCATTTTGGACAACTTTATTTAATGCTACTTGTTTCACTATCATGTTTTTTAATTATAACTTTCGAATAATACTCATGGATGTTTGTTCTGTTCTCCTTTGTCTCATTTCCGACGACATTGTTAACCTATTTTGCTCTCTTGAGTTCTTCTCAACATGTCTCAATAAAATCATCATTAGTTTTCATAGAACAAGATAAAGCTCCCTCTCTCTCTCTCTCTCTCTCTCTCTCTTGCTTGCTTGCATAGATAATAATTAGGTGTTTCAGTTGAAACTGAAATTATGTGTATTTCAACATAAACCGTTCGTCATTCATTTATTATATTTCCATCTTATATGTCATAGTTTTTGACAACTGTATGTTTTCTTGGTGACTTTCTTAGCGTCTCGATCAAATCTGCATTACTTATTTTATATCATTTATTTATATTATTACTATTATTATTTTCCGTTATACGTTACATTGCACTACATTTCTATGTTTCGTAGTATTATCTCTTCTCATGCTCCATATTCTATATGTCTATACAGTGGCGGCTCGTCATTAAGGGTCAGTGGGGTCGGGCCCCACCAAAATAATGTATAACGTGTATTTATTATTTTATAAAATAAAATATAGCAACCAAAAACATGATTTATCCGGGAAAAAATGTCTGGCCCCACCAACAAAAATGATGACGAGTCGCCACTGTGTGTATATGTTCAATGTATATATGTTATATATGTATATATTTATATATATATATATATATATGATTTTTATTGTTTATCTTCTTTTTCCATTTCTACTTTTTTTGCATTTATTTGGTTATTCGTATTTAGTCACTGATTTTCATGTTAGAGCTGTTAGGAATTTATTGTTTGATACTATATGTTCTGTGTCGCGTAAGAAGTGAAGAAATTCACGTCTGATGTATCCTTTGCTTGATGAAGGCCTTTTGGTAGAAACCTTGCTGTGTATCGTTATTGTTTTTGTATTTTGTAAAACTACAGTACTTTGTTTGAACGTGTTTCGCCATTGCTACATAGTTTTACTGCCAGTTTTATCGATAATACGTTATATTGGGCCTGCAAGAAATGTCTCTATACTGCTGTATCTTGGGCAACTTGTCCGATCTCCTCTATGGAAGTGCATTCGGTAATTATCGCCTCTCTCTCAGTAAAGTTTGCTTCAGGGTTTCTCTATGCATAGTTTCTTCATTGAACTGTTTGCCTGGTGGGGATATCTGTGGCTAATTGTTTAAGCCCTTGCCTATCGAGTCGACGGTCAAGGGTTCCAATCCGTACCACGCCGTTCTTTTCATGAGTGCATTTTTTCAGAGACCCCTAGGATAGTTTCCGGAACAACGGAGCTCGTGCTTTGTGCAATACTCTCAGCAGGTGGAGTGCCATTTCTGCGGAGAGGGATTTAGCCAAATGGGGTAAAACTCGGTGCAATGAGCCCTTCGGCTTTAAACCCCATGCCTCCCTGCTGTCAGCCTCCCACTTCAATACCTGCTTCTTGATTCCTTGCTCATTTATTCTCAAAGTACGCCCAACATTTCTTCATTTTCTCTTTCTTATAACAGTTGTTACTAATGGTTGACGAGACATTTCTCTGATTTTATCACTTCTCGAGAATTCATCTCATTTTACGTTCATTATTTTTCGTAGATCATATCTATCATTGCCACGTCATCTAATCTCTGATCGAATTTACTATGTTAAACTATTATTAGCATATCACAAGTGCATTTTCACTACAGTTTTTGTGATGTAAATTTATCGTTAGAACAATTTCGCTGATGTTACATATCCATGTCAAAATCTCTAATTTGTTTATTTGAAACTAAATGGTAGTTATTATCAGGGTCGTGCGGTACATTTTCTCAGTTTGATGCAAGCCTTCGAAATGCCACCTCTTAAATGTTTTTTCTTTAAAATAACCTTTGATTGTGATTTTGAATGGCTCAATTTGTATTTTGATTTCGCTGCTTATGCCACCCCATTACAGTGCCGCCTTTTACTACACCTCTTCATAGCTTGGCACGGCCCTGGTTATTATAACATAAAGTCGCTGTTTGTTATGATTTTATTAATGTCATGGTTTTCTATTGAAATGAACACTTTCTAACATTTTAATAGTTGTTTTTTTAACATATGACATGTAGTTGTTTTTTTAACATATGCCCTGTAGTTGTTTTTTTAACATATGCCTTGTAGTTGTTTTTTTAACATATGACTTGTAGTTGTTTTTTTAACAATGACTTGTAGTTGTTTTTTTAACATATGACTTGTAGTTATTTTTTTAACATATGACTTGTAGTTGTTTTTTTAACATATGACTTGTAGTTGTTTTTTTTAACATATGACTTGTAGTTGTTTTTTTAACATATGACTTGTAGTTGTTTTTGTATATAAATGTTACAGACGTTCATGAGTATAAGTAAAAGTAAAAAGTAAAGAAACCCTTTCATACCTCGTGGTATATAGGTCAATACAGTGTTAGGCCTGTATTTTTCATTGACCGTCGGCACACGATGGGTGATGTGGTCAGCATCACGCCGGCCGCCTTTACTTTCCCAGAGCATGTCTGGTACCCAGTTGAGGCTGGGTCGACCTGAGAGCCGTCGCGGTCGGGAAAAATTCCACGCGCATTGCGGGAGTTGAACCCAGACCACCAGCCTTGCGAAGCGAGTTCACTAACAACTACGCTACAGCGGCTCTCTGTTCATGAGTATACCATGAACAAAAAAGAGAACAAACAGATCTATCCAGAAGAATCTCAAAAATAAAAGAAAACTGACTGATACTCCAAATAAGAATGAAAAAAAACTTATATTTTGGACACATAAAAAAGACACGAAGCGCTTGATTAGACAATTTTGTAGGAAGGCATACTGGCAGCAAATAAAAAAAAAAAGAAAGGCAGCAGAGAAGATGCATTCAGGATGTGATAAATGTATTGAGCATTACAGCAATGGAGTCAGCATATTTGATTTTTGAAAGGGAAAGAAATTCTTAAGAAATGTTAAGGTGGCAAGGTTCTACTCAGGGCCAGCTAGTTGATGATATATACGGTTTCTGTTTGTTGAGTTCTCAAAGTAATGAAACACAAATACACTACACATTATCAGTTTTGCTACTACTTTTGTTTTAAAGCCGTGACAGCGTAGTGATTGGCGCATTTGTTCGCAGGCGCGTGGTACAAGTTCAATTCCACAGTGGGATTGAAATTATTTTCCGACCGCTCTCAGTCCAATCTAGCTTCAATAACATACGAAAGAAAAACTGGGAAGTAAAGGCGATCAGCGTCATATTGACCCAATCAGCCATCCGTGTGCGCTATAGTCTAAGAAAAATACATCCCATATTCACGATATTCCTCCAAATACCTTATGGTATGAAAATTGGTTCCTTTACTTTTACTTACTTCACTTTTATGGTAACATATCATGACATGATTCGTATCTTGTCATTCGACAAGCTATCATACATTGCATTAAGTGTCGTGACTTCATTTTGATATTATCTCACATTGCAAAGTTTCTTGTGTCTTTTCTTTGTTTTGTATTTTGGAATGACCAACGCAACATATACAGAATATGGACGAGGTTCAAATATGCAACTGTAGAGTTGCCAAAGTTGATATTATTTTCAATTAGTAGGTGACGCTCAAACCATTTATAGCTACATTGTAAGGACAAAATCTAAAAATAGTTAGTGGACACTCCCGTACAATAGTATCATAATTTGTGAACACTTGTAATTTGTTTTTCAATTACACATTGCCAAAGGTCAAGAACTAACCAGATAACAAGTTCGTGACACTTCCGTAAAAGCTCATCATAATTATCGTTGTTAAGCATATTTTAACAGTTTCATCACTACATATGTAATCAGAGTAATAAAATATCATAACAAGTGACCACTAAAAATGTGCACTAATCTGTTGTCAAGCTGACCTATTTCTTTTAGGAGTGTTTCAGCACAATTCGCGTCCTCTCGGATTATATAAGGTTTTTTTTCTAAAGATTCTAGAAAGATTCATATACGTCAGGTGGTTATTATTTTATTGCTTTGGTAAGTTCCTTATGTTCAACAATCTATACACGGTGAAACGTCTATATGAATCCAGTAGTAAACAGGGGATTATGACGTGTTCCCCATCGTTTCTCTTCTGCTTCTGCAATCAATTTCCAATATTCAGCATTCTATCAAATATGAGATGTATCCATAATACCAGTCGTTAGCAGGAGGTTCTAAAGTATGGTTCACGGTTTCTCATTTCTTCTTCTATCATATTTCCAGTTATACAATATTAATGTCCAGTAATTACTGAGACAATTCTATGTGTCTATTATATTTCTCGATAATTTCCATGTGCAGTATCACAAAATCGTCTTAATAATCGTGAAAGATGTTCGTTATTCTTTCCACAGTTTGTTTCTTGTGTATGCTTGATATTTCCATGTGCATATCCCAGTATCAAAAAGGGGTGTGAATAAATCAACAGATGTTCCTTGGGTGCTATTTTTCCCACGTATTGCTTTCCTACATGTGCATGCTTCTGATATCTGATTAATTCTGCATGGAGATGATCTATATTTATGCCTGATGTGTTACGTGCCACTTAAATTTGCATCTAAAGTCTATAAACCACTGATTACTCACCACTGCATGTCTAATAGGCGATTAACGAGATTTCTTAAATTTAATGCATCATGTCTTCTAATCTGTAAAGTCTTATGCATCTTATGTGTTGCACTACTACACATCAAAGTCTTACACTCTCTATACACTTCTTGTAAGTCAATACATTTTATCACTAAAGTTCTATGATCTTTAACACTCATCATCGTCTATAATCATGATCTCTTAACCATACAACCTACACATTTACAATCTCTACTAATTTAAATCTTACTGATTTTACTACATCATTCTGCTCTCTATAATCTTAAATCTCTTACATTCTTACTACATCTCTTACTACATTCTCTACATTACTACATCTTAAAGTTCTTACTCTACTAATCTCTTACTTACATCTCTTACTACATCTTAATCTTGCTACATCTCTTGCTACATCTCTTACTACATCTCTTACTACATCTATTACTACATCTCTTACTACATCTCTTTACATTTACATCTTAAAGTTCTTACTTACACTCTACATCTCTACTACATCTCTTACTACATCTCTTACTCATCTCATTCTTGCTACATCTCTTGCTACATCTACATTCTACTACACTCTCTCATCTCCTACATCTCTTACTACATCTCTCACTCACACATCTCTTAACATTGTCATCTCTTACTACATCTCTTACTACATCTCTTACTACATCTCTCACTACATCTCTTACATTCTCACATCTCTTAAATTCTTCTATCTCTTACCTTACATCTCTTTACTACATCTCTTACTACATTCTTACATCCTTTAGATCTCTTACTATTTTATCTCTTACTACATCTCTTATTACATCTCTTCATCTCTACATCTCTTTGTTCTACATCTCTTCTCTTTACATCTTAAAGTTCTCTACATCTCTTCCCTTTACCATTTTTCTCACTACATCTCTTACTACATCTTAAAGTTCTTACTACATCTCTTACTACATCTCTTACTACATCTCTTACTACATCTGCTTACTACATCTTTTCATCTACTACATCTTAAGTTCTTACATCTCTTACATCTCTTATCATCTAAGTTCTACTCATCCTTCTACATCTCTTACATCTTAACATTTAAAGTTCTTACTACATCTCTTACTACATCTCTTACTACATCATCTTACTACATCTCTTGCTACATCTCTTACTACATCTCTTCTACATCTTTACTACATCTCTTACTACATCTCTTCACATCTCTTACTACATCTCTTAAATTCTTGTCATCTCTTACTACATCTCTTACTACATCTCTTACTACATCTCTTACTACATCTCTAACATTCTCTCTTACTACATCTCTTTACTTCACACTCTTACTACATCTCTTATTACATCTCTTACTACATCTCTTCTACATCTCTTCTTACTCTCTATACATCTTAACATCTTATCTCTCTACATTCTTCTACATCTCTTACTACATCTCTCTCACTTTCTACATCTCTTACATCTCTCTACATCTTTACTACATCTCTCAATCTCTACTACATCTTAAAGTTCTTACATCTCTTGACATCTCTTACTACATCTATTCTTACATTCTCACATCTCTTACTACATCTAGTTCCTCTACATCTCTCACATCTTACACACTTAAAGTTCTTACTACATCTCTATCATCTCACTATCACTCTTAGTTCTTACTACATCTCTTCTACATCTCTTACTACATCTTAAAGTTCTTGCTACATCTTATCTCTTCCTTGCTACTCATCCTTGCTACATCTCTTACTACATCTCTTACTACATCTTATTCTTCACTACATCTCTTGCTACATCTCTTACTACATCTCTTACTACATCTCTTACTACATCTCTTACTACATCTCTTGCTACATCTCTTGCTACATTCTTACATCTCTTGCTACATCCTTGCTACATCTCTACATTCTACATACTCTTGCTACATCTCTTTGCTACATCTCTTCTACATCTTAAGTTCTTCATCTTGCTACATCTCTTCTACATCTTAATTCTTACTGCTACTTATCTTTGATTAGATTACAAAATCTGGGATTGAATGTTGGTGTGACCAGAAAAGAAGAGCATAACAGGTAAATGAGGAGGCTCATTAATCAAAATCGAACTGGTATGGTCAGTCGCTGGTCGCTGTTGGAGATATTGCGAAGGAGATCGGAGCACCTATGGACAAGTCCGAAGTGCACTGAAGATAATCTAAACTGAAACTGAAATTATATTTAAAACGCCATTTCGTATTATAATGCTTACATATCATGTTTCCATTGCTTGGTATCCATTCCTGTTACTGTTGACATGTTCTGTCTTTGATGAAAGTCTGATGTTTCAATCCAGCGTACTAGCATCTGTGCCCCGACGACTTCGTTATTCGACTTACAAGAGACATTTAAATTCAAAGCTGAAGATGAACTTAACAGTTGATGTGGGGATTATTTTAAACAACTAGGATGAGCGGGTTCAAGAGTTCATGCTTGACTATGACTCATACACGCTGTATAGTTTGTCAAGATTCTGAATAAAGTGGAGATTACACACTTACACACAAACACATATCATACATGTTTAAGTATGTACAAGAATATTTAGACAACGTTTACCAACACAGGACAACACAGCATTACAACATCCAACAACTCTAGGTCCCGTTGGACTCATTCGTCATCTTTGCACTCTTAAATTGTCTCGGTCCGATTCTTATCTTTTGGATGAACAGAGTGATCTCAATCAGTTGTGATAGACGAGCAAGTATTAATTGTGTAACAAACTATATCAGATAGCAATGTGACAACCGATATAAGATAGCAATGTGACAACCGATATAAGATAGCAATGTAACAACCTATATAAGATAGCAATGTGACAACCGATATAAGATAGCAATGTGACAACCGATATAAGATAGCAATGTGACAACCGATATAAGATAGCAATGTAACAACCTATATAAGATAGCAATGTGACAACCGATATAAGATAGCAATGGGACAACAATATAAGATAACAATGTACAACCGATATAAGATAGCAATGTGACAACCGATATAAGATAGCAATGTACAACGATATAAGATAGCAATGTGACAACTGATATAAGATAGCAATGGGACAACAATATAAGATAGCAATGTGACAACCGATATAAGATAGCAATGTGACAACTGATATAAGATAGCAATGTGACAACTGATATAAGATAGCAATGTGACAACCGATATAAGATAGCAAGTGACAACCATATAAGATAGCAATGTACAACTGATATAAGATAGCAATGTGACAACCGATATAAGATAGCAATGTGACAACTGATATAAGATAGCAATGTGACAACCGATATAAGATAGCAATGTAACAACCTATATAAGATAGCAATGTGACAACCGATATAAGATAGCAATGGGACAACCAATATAAGATAGCAATGTGACAACTGATATAAGATAGCAATGTGACAACTGATATAAGATAGCAATGTGACAACTGATATAAGATAGCAATGTCACAACCTATATAAGATAGCAATGTGACAACTGATATAAGATAGCAATGCGACAACCGATATAAGATAGCAATGTGACAACTGATATAAGATAGAAATGTGACAACTGATATAAGATAGCAATGTGACAACTGATATAAGATAGCAATGTGACAACTGATATAAGATAGCAATGTGACAACTGATATAAGATAGCAATGTGACAACTGATATAAGATAGAATGTGACAACGATATAAGATAGCAATGTGACAACGATATAAGATAGCAATGTGACAACTGATATAAGATAGCAATGTGACAACTGATATAAGATAGCAATGTGACAACCGATATAAGATAGCAATGTGACAACTGATATAAGATAGCAATGTGACAACTGATATAAGATAGCAATGTGACAACTGATATAAGATAGCAATGTGACAACGGATATAAGATAGCAATGTGACAACTGATATAAGATAGCAATGTGACAACTGATATAAGATAGCAATGTGACAACCGATATAAGATAGCAATGTGACAACTGATATAAGATAGCAATGTGACAACTGATATAAGATAGCAATGTGACAACTGATATAAGATAGCAATGTGACAACTGATATAAGATAGCAATGTGACAACTGATATAAGATAGCAATGTGACAACTGATATAAGATAGCAATGTGACAACTGATATAAGATAGCAATGTGACAACTGATATAAGATAGCAATGTGACAACTGATATAAGATAGCAATGTGACAACTGATATAAGATAGCAATGTGACAACTGATATAAGATAGCAATGTGACAACCGATATAAGATAGCAATGTGACAACTGATATAAGATAGCAATGTGACAACTGATATAAGATAGCAATGTGACAACTGATATAAGATAGCAATGTGACAACTGATATAAGATAGCAATGTGACAACTGATATAAGATAGCAATGTGACAACTGATATAAGATAGCAATGTGACAACTGATATAAGATAGCAATGTGACAACTGATATAAGATAGCAATGTGACAACTGATATAAGATAGCAATGTGACAACTGATATAAGATAGCAATGTGACAACTGATATAAGATAGCAATGTGACAACTGATATAAGATAGCAATGTGACAACTGATATAAGATAGCAATGTGACAACCGATATAAGATAGCAATGTGACAACGATATAAGATAGCAATGTGACAACTGATATAAGATAGCAATTTGACAACTGATATAAGATAGCAATGTGACAACTGATATAAGATAGCAATGTGACAACTGATATAAGATAGCAATGTGACAACTGATATAAGATAGCAATGTGACAACTGATATAAGATAGCAATGTGACAACTGATATAAGATAGCAATGTGACAACTGATATAAGATAGCAATGTGACAACTGATATAAGATAGCAATGTGACAACTGATATAAGATAGCAATGTGACAACTGATATAAGATAGCAATGTGACAACCGACATAAGATAGCAATGTGACAACTGATATAAGATAGCAATGTGACAACTGATATAAGATAGCAATGTGACAACCGATATAAGATAGCAATGTGACAACTGATATAAGATAGCAATGTGACAACTGATATAAGATAGCAATGTGACTAATTGTTCCCAGGTGATGATGAATTGTTGTCACTGTCGACTAAGCGTAGTAAGATTAATGGTTCAGCGCCAGATGAAGTCGTCCTATGTGAACCGTGTTTATTAAGATATCTTGAATGTGCTATCCATAGTCTTCTTGATCGTCCTTGTCTAGTACTGACTTTTTATAGTAGCAGTATGTGTATTCATTCTCATTAAGATAGCAATGTGACACTGCATTATAGTAGTCTTTCAATGTGACACGATATAAGATAGCATTATGTGCACTGATTTAGATAGTCATGCTACAACCGATATAAATAGAATGGGACACCGATATAATATGCAATTGACAACCGATATAATATAGCAATATGACAAGCATATAAGATAGCAATGTGACATATGTTTATAATATACGTCAAATTGGAAATCTCTGTTAATTAAGATTAATTTCATCAACAGAATAAGAAACTATAAACTAATATATGATAACAAATGTTATCAAGAAAAAATAGAATAATGACAACTTATAAAACAAAAATTATAACAGATATGTATAGGTAAGAAAATAGAATATGACAACTTATAAAAGCAAATTGATAACTATATATGTAATCAAGGAAAGAAAAATAGAATTGACAACTTATAAAACAATGATAGCACTATATGTTATCAAGTGAAGAAATAGAATGTGACAACTTATAAAACAAATTGAAACGATATATAAGTATAGGAAGAGAAATGAATAATGTCAGCAGTTTGAATATCTAATCTTGCTAACAAGATAGAAGTGATAATGAAATAAAAAGGAACAAATATAGTTTTACAAACATGACTAAAAATATGGAATGGAACTAACGAAATAAGATAGACAGTATGGTGATAATGACATTTAACAAGCAGTGAAAGCAAATGCTTGAACAATGATATAATCTCGATAGCAATGGACAAGAAAAGAAGAATATATCTATCTAGAATAAGATAGAAGTAGAAGAACTCAGATCATAAGAACAATTGACAATGATATATATAAAGTAAGATTGAAAAGATAGATTTTGAACATAACAAAAATGAAGTGTGAAAACCGATATGGATGAGATCAGCAAAGAGGTTAAGGATATAAGAAAGAGATGGGATGTGACTTATGATTTGAGAATGATGCAGAAGATGACAACTGAAGAAGATAGCAATGTGACAAGTGGACAAAGCGGATCAGACAAGCTGTTGGTACTGGGATCATTCTATATACGTTATACACATTCGTGACACATATAAGATAGTATTTTTGCGACAGATACTGATATCGGAAGACAGTCATAACATGTGACATGTACGTTGAGGTAAAATAACACTGTTAAATGTCTAAGCTAGTCTATGTGCCACTGTAAAGATACAATGTGATCACTGTTATAATGATAGCTAATGTTATCTCCACTGTTAAATGTCAATGTCTATCTCACTGATAAATGCTAACAATGTCATCTCAACTGTATAATGATCTAACAATGCTATCCCATGAGTAAGTCAGAAATAGGAAAGAACGATATGATAGAATGTACAGACGGATCAAAGAATCAGCTTAATTTAATGTCCGTGGGCACGCAGAGTCAGTGGTAATGAACGAGCTGACAGATTGCTATGGTAAAGAGCAATTTGGACAACTGGCATGAGCAGGATAGTAGTGCACTGATATCAAGATCTACCCACCAATGCTGCAAACAAGGATATACTGGATAAGTGGTAGGATCGAGAACTACCTGGTAAGTAGTGATGCAAGAGCAGTTATCTGATATAACACTAGCAAGATGACGAAACCGAGTGACTATCGAATCTCAGCAATGGAAAGCGAAATAAAAGAAGAAATGGAAGTATCAAGAAGAATGTGCTCGATAAGAAGCAATGGACAACTGATATAAGATAGCAATGTGACAACTGATATAAGATAGCAATGTGACAACTGATATAAGATAGCAATGTGACAACTGATATAAGAAGCAATGTGACAACCGATATAAGACAGCAATGTGACAACCGATATAAGATAGCAATGTGACAACGATATAAGATAGCAATGTGACAACTGATATAAGATAGCAATGTGACAACTGATATAAGATAGCAATGTGACAACTGATATAAGATAGCAATGTGACAACTGATATAAGATAGCAATGTGACAACTGATATAAGATAGCAATGTGACAACTGATATAAGATAGCAATGTGACAACTGATATAAGATAGCAATGTGACAACTGATATAAGATAGCAATGTGACAACTGATATAAGATAGCAATGTGACAACTGATATAAGATAGCAATGTGACAACTGATATAAGATAGCAATGTGACAACTGATATAAGATAGCAATGTGACAACTGATATAAGATAGCAATGTGACAACTGATATAGATAGCAATTGACAACTGATATAAGATAGCAATGTGACAACTGATATAAGATAGCAATGTGACTATTGTCTATTGTTTTTCCCCAGGTGGATGATGGAATTTGTTGTCCACTCTTGTCGCTAAGCGTAGGGGTAGGAGTTTTAATTTGTTGTTCACTCTTGTCGCTAAGCGTAGGGGTAGGAGTTTTAATTTGTTGTCCACTCTTGTCGCTAAGCGTAGGGGTAGGAGTTTTAATTTGTTGTTCACTCTTGTCGCTAAGCGTAGGGGTAGGAGTTTTAATTTGTTGTCCACTCTTGTCGCTAAGCGTAGGGGTAGGAGTTTTAATTTGTTGTTCACTCTTGTCGCTAAGCGTAGGGGTAGGAGTTTTAATTTGTTGTTCACTCTTGTCGCTAAGCGTAGGGGTAGGAGTTTTAATTTGTTGTCCACTCTTGTCGCTAAGCGTAGGGGTAGGAGTTTTAATTTGTTGTCCACTCTTGTCGCTAAGCGTAGGGGTAGGAGTTTTAATTTGTTGTCCACTCTTGTCGCTAAGCGTAGGGGTAGGAGTTTTAATTTGTTGTTCACTCTTGTCGCTAAGCGTAGGGGTAGGAGTTTTAATTTGTTGTTCACTCTTGTCGCTAAGCGTAGGGGTAGGAGTTTTAATTTGTTGTTCACTCTTGTCGCTAAGCGTAGGGGTAGGAGTTTTAATTTGTTGTTCACTCTTGTCGCTAAGCGTAGGGGTAGGAGTTTTAATTTGTTGTCCACTCTTGTCGCTAAGCGTAGGGGTAGGAGTTTTAATTTGTTGTCCACTCTTGTCGCTAAGCGTAGGGGTAGGAGTTTTAATTTGTTGTCCACTCTTGTCGCTAAGCGTAGGGGTAGGAGTTTTAATTTGTTGTTCACTCTTGTCGCTAAGCGTAGGGGTAGGAGTTTTAATTTGTTGTTCACTCTTGTCGCTAAGCGTAGGGGTAGGAGTTTTAATTTGTTGTCCACTCTTGTCGCTAAGCGTAGGGGTAGGAGTTTTAATTTGTTGTTCACTCTTGTCGCAAGCGTAGGGTAGGAGTTTTAATTTTTGTTCACTCTTGTCGCTAAGCGTAGGGTAGGAGTTTTAATTTGTTGTTCACCTTGTCGCTAAGCGTAGGGGTAGGAGTTTTAATTTGTTGTCCACTCTTGTCGCTAAGCGTAGGGGTAGGAGTTTTAATTTGTTGTCCACTCTTGTCGCTAAGCGTAGGGGTAGGAGTTTTAATTTGTTGTTCACTCTTGTCGCTAAGCGTAGGGGTAGGAGTTTTAATTTGTTGTTCACTCTTGTCGCTAAGCGTAGGGGTAGGAGTTTTAATTTGTTGTTCACTCTTGTCGCTAAGCGTAGGGGTAGGAGTTTTAATTTGTTGTTCACTCTTGTCGCTAAGCGTAGGGGTAGGAGTTTTAATTTGTTGTCCACTCTTGTCGCTAAGCGTAGGGGTAGGAGTTTTAATTTGTTGTTCACTCTTGTCGCTAAGCGTAGGGGTAGGAGTTTTAATTTGTTGTTCACTCTTGTCGCTAAGCGTAGGGGTAGGAGTTTTAATTTGTTGTTCACTCTTGTCGCTAAGCGTAGGGGTAGGAGTTTTAATTTGTTGTTCACTCTTGTCGCTAAGCGTAGGGGTAGGAGTTTTAATTTGTTGTCCACTCTTGTCGCTAAGCGTAGGGGTAGGAGTTTTAATTTGTTGTTCACTCTTGTCGCTAAGCGTAGGGGTAGGAGTTTTAATTTGTTGTCCACTCTTGTCGCTAAGCGTAGGGGTAGGAGTTTTAATTTGTTGTCCACTCTTGTCGCTAAGCGTAGGGGTAGGAGTTTTAATTTGTTGTTCACTCTTGTCGCTAAGCGTAGGGGTAGGAGTTTTAATTTGTTGTTCACTCTTGTCGCTAAGCGTAGGGGTAGGAGTTTTAATTTGTTGTTCACTCTTGTCGCTAAGCGTAGGGGTAGGAGTTTTAATTTGTTGTCCACTCTTGTCGCTAAGCGTAGGGGTAGGAGTTTTAATTTGTTGTCCACTCTTGTCGCTAAGCGTAGGGGTAGGAGTTTTAATTTGTTGTTCACTCTTGTCGCTAAGCGTAGGGGTAGGAGTTTTAATTTGTTGTTCACTCTTGTCGCTAAGCGTATGGGTAGGAGTTTTAATTTGTTGTTCACTCTTGTCGCTAAGCGTAGGGGTAGGAGTTTTAATTTGTTGTCCACTCTTGTCGCTAAGCGTAGGGGTAGGAGTTTTAATTTGTTGTCCACTCTTGTCGCTAAGCGTAGGGGTAGGAGTTTTAATTTGTTGTTCACTCTTGTCGCTAAGCGTAGGGGTAGGAGTTTTAATTTGTTGTTCACTCTTGTCGCTAAGCGTAGGGGTAGGAGTTTTAATTTGTTGTCCACTCTTGTCGCTAAGCGTAGGGGTAGGAGTTTTAATTTGTTGTCCACTCTTGTCGCTAAGCGTAGGGGTAGGAGTTTTAATTTGTTGTTCACTCTTGTCGCTAAGCGTAGGGGTAGGAGTTTTAATTTGTTGTTCACTCTTGTCGCTAAGCGTAGGGGTAGGAGTTTTAATTTGTTGTTCACTCTTGTCGCTAAGCGTAGGGGTAGGAGTTTTAATTTGTTGTTCACTCTTGTCGCTAAGCGTAGGGGTAGGAGTTTTAATTTGTTGTCCACTCTTGTCGCTAAGCGTAGGGGTAGGAGTTTTAATTTGTTGTCCACTCTTGTCGCTAAGCGTAGGGGTAGGAGTTTTAATTTGTTGTTCACTCTTGTCGCTAAGCGTAGGGGTAGGAGTTTTAATTTGTTGTTCACTCTTGTCGCTAAGCGTAGGGGTAGGAGTTTTAATTTGTTGTTCACTCTTGTCGCTAAGCGTAGGGGTAGGAGTTTTAATTTGTTGTCCACTCTTGTCGCTAAGCGTAGGGGTAGGAGTTTTAATTTGTTGTCCACTCTTGTCGCTAAGCGTAGGGGTAGGAGTTTTAATTTGTTGTTCACTCTTGTCGCTAAGCGTAGGGGTAGGAGTTTTAATTTGTTGTTCACTCTTGTCGCTAAGCGTATGGGTAGGAGTTTTAATTTGTTGTTCACTCTTGTCGCTAAGCGTAGGGGTAGGAGTTTTAATTTGTTGTCCACTCTTGTCGCTAAGCGTAGGGGTAGGAGTTTTAATTTGTTGTCCACTCTTGTCGCTAGCGTAGGGTAGGAGTTTTAATTTGTTGTTCACTCTTGTCGCTGCGTAGGGGTAGGAGTTTTAATTTGTTGTTCACTCTTGTCGCTAAGCGTAGGGGTAGGAGTTTTAATTTGTTGTCCACTCTTGTCGCTAAGCGTAGGGGTAGGAGTTTTAATTTGTTGTCCACTCTTGTCGCTAAGCGTAGGGGTAGGAGTTTTAATTTGTTGTTCACTCTTGTCGCTAAGCGTAGGGGTAGGAGTTTTAATTTGTTGTTCACTCTTGTCGCTAAGCGTAGGGGTAGGAGTTTTAATTTGTTGTTCACTCTTGTCGCTAAGCGTAGGGGTAGGAGTTTTAATTTGTTGTTCACTCTTGTCGCTAAGCGTAGGGGTAGGAGTTTTAATTTGTTGTTCACTCTTGTCGCTAGCTAGGGTAGGAGTTTTAATTTGTTGTTCACTCTGTCGCTAAGCGTAGGGTAGGAGTTTTAATTTGTTGTTCACTCTTGTCGCAAGCGTAGGGTAGGAGTTTAATTTGTTGTCCACTCTTGTCGCTAAGCGTAGGGGTAGGAGTTTTAATTTGTTGTCCACTCTGTCGCCAAGCGAGGGGTAGGAGTTTTAATTTGTTGTTCACTCTTGTCGCTAAGCGTAGGGGTAGGAGTTTTAATTTGCGTTCCAGCGCCAGATGAGTCGCCCTTGTTGTGTTATATCTGTGTTTATTAAGTATTATCTTGATATTGTCTATTCATAGTCTTCTTGGTCGTCCTTTGTTTCTAGTATCTGAACTCTTTTTTTTTATAGTATGCTGTTATTGGTGGTTGGTTGTATTCCATTCTCATTAAATGTCCAAACCACTGCATTTGTTGTCTTTCAATGTATTCGGTGCATGAAGTTATGCCCACTCTACTTCTGATGTCCTCGTTTCGTAGTCTATCTTACAACCGATATAATATAGAAATGGGACTACCGATACAATATAGCAATATGACAAGCGATATAATATAGCAATATGACAAGCAATATAAGATAGCAATGTGACAATAATGTTTATTATAACACGTTTTCTTAAAATTGGAAAATGCCTCTGTTAATCTTCTACGATTAATTTCATCAACACAAGAATAATGACAACTTATAAAACAAATATGATAACAGATAATGTTATCAAGGAAGAGAAAATAGAATAATGACAACTTATAAAACAAAAATTATAACAGATATTGTTATCAAGGAACAGAAAATAGAATAATGTGAACAGTTTTGAATATCTCAATTCTTTGCTAACAAGATATGGAAGTGGGATGAAGGAAATAAAAAAAAGGAACAAATATAGTTTTACAAACATGTATGCTAAAAACTATATGGAATGGAACGGAGAAGAAAATAACGATCAGAATACTAAGAGAATGCATAGATGGCACAGTATGCGGGTGATAATTGAACATTTAACAAAGCAGTGGAAAAACAAATATGGGCTTTTGAATGCAAGTGATATAAAAAAAAAGTCCTCTCGATACAATGGACAGAGAAGAGAAGAAATATATCTATCTAGAAATAAGATATGGAAGTAGAAAGAACTCAAGCTCAAAGAAAAATGGCTGAATGCTATATATAAATAAGATTGAGAAAATTGAAGTATTTTGAACATATACACAAAAATGAAGTGTTGGAAAAGACCATCATGGATGGAGACATCCCGGCAAAGAGGTTAAGAGGAAGATAACAGAAAGAGGGATTCGGGATGTGACTTATGATTTGAGAATGACGGCAGAAGATGCCTGTGAGAGAAAGAGAGAGATTACGAAGAAATGTTAGGGCAAAGCTGGGATCAGGACAAGCTGTTGGTTGATGGTGATACATTTCCTATATTTACGTTTTTAACACATCTCCAGTGACTCACATAACGTGTATTTTTTGCACCGAGCAAGATGACGGATATCGAGAAAGGACAGTCATACATACTTATGGTGACATGTTCACGTTGAGCGCGTAAAATAACACTTGTTAAATGTCTAACTTAATGTCTATCTCCACTTGTTAAATGTCTAACTTAATGTCTATCTCCACTTGTTAAATGTCTAACTTAATGTCTATCTCCACTTGTTAAATGTCTAACTTAATGTCTATCTCCACTTGTTAAATGTCTAACTTAATGTCTATCTCCACTTGTTAAATGTCTAACTTAATGTCTATCTCCATGAGTAAGTCGAAATAGGAATGATGAGACGAAATTGGATAGAGGTAATGGTACAGACAGGGATCAAAGAAATCACCTTCATTTTTGTCCGTGGGCACGCAGGAGTCAGTGGTAATGAACGAGCTGACAGATTGGCTTGATGGTCAAAGGCGCAATTCTAGGGACAACGGCGAGCCAGGATTAGTGAGCTGGCACTAATCAAGATCCTACCCCACCTCCACGTGATGACCATGCAAACAGAGGATACTATCTGGATAAGTGGGTAGGGATCGAGGAGAGCTACTCTGGTTAAGTAGTGATGCAAGAGCAGTTATACTATATGTAATCTACACGCAAGATAGACGAGAAGAATCCCCGAGTGACTATCTCTGCACATCTCTCCGGCCGATGGGAAAAGCGAAATAAAAGAAGCATAAAGGGATGAGGGGTGCATCCAGAGAAGAGATGTTTGGCTCACATGGGGCGAAACTCGGAGCCCTGAAGTGGAGGCCCGAGTTGAGCTGCGTGTCCTGACAGTCTTGAGGTATGGTGAATGTGAGCACGGTGAGAGGCCTGATGGGGGTGGGCAGGCACCGAGGTAGAGCAAGCACGCATGCGAACGGCACACGAGTGAACCCACCGATGGGGCAGACGTGCACGGTGCTGATGGTGGAACGTGGAAAGGGCGTGGCAAACGTAGGGGTGAGCGGACCACCCAAATGTGGAGAAAGGCTGGATGTCCCAGCAGAGGCTTGAATCCAGTGCGACCTCGAGGATGGGGTCTCCATCCAGAGAACAATGATCGCGTTTCTCATCGCAGAGAACTACTACTGCCTTGTAGTTTGATTGGAGACAATCAATGGCTAGCAGAGCAAACCGTACACAAAACTGGACGGCAGGCAAACCAAGTAGTCAAAAAAAAAAGACTGGTAACATAGGCTGATGACGCTCAACATCTTGAGAGGGAAGGTTGTCTGAAGGTTCGGATACCCTAAAAAAATATCAACCTGCTGCCTTGCAGGTTGGCTGGGGACAGCAAAAGGCTGACGGAGAGCGAACCCAGTAAACGCTGGCTGAAACCGGAAACATCGCAGAGGGATAAGCACCAGAACTCCAAATGGCGCTGAAGATGTGCGAAACCCACCCATGCTAAGGTTGCATGAATCAGGTTTCCACATGAATGAGATGTATGGGGAAATCGGGTACATCAGTCTAAGGGTGATCGCGAGAGAAGAGAAGAGAGATTTGCTGGCATGACCACGGTATCAGAAGGAGCTGCAATGGACCGAAATGACATTCTTAACGTACTGAGAGAGTCCTTTCGAACAGAGGAGTTTCAGGGTTGCGAGGCAGCCCGTAAAGAACGACATACCAAATATGCAAAGAGACTGATTAATCAATATCGAACTGGCGTGCTAGGCAGCTAGACGTTGCTGGATTTGTTTATGCGGAGATTGGAGCACCATGGACATGTCCGTATGCTATGATGATAGATATCCTGATAACTGATAACTGAAATAACACTTGGCAATTGAAATCTTTAACGGTGGACTGAAGAGCAACTTTCCGAGCAAAATTAATTAACACCAATTGTACCAAAAATTCGCACATGTTATCACCATCCACAAAAGATTACGTTGAAGACTCTCGTCTGTGTTGCGGAGAATATGCACTGCCGCTGAGATCTTTTTGTGTAGAGATGAGAAAGGAACACGCATAAGGAGCACAAATAATTATTTACCGAAGCGCAATAATGACATTGCTATCAATCGACAAATTACCCGCCCATGTGCTGCCAGGGCTCGTAATGTGAGTAAAGAATAGTAATCCTGCGACCTACAAAGCATGTCGTATGAGGCGCCTAAACTACCCTAGTAAATAAAAGCGTCGCAGAAATCGGATGTGCTGGCCTACTTGTTGGCGCATATCTGGTACAACGTACAATCTCTCTTCGGATCGGATCACAGATAAATCACAAAGAGTGGTTAACAAATGATCGTTATGGAGCGTTTGAAGAAGAAAAACAAACTACCAATATTTACGTAAGAATTTTTATCATTCTAATCATATCTGTTCAAACTTCTCCTGGGAGACAATGTTATCAATGTACACGGGTTCTTTTGCTGGAATTCTTTATTTGCTTTATTTTGTTGTTGCTAGCGATTCTTTTATTTTCATTTAGTTTCCGATCTCATATTTTTATGCGCTTGTATGTACTCGATTACAGTTGTGTGTGCGTATGTATGGTTGCTTATGTGAGATTTTGTCGTTTGTGCGACTTCTCTTAAGAATCAGTGACGTATTTAGCTACTTGCTGCCCCAGGGACCAGCTCTGCCATTTCCATATCCAATATTGATCGTAGTGAGTTTCCAACATTTTCTATATGCCTTTCCAATGTGACCTACTTCAATATACTATTGTTTTCATTTAAGAAATCTCTGTCAGCGAATTGCGCCCCGCAGTACGGCTGTCGTGGGTTCGAATACGGACCCTGTCGTTTCTTTCCTATATTTTCCATGGTTTCAGGCCCATGTTTGAGCTGGTCACTTTGTGTGTTGAAAGGAATGTGTCCCCACAACTGATGTATGTATCGTTAAAATTACCACAGAAGATCATAGCCAACCACCATATCAGTCCAAGACAAGCTATATGTAGATGTACATGGACTCCGGTTGACCACTAACTACTTTAAAAGCATACAAGTCGATGTCAGTTCAAGACAAGCTATATGGAGATGTACATGGACTCCGGTTGACCACTAACTACTTTAAAAGCATACAAATCGATGTCAGTTCAAGACAAGCTATATGGAGATGTACATGGACTCCGGTTGACCACTAACTACTTTAAAAGCATACAAATCGATATCAGTCCAAGACAAGCTATACTTTTTTTTTTTCCGATCCAGAAGCACTTGAGCTTTTCAGCTCTTCGGCTCGGTGGCATGGACATCGTAACCCTTCGGTTCGGTGCCACGAACACCGTAAATCTGGGGAATCTGTGACTTTTCTGCCATCCCGCGGAATTGAACCCGCACACACAGAGGATAGTCACCCGTAGTCCAACGCGCTACGAACACGCTGGGCAGACGGGCATAATTTCACTTAAACACTGTCATCTACGGTATCCACTCTCGCATTACAGACAGACATTGATTAGCAAGAATGTTTCTCATACTTGACTTTAACGGTCCACATCACTGTTTAACGGTTTAAAGGAGTTGCATCTCATCACTGTCACAGCGGAACTTGTCCCACTCGACACCTCACTACTATCACGTTTTTTTTCGATCTAGAAGCACTTGAGCTTTCAGCTCTTCGGCCCGGTGCCATTAACATCGTAACCCTTCGGTTCGGTGCCACAAACACCGTAAATCTGGTGAACCTGTGACTTTTCTGCCAGCCCACGGAATTGAACCCGCACTCACAGAGGACTTGTCACACCGTCGTCCAACGCGCTACGAACACGTTGGGCAGGCGGGCACAATCACGTGTAAAATGTGGTTGTCTCCGATGTTTCATGTTGTAAACAGAGTTCAAACAAATCAAACGTAACACATTTGTGTAAACATATCTGCAAATATTGAGGCGTATCTGTTACTTGAACACTTTCTTGTATCTGCATATATTGAAGAATATCTGAAGTTGAAAACATTTAAAAAAAAATCTACATAGACTGAAGTTTATCTGATTTTGAAAACAAATCAAACTAAAGTTTATCTGATATTGAAATGTTGTTCCCTATCTGCATAATTGAAAGAATATCTGAAGTTGAAAACATTTAAAATCTACATAGACTGAAGTTTATCTGATTTTGAAATGTTGTTCTATCTGCATAGACTAAAGTTTATCTGAAGTTGAAAACGTTTTTAATCTATATAGACTGAAGTTTATCTGATTTTGAAAAGGTTTTTCTATCTGCATAGATTGAAGTTTATCTGATTTTGAAATGTTGTTCTATCTGCTGAGATTGCTTGCAACTTATCTATTAGTTATTGGATACGTTGTTATGCGCATAGACTATAGAGTATATGTTACAGTATAGGTTTTTATCTGTATAAACAGAAGTGTATTTGTTACCGGAAACTGTTTCCTCCATATTGGATCGAGGAATCGGCGGTCTATACATTGCAAACACGCATGTAGATATTCCGGATTAAATAAGAATGGCATAGTTAAGTGGTTTGCGTAGTCAAGTAGTTCAAGTTATGTCATAGTCGTGTTGTTATAAATCTGGCTCAGTTAAATGGTTAGAGCGCTGATGTGATAAAGTTGTTTAAGTACTGGCGCAGTCAAGTGGTTAGAGCGCGAGTGTAGCTACGTGGTTAGAGCGCTGGTGCAGTCAAGTGGTTAGAATCAAGTGGTTGAAACGTTGAAGTAGTCTAATGGTTGGAACGCTGTTGTAGTCAAGTGGTGAGATTGCTTCCGTAGTCAAGTGGCTAGATCGTTGACCAAATTTCATGGTTAGAGCTCTAACATCGTCAAATGGTTAGAACACTGACCGACTCAAGTGACTATTGCGACTGTTTGGCAAACGAAAGAGGCTGAATTTTTACTTTTCTTGCCAAGACTTGATTATGTGAAACAATTTGAAAAACATCGACACATCCGTTAATGATTTAGTGAAGGGAAATCGACCAAGGCAGGAATTAGTCACTTCGCGCCCAATGGTGAATGCCTAGTACTGTGAGGTTTCACTAATACGACGAGCTACGGTAGGGGACTACCATTGCCAATTTACTCCCATAAACATTGACAAATATTTGACTAGTAATTCGTGCTATAGTTCGTTCCAAAATTCGTGATCACACTAAGGTTGAATTTGTACGAAATCTATCTGATGGATACAAGTAATTTTTGCATGCAGTCTTATATACCTCACGATGTTACGAATACATGTTTAATTAATTAGTAGGTAGCTTAGTTGATGCAAAAAACGTTTTTGTTATATAATTTTGCATAAACACAACAAAATGATAATCAAAGTTTAGAATTTACAGTAATACACAAAATGGTGGCGAATGTTTGCAAAGGCGTAACCCTATTACATATAAAAAGCAATGTGACATGGTTAACTTTTTCTTCATGAGTGTTTTTATGTTGATATTATCTTTGGAGATCAAATTGACGTACCTTTGGTAGTTGTTGCCAGTCCCTGGTATTGTGAGGCATTTGGTAAGGTGGTAATCGAAGAGAAGTGTGGCCGTGCTCAGCAATGACTTTATCGATTATAAAAATCTTTGACTTCTTAGTTAGTCTCACCAGTTACAACAACTCAGTTTTGAAATTGTTGCAACAAAACGATATATTTTCTTTTGCAAGTCACGCCATGTCTTGTTTTGTGCTTGATGAGGTGGGAATGTTTGTGTCTGCATGCGCCACTACATTGTGATAGGAGGCATTGTCCATTACAATACACGACGGCCTATCCAGAGCAGGCAGAAGTGTGTTCGCTAACCAATCCCTGAAAATAAGTCCGTTCATTTCGGTGTGGTAGTCCCTACCATCTGTAGACAGTGCTTGGAAAAGAAGTTCTGCGCCACTGACAAGACCATTTGCTTTGCTGCCTGCATGACCTATCACAATGCGTTGCCCCTTGCTGCTTGGAATTTTCTTTTTCTTAGTTTCGTCTAGTGATTGCCATTCTTTATCAAACGTATGGTAAGCATTTACCCACGATTTGTCCAGATATACAATATCGTAATCTTCCGTCCTACGCTTCCGTATCTCCCGCAGATATTTGCATCGTGCAGCTATCAGATACGTTTTCTCACAAACTATATTCCGACTTGTAGTAGATTTCCGAAAAGTGAAACCGTTGCACCTAACAACTCTCCATAAGGCGGTTTTAGATATATCAATATCACATTGAATTCGCAGACGTGATTTCAATTTACGTAGTGTAACCACATCATTTGGGCCTTAACTTATCTTTATTCGAAATCGTCAGTTTTCCGTTACCGACCTTTTCTGTGTTCCTTACGTTCATCACTACAGTCCTGTTCTATCCAACGGCAAAATGACATTCTACTTATACCAAGAGTATGTTGTGTTCTCCTCTTCGGGTCTTGTAAGTTGTAATATAAACCACCACGTCTGGCTTCTCTGCAGAAGTAGCTATACAGTTGTGCAGTCACCTTCTGCATGGTAGTGAATTTCACTTCAAACTCATTTCTAATACTGATAATAAAATAGTACCTTCCGCTTCAAGTAATGCAAATAAATGGTTTGTGACACGCCAATGACAATCTTTCACATATAGTGTGAAATGATTAATTTCACGCGATTCCCGATTTTAACTACTGCTGAATTGCACATGGAGCGCACATTGGCATCTTGACGTCAATACTTAACTTTCGTACCGTTAACATTCTAAAATCATACCAAATCAACATCGCTGTTAAATTAGTAATAACATATAATTCAAACCTTACATAACTAAAGTTACAAAAAATACTTTTGGAACGTCGTCACTGTTACCTATCTAAAAGTATAAAAATCAAGAATTTCTGTAATGTGGATGATTTTATATCGGTCGGTAAAGATGATCACGAATTTTGGAACGAACTATAGTATTACGTGCAATGCAAAATCATTACCAAGTAAACTAAATAGAACAATGGCCTATAACGCAGACCGAAAGCTCTATTGCGGTAACATGTGCATAATAACCAAAAGTAGAATGACAGTTTTTGTTACTTGAACGCATTCCGATGACAAGTTTCTACTTGATTCAGTACATGCTGAATTTAAATTGTCGGAAGATGCACACATCTTGTTGACTTCTGTGCAAGAGTTGGACGTGGTAAAATTTATTAATGGTGTCAACCATTGCTTTTTTTAACACAAATAACACTGTCTCTTATAGCATTCTGATGATTTTTAGCGTAGTTCACCATAGGAGTTAACGTGCAGTTACAAACCAACTGTGAGTTTACAAACACGAAAGTATCATGATTTCCAGGGGTAGCTTCTCTTAGTTGCATTATAGCGTTGCAATGTAGCTCTTTGAATTTGCAACCTTCAATTTTAACGTTTTGAATGTTGTGGATATTGTTAAAAGCTCCAGCTTCGACTGTGTTAATGTTGACCTCATAAAAAATAAAGTTTTCTACGTTGAAAATGGAACAAAATGATGACGTCTTTATATTAGTGATATCGGTATCGGTTACCAGAAACTCACGAACAACAATGTTATAAAATGCGTGAGTATGGATGCTGTCCACCTGTGCAAGACTAATACTAATTCGTTCGATTCCAGACAAATATGAAATAGCCCCCGATTCCAATTCATTTATCGTACACTCACTAAAGTCGATTACTGCTGGACTTGTAATGTTGTGGAATGAGCACGATTTTATTCTTTGAATAAAAACCCCTTTAAAAAGTAACGTTTTTAAATTTGTCATATTTGTAAACGTATAAGAATCAATCTCCGTAATGTCTGATCTTTCAATTAAAATATTTCTAAATTGTGCACCAAAAATGTTTGGCTTAAGTTTGGTCAAGTTGGAGTTGGTAATAGTTACGTTGACTATGTCGTCAGGAAATGGTCCTGTGATGCTATAGTGGATGTTATTGCAACTTGCTACCTTTGATGCGCATGTGCAGTTTACTGGACACTGGTTTGAAGCTGTAACTCTTGAAAAACTTAAAATACAATGAATTGCAAACAGTTGAACCTGAAACAATAAAGATGAATTATAATTAAATAAAACAAACTTACTGTCATGAAAATACTAGACATATATAATTGATAAAACAAACTTACTGTCATGAAAATACTAGACAGATATAATTGATAAAACAAACTTACTGTCATGAAAATACTAGACAGATATAATTGATAAAAAACGTTTCATTTGAAATAAACATCGAGAAAATAAGATGTGTTCATGAATCACAAAGAAAGCCGAAGTAGAGTAGTTGTTAGAGAACTCGCTTCTTAAGCTAATGGACCGGGTTCGATTCCACAATAGGAGTGGAATTTTTTTCTTTCCGTAACGGCTCTCAGGTCGACCCAGCCACAGCCAACTCTAAATAAGGCTGCATAACTGATCGGGGAAATCCTGACATAGTTCTGAGTTCTGGGCTTTTTATATATGTTTGATAGAACACGGCAAGCTTTTTTTAAAAAAATTACTTAATTCTATGAATCGATGCTTATTTATTGATGAAAAATATTAATAATACTAATATTCCTTATTGTTAAACTTACATTGTTACATAATATAACCTTGATTTAGCATGGTGTGTTGATTTTAAAATAAATTCGTCTATGTACAACAATACTGGAATGCGAGGTCAAGCGACGATTGGTATCTTATTTCCTACCATTTTTACCTGAGTCCGATGGCCGTATGAGTTTGGAGTTGGCTGTGACGCAGCCTCAATTGGGTACCAGGAAAAGCACTGGGAAGTAAAAGCAGCGGGCGTGATGTTGACCACATCACCCGTCGTGTACCGTCAGTCAATAAAAAATACGAGCCTAACACCGTACAACCATATATACCACGTGGTATAAAAAAGGGTTCCTTTAGCTTTATGCATCACAATGTATACTTTTACTTGCATTTTGAAATTGTAGAGTAATCATAAATATGTAACGATTTATTGAAAACTGCACTATATACACTGTGCCCAAAATCTGATCGAAAATGTAAATTATGTCAAAATTGTTCTCCATCATATTTGCTTTTGTCTGTCTGTCTTCCGTATTCTCACAGAAGTCTACTACAATACAGATTTTGTGATAGCCTCAGGAGCACTTCTAAGTACGTGTCATATTAAACTTGAGTTTCTATCTATTATCATTGTGTGCATTTTGCCTTTAAGTTACACCTGTTCAACAGTTCTTAGTTCAAATCTTGTATGTTCCAAATATTATTTGAATGTTCTACAAGAATGTTATTTTCAGCAAATAATAACCAATGAAATTTAACATAAATGCAATAAAACAAACCAAATTTAACATAAATGCAATAAAGCAAACCAAATTTAACATAAATGCAATAAAGCAAACCAAATTTAACATAAATGCAATAAAGCACCAATCATAATGCAAAACCAAATTTAACATAAATGCGATAAAGTAAACCAAATTTAACATAAATGCAATAAAGCAAACCAAATTTAACATAAATGCAATAAAACAAACCAAATTTAACATAAATGCAATAATGCAAACCAAATTTAACATAAATGCAATAAAGTAAACCAAATTTAACATAAATGCAATAAAGTAAACCAAATTTAACATAAATGCAATAAAGCAAACCAAATTTAACATAAATGCAATAAAGTAAACCAAATTTAACTTAAATGCAATAAAGTAAACCAAATTTAACATAAATGCAATAAAGCAAACCAAATTTAACATAAATGCAATAAAGCAAACCAAATTTAACATAAATGCAATAAAGTAAACCAAATTTAACATAAATGCAATAAAGCAAACCAAATTTAACATAAATGCAATAAAGCAAACCAAATTTAACATAAATGCAATAAAGCAAACCAAATCAAAGGACAAATGGCACCAATTTTAAAATGGCAAACATGTTAGATGAACCCTTAAAAAAGCATTGCACAACACGATCTTTCTCCCGACATTATGCTATCAGTGCTAAACCTGGACGCTGACATCCAGCGACAGAAGAAACAAGTCACAACAGAGATGACGTGTCTACGCAGTCTTGGAAGTATCAAGAACAGACCGTTTAAAAAATGAATATATCAGGGGGGGTACAACATCAGTACTGAACTTCATCAAGAAACAACAAATTAAATGTTTCGACCACATAATCAACAGACAGTATGCCTTAAAGAGCAAAGATACTCCGATTCAGGATTACAAAGCAAGAGGTTGCCAACGCAAAAAGGGCACCACATAAATAAAATAGGCAGTGAAAGAAACCATGTGCAAAACCCTTTCTAGAAATCTCTTCTTAACCTGAGGCTGGAAAACAAAACGAGGTTGAGAAAGTATAAAAATGATGGATTAAACATTATGAACAGATTAAGGGGTTATACTACTGACAGTTGGGTCATTATAGCTTATAGATATCGATTTTTCAAATTCATCATATTATGTTAGTATTGCATCTCTACAATCAAATTATGCAAAGAGTTTTTGTTTATGATCCCGAAAAATGCTTCAAAATTATTTTTCAACAGCCCTACCCTCTAAATATTTGCTATAGAAAATCTCTTCAATTATCTTTCTTTTGTCCCTAGATACAGTGTATGGCATTCAATTAACCCAATCGAGTCATGTATCATTGTAAAGCTTGATCTGAGTACTAACAGATATATTAGATTTAATTAGGCTAGGCAATGACTGTATACAGTAACGGACGATTTCCCTGACACTTTAGACTAAATTCACATTATATTTTTAAAACACAGTTTTCTCCCATTTGTAAATTTCGTTAACGTGGTAATGTACGTTTTCCACCATGAAAGAAATCCTCAAGATAGCAATATGAGATTTGACCCTGACTTATATATATTAATATTGAAGCCCTTAGACAACAGAAAATGCACCTTTCTCTAACAAATAAATTTGTATGAATTTTTTTATGAACCAAGGGGTCCTATTTTGGGCCGTAAATTGGGTATGTCTTATTCGTTGCACCCCCCAGAGATCAATTACATGTTACAGAACAATTTAAAGTTGTCATCGGCCCAGAATATTGGTATATTTAGGTTGTGCAGTCAAAAAAAAAATTGCAATTGTTATTTATTTCACTCTGTTTGGCGACTGTACGACGTTGTTTATAATCCAACATGGCTGCCGTTTCCATGGCAACCCGATAATTTATTAATGCGAAAGATATCTAAATTTTCATTTTAGACCACTCTAGTAGTAACTGCTATGTATCAAATAATTTTATTGAGAGATAAGAAAGTTGAGAAATCCTCTACCATAACCCTTAATTAGCGGTTTAAAGTTTACGTTTTAAAGTTGTAAAAACTAGCGTCTGTGAGAGTAGAAAATGAATCATCACATTGGCTTGGCATTGGAAAATAAGTTCGACACGATTGCATTTTGTTACCTTATTTGTTCAATAGATATGCATAAAATATAATAAAATGTGTTAGATAAGTTGAAAGTTAAGAAAACTACGAGGCTCTAGTATTTGCTAGGCTTGTTTTACCAGAGTTAAGATATGCTGATCACACTGTGATTTTGTCCCACTCATACGCCCTTATGTTACCGGGGCCCGCAAGAGGAGCAAAGAATAGTAACACTGCGATCTACAAGGCATGTCGTAGGAGGCGGCTAAGATAGGGGACTAGGGAAGCTACCCTAGTAAATAAAAAGCATCACAGAAATCGGATGTGTTGGCCTACTTGTAGGCGCATAGCTTTCACAACGTATAATCGCGCTTAGGCTGAGATCACATACACATCACAAAGATTGGTTTAACAAGTGGTCGATATGGAGCGTTTGAAGAAGAAACAGAAGTTCTACTCACACAATAATAATGAGAAATTGATAATGTCAATTCATAGAAACGGCGAAAAAGAAAACGTACATCTCAATTAAACAAGATTCAAAATGTTTACAACTTACAAAACAGAAATAAAAGAAAATCTATGCATCAACGAACATAACTTGGAAATAGTTGATAGTTGTGAATATTTAGGTTCATTGTTAACAAGCGACGTAAATGTTATTAATAAGATAAAAAAATAAGAACGAGCATGGCTGTGTAGAAATTCAAGGAAGTACAAAACATATAGAAGGGAACTGGTATAGACAATACTAAGATTTTTAAAGGGCGTTTATTTATCCCATTCCAAGCTGTATGGGCTGTTGATAAAACAGTCGAAAGTCCATTAAATGTCGTTGAATGCAAGTGCTGCAAAAGAGTACATAGAATACCATGGACAGAAAAAACATCAAATATGTCAATTTTGCAGCAACCTAAAACTAAAGAAAGCAGGCTGATAAAGAAGAGAGAAATGAAATATTTTGTACATTTCAAACGACGACATGATTATCTGGAGATGATCATTCTGGAGAACATGATACCGGGCAGATGAGGGAGATGAAGACCAAGCAGAAGATGGGTGCAGGTGTCATACGTAAGTTGAACATGATAGCAGAGACTTCGGAAGCTGGAATGGGGGAAGTGGAGCATTTAGAGCTGATGTCATTGGGTGCCAAATTCCGACAAGAACAAGTTAGATGATGATGATGATAAATGATGGATGGCAAAACAGCAACAATTTAATGCTCTGTATCTTGAATAGAGATAATACTACAATATTTGGAACAATTCTGTCTCGAGTATAGTCTGTTCAATGATGTACTGAGTAGTATAACATCTGTTATCTTGATAAGAGTCAGTACTTATCCTGACCGTGACCCCTATCAAAATATGTTATCGAAGACCTGATACATAGAAAGTCCTACGATACTTTCACTCGGAGAGCTAGCTGGTTGTGTTATGAAAAATGCTCGTCTTCAAGGCTAGGCATTGGGGGCCGTAAGAAGTAAGGTTGTGGTTCGAATCCTGTATTTGGTAAGTTGTTTTTTCAGGAGGCCCTCAATTCTTGTTTGAAAATGAAAATCGTGACATATCCTTTACATGAGGTAGCCATCAACCACAGTAAACGAGTCGTTGGTTTTCTAGGCACCACTTTTACGTTCAGTAGTTTGCCATTGCTTTCTGAACGGTGAGGTCTATTATTATCTTTTGTAAAAAAATCCCACGGGAATGATTTGCCTAACGCGGAGTTTGAACCAAGTACGCTTAGGTTGTGATAGAGCTCACTACCGCTTGAGCTACAGACGCTCACATTCTTGTTTACTGTCTATTTATTTACCATATTCATTGGCTTCGGTGCTTCCTCTGTGGTTCTTTAAAACTCCTTATTCACTAGCATGACAGCTATTGTCTGAAACAGAGTTGCTCTTGCAGTGCTTTGACTAGGATATCTAATGATGTCTTTACGGTATTCTGACTAAAGTAAAATTTACTGTCTAAGCAAGACAGAGAAATAAACATAATAATACTAATAGTATGTATATTCACATCTGCAACACAGACAAATATGGAGACTTCTTCTTCTTCAGCAACCACTGGTCATTCGATTAGTTTACTGTAGACCACAAACTGGGCAGTCAGCTTCAGGTTTGTCGGTTTCCCAAAGCTTAGTGTTTAAGTCGACTGGGTGTGACCACTTGTTGTTTATATACATAAATAAATACATAATTTTATATATATATATGGATACAAGATCTGAAAAATTACTTCCCCATGACAACAGGAAAAGATGAATACTCATAGCTACTAAGAATGTAAGCCATGCAGAAACTACTTGAACAAATATTTGTTATCATTACTTCGAGTACTTCACAATCACAAATAAAATATCATCATCAAATAGCTTGCCCTGAACAATCCTTTGCCACCCTAACAGTGCGTTGAAATGTATCTCTCTCACATGCCATATGAACTCTGCCAATGCCGGTTCCAAGCCCGGGTGAAAAAGGAGGAGGACTTGTGCGTGAGGTCAGCTACCTCATCACAAGAAATTGAAAGAGTTACAGAAACTTGCAAGAAATGACGAAATATCAAAGCAGGCATTGAAGTGGGATGCAAAGGGTTCAAGAAAGAGGGTCGACCTAAGGAGACCCTGAAACGAACTTTGCTGAGAAAGGCAAGAAATATCGGTCTCAGTTCTACGGAGGAGATTGAGCGAGTTGCCCAGGATAGAGCGGTATGGAGAAATTACTTGCAGGCCCTATGTAACGTATAACGGTACGAGAGGAATTATTATTATTACAGGCCATATGTGCCTTCTCTGCAGCCGTCATGCTCAAACCATCAGTTACATTCTGAATTCATCTTCTCCGTGGTCTTCTTCATTCTCCACTTCGCTTGTATACCTCCTTCCATAATGGTCTTCTTCATTCTCCACTTCGCTTGTATACCTCCTTCCATAATGGTCTTCTCCAACCCTTCTTGTCTCTTTATATGTCCAAAATACTTCCATTTTCTCATTCTTATTTGTAGCATCCATGAGTTTTCTTTGATTATTTCTCTGAAATAAAATATACAGCATTTATAGTAGATCAATAGAAAAATTGGTCTCACTAGATGTGAAGGCATGCTGTTCAGTCCACAGAGGATATTCAGTAGCTCTTAGTCTTGACGTCTTAGAAGTTAGAATCTATCTGTTATAATAAATAATAAATTGAATGAGAAGGTTAGCCATTGAGAGGAACTTTTTACAATTTACACAGAACATAGTAATTAAACGTCTTTTCCTTTAAACATTATTCGCTTGAAAATCAACAGTTATTTTGTTAAATGTTGTGCATGCCTTTTGTTGCCTTATCGTAACAAGTTATATTTAATAATTGTTAATTCATTATAACACATTAAATGTAGTGTGTTAATACATTATAACACATTAAATATAGTGTGTTAATACATTATAACACATTAAATGTAGTGTGTTAATACATTATAACACATTACATTTAGTGTGCTCATTCATTATAACACATTAAATGTAGTGTGTTCATTCATTATAACACATTACATTTAGTGTATTGACTCATCCCAACATATTACATTTAGTATATTAATTAAGCATAGTATTTATATATGCAAAGAACCGCATCACATGGAGATCTAAAACCTCTGCCCTATGTGCTGCCTTTGGCAGGAAAGGAACAAACTAACTAACTATATATATTAGTTTAGTCGTCGGATCACCATCACTGCACGTCGAACAAATTAGTCCATAAGTGCTCCGATCTCTCCCTCAGTATGTACATCAGCGTGTGGCGACTAACGACACCGGTTCTTTGTTGGTTTACAATTCTTCTTTGTCTGCCAGCATAGCGTTCTTGTCGAGCTACACCACACTTAACTTTGAGTTCTTGCAGTCTGGTTAGTGTTGTGGATTCACCGCTATTACGTGAATCATGTACACGCCCTCTCTCCCTTAAGGAATTTATAATATCAGCCTGGTCCATTGCTCGTCCGCTTTGGACAGCAGCCATACCTGCAAGCCTATCCGCACGTTCATTCCCCTTACACCTGCATGCCCTGGCACAAAATAAAACTGATCTTTGTCAGCCTAGACCTCCCCAGCGATTCTATCCAATGTCTCCTAGCCCATAACTATATATATATATATATATATATATATATATATATATATATATACAATTACACTTGCTAATCAAATATTTATATTTTGTCAAATCTCGGCGATAAAGAAAGAAAATCATTTCTCTACTACACAGATCTCTTTACAGTGTAAACAATAAGAAAAGAAATAACATTCCAAGCATGATAGCTTTGTAAAGTGTTGCAACAAATCAAGTTGGCAATTCGAATATAATATCTTGATCATGTCTCTTTCCTTTCCTGTTTGGTAAATAGTTTTGCTGCAATCTAGCCCGAATCAAAATGTAAGAGCAATTTTCTCTATTATAAGTGAATGTAGATTGAAAAATAAATAAAATGCCGATCATATTTTTAATGCAAGTCTTTTCTCTTTTGTCCTTCTCTGCTTTTGCCGTTAGGTGTAGAAGGTTTAACTGATGATCGGTTTCCGAGATAGTGAACGCTCGGTCTCATGATATGCTGTGGTATTGTGAAGCTTTAAGATGTCTGTAATTCCATCAATCCACCTTTTTCTCAACCTGCCCCTTCCTCTTGATGATTCAATTTTCAGATTGTACGCTCTTGCAACTGGTGTATTCGGGTTCATTCTCACCAAGTGGCCAAACCATTTGAGTCTGTTTTTCAATTAATCTAATAGCAGGAGTTGTTCCGACTGTTCTTCTAATTTCCTCATTTCTTATTTGATCTCTTCTTGTTTATTTACAGCTTTCCATGAGCATCTCATTTTACAGGTGCTTGTGCAAGTAAGGTCTTTCTAAACAATCTGAATATTTCTAATGAATATTTTCTAGGCAGCGGTTTTCCGACATACTCGTCTCGATTTGGAACTACCAATGGTTCTTCTACGTGCTCAACTTGAACACCAGACCTACGTTTTATCGTCTGTCTCCGACAGGACTAGGAACTCGAACTCACCTATACTGAGATCAGGGATCTCTGGGAAAATATCTCGATGGATCCACAAGGGAACGAATCGAGTACTTTTGGAACGCGAGGCGAGCTCTTAACCTCTACGCCACAAAGAAAACCTGAACTTTTCAGAACTGAGAAGTAAAAATATGTTTACACATGTTACTAAATTAACAACTACATTATTTTCCAATTTCACTTAGAACATCAGAGTAATGAAAATGTGTGCAAACATGCTACTAAATTAACTACTACATTATTTTTCGATTTCACTTAGAACATCAGAGTAATGAAAATGTGTGCAAACATGCTACTAAATTAACTACTACATTATTTTTCGATTTCACTTAGAACATCAGAGTAATGAAAATGTGTGCAAACATGCTACTAAATTAACAACTACATTATTTTCCAATTTCACTTAGAACATCAGAGTAATGAAAATGTGTGCAAACATGCTACTAAATTAACTACTACATTATTTTTCGATTTCACTTAGAACGTCAGAGTAATGGAAATTTGTTTACACGTGCAACTAAATTAACTCCTAAATTATTTACCGATTCCATTTCTGCGACAAATAATGAACATAAAATGGAAAGAATTCTGGAGAAGTCATGAAATCAGAGAAATGTCTGGTAAACCAGTAGTGACAACTGTTATAAGAAGGAGACGATGGAGATATGTTGGACACACTTTGAGAAGAAATTATCAAAGAATATCAATGTAGGCATTGAAGTTGGATGCAAAGGGTTCAAGAAAGAGATGATGACCTAAGGAGACCCTGAAACGAACTTTGCTGAGATAAGCAAGAAATATCGGTCTCAGTTTCATGGAGGAGACTGAGTGAATTGTCCAGGATAGTGCGGTATGGAGAAATTGTTTGCAGGTCCTATGTAACGTATAACGGTACTAGAGAAATTATTATTTCTGAACAGAGTAGTATACGTTTATAAACATATACATTTAAAAATAACATATAACATATAATCTCTATGATTAAACACTAGCAACAAACATGCTTATACTCACCAGTTGTATTCCTATAGATACAAGTACAGCATAGGTTGTTTACGTTGAGGTGTGCAGTCTGAAATACATACAACCGATACAAACACTGCATTCAAGTGATGCAAATTGGGATAGACACGCGCTGTTTTAATTATGTTCAGGAAATAAACACTTGAGTGGACTCACTTTTTGACTGCATTAATTTGTTTCATAAGTGGTTTAGTTGTAATACATTACTCTTTATATTTTAAACCCGGATCTTATTGACAGATGGACATTTTTAAATAAAACCCAGGGAAGTTAGAAACGGGAGGAAACGGCATCTGAAAAATTCTGAACAAGGCTCATTTTCTTCATTTTTAAACACACTGAAGGTCTCTGTATGTAGCGTGAAGGTAAGGTTCTCATCTCTTGTTTCAAAGGTACTCGGTTGGTTCCCTGCGTCAAGCGATCAGGATGTCTTTTTCAGAGTTGACTGATCTCACAATAGGTAAGCTCGAGCTCCTAGTCCTAACGGAGACGAACGTTAAAACGTAGGTTCAGTTCTCAAGTTGAACCCGCTCGTAAATGAACCCGTAACTGTTCAAAACTGATAAAAGAGTTGGCTGCAAAACCACTGCCCAGACAAAATTTATTAGGAAAGTTAAAATATAATTATTACAACCATTTTATCATCTTTTAAGTTACACCGGTATCCTCGTCGATGCTATGGAACTCATGGACTGCAGTTGAAATCTTCTTGTGTGAAGAAAAGAATGTAGCACACATGATTATTAAACGAAGTGCATTGATGATGGTCTACTCAATTACTGGATCAATCAATATTTCTTAGCACAAATGTTGGGTTGGGTGGGGATTGGGGTTGAGAAAGAGGAAGTGAAAGAATTCTGAGAGCATGCATCTTTACTGTGGCAACATATGGTTGCGAGACGTGGACCTTAACACGGACATTAAGGAACATAATTAAACCGTTCAAAACCGTTACATATCGTCTTGGCTCATCATATTCTGGAAAATGACGTATTTCGGTCACGTTAAACGACATGGTGGTTTGAAGAGAACAGTAATGGAAGGGATGATTTCTGGGGGTGGAGACAGGGAAAGACCAAGACGAAGGTGGCAGCAGGACATCAGTGAGACCTTGAAGATGATGTTAGAAGAGGCGGGAGAATTTGCTAGAGAGAGAGTTTTTCAGTCTGGATGTGATGAAAACGACGTTCTGCAAGCGACATGCTACTTGATGAAGAATATTGAGAAGCACATTAAATAAAGGGATAAGACGCACACATACACATATATAGGTACATATAGGCCTTTTATGTTTATATACCTGGTCACACATACACACACACAAGCACGCACGCACGCACCCACCCACCCACCTACACACACACATACATACATACATGCAGGCAAGCAGGCAGACACGCATACGCACGGATACACACCCATACACACATACAATCTCTCTATTGTAAATCCTACTCACAACAAGCACACACCCATATACACACGTGCGAACACACGAGCGAGGAGTTGCAGTAAATATTCTAACTAATTAAACCAAGACGACCATCATCATTTCATATAAACACTGAACAACACAGCAATTGTGTTAATCTCTTGATGCATCTTAGATTTGAGTGTCAAATAAATGATATAAATAATCTTAATGTACGCCTTGTCAGTGTGTACGTCATGTCATTACAAGTAGTGTCCATTTTTGAGAGAGGAAATCTGGGCAGAGTCGGTAGAACAGCGATAGGATTAACATCTAGTAGTATATGCGTCCGCAGGTTAAGTCAAGGGTTAGGGCAACTGCTTTCCCCACCCTCCTGGATAATGCTTTTGATAAAACATTGTGATTGGCTGTTGTAAAGCTAGCTATGGGTTTAACATTTTTTGAAAACTTAATAGTTATATACGTGGATCATAACACAAACATTAAAGAACAAAATTAAAGCTTTTGAAACAAAGTGTAACAAAAAAGTTCTTAGAACATCCTGGACAGAGAAGAGAAAAACAAGACATCCTACAAGACCTGCATGTTGAAGAGCACTGGCTCATGTGAGATAACATCATGTCCCGGAAGATGACATATTTTGGCCACGTTAAACGTTACAGTTTTTGGGGAGAGGACGGTAATGGAAGGCATGGCTCCTGGAGTACGATGCAGGGGACGACCAAGACGAAGGTGGTAGCAATACATGAAAGAAACCTTGAACATGACACTGGAAGAGGCGGGATAACATGCTAGAGACAGAGTTTTTCAGGCAGATTGTGATGAAAACGACGTTCCGCAGGGGACATTCTACTACTTGACATAGAATCTGCAATCGAAATCTGATCCTAATCTGCTGAGTTTCTACATTTTCATGTAGTAAACTAGAGGAACAAAGAAGAAGAAGAAGAAGAAGAAGACAGCAGCTCAAATAAGACACAAATATTAACTAGATTTTCTGTTTTTTTGTTTTCTTATGTAATTGCCAAATAATCTCTGGGTCGTCTCCTTTTGACATGCAAGCGAGTTGCGAAATAGACAACGGTTTGATTGATTGATTGATTGATTGATTGATTCATATTCCCAGAGAATACGTATCATTTATGAAACACTCTATTCATAAGATGGATCGCCCGAGTGGTTACCGGGCCCACATTTGGGGTGTAAAGAATAGAACCACTGTAACCTGCCACGCATGTCGTAAGAGGCGACTAAGGGGTTTGGCTGAAATCGGATGCACATGTCTTAAACGTGTAGAAGTCTATGCGTTTAGGGGCCTACCAAACCAATGTGCAACGTATACACGTTCTTGACAAAGATCAAACATATCACAAAGAGTGATTAAAATTGGTTGTAAAGAACGAACGCAAAGAAGAAGAAGATAAGATGGATAGCTGATGTGCCGTTCAAAAGGAGGGTTGTACTGCGATGAGGTGGTTGGTTATCCGAACCTGTGACTGTATATTCAGGCTTCCCAATATCCTTCTCTTTGGTCAGTCTTATTCAACATATACACGGTGACAATCGCAGAACAACAACTTGATGGAAGAGATAGAACATTGTCATTTGCTGCTGACGTTTCAGTTTCAGTTTCAGTTTGGAATATCTTCATTGCACTCCGGACATATCCATAGGTGCTCCGATCTCTTTTGCAATATTTCCAACAGCGTCCAGCGACTAACCGTACAAGTTCTATTTTGATTGATGAGCCTACTCGTATACCTGTCGTACTGTTCTTTCTTTGCCACACCAATCTTCAAATCCAGCTCTCGCAGTCTAGTAGTTGACGTGGATTGGATTAGATGAAGATCTTCTCTGCGGCCACGCTCTGTGAGGGTGTTCACGGTATCAGCTTTGTCCATTTGGCTGGCCCTCTGATATGGCGGCAGAGCCAGCCAGCCTGTCTGCTCTCTCATTGCCAACGACACCCATGTGCCCGGAACAAAGACAAGACTAATTCCGCAAATTGTTGACGCCTGCAGTGATTCAGTCCATTGCCTGCGCACCGAACCGGCCTCCTCTTTTCGGATCATACTCAATGAGTCACTCAGAATGCACGCATGAGTGTAGTTTTGTGACTAAAGCCAGAGTAGTGCTGAAATTCTGGTGTATAGACATGGGGAACGTCAAGAATGAGATTGTCGGTGAGATACAGAGGGAATTTGACCGCAAACACAGACTGGTTTGATGTCACTGGAGCACTAGTTAACCCTACAAAAACAGCATTAACATGGTTCTTTCTTAATAATCACATGGTTAACCCATGGATGTAGACGTCAAGGCTATTATTAATAAAAATTGTAATTAAGGTGACGTTGTGATTAACACGGATGGATCGGTAGTTCGACACCAAAAGTCCGAATGGGCCTTCTCTGTAAGCTCATATGGCAGGAAGGTCAAGGAAGCCAGTGGTGCATTTAGTATAACAATAAATAACATGGCAAAAGACGTACTGGTGGTGACTAAGGCACTAATCTGGCTGGAATCAGACAACTATAGTTATACGTGGATTCTGAATAATTCATTGAGTATGATCCAAAAGGTGGAGACTGGCTCGGTGAGCAGGCAATAGACTGAACCACCTCAAGCTTCAACAATTCGCATAATGACATTCATCTTCGTTTCAGGGTACATGGGTGTCGATGGCAATGAGAGAGCAGACATGCTAGCTGGCTCTGTCACCATATCAGGGCACATGGGTGTCGATGGCAATGAGAGAGCAGACATGCTAGCTGGCTCTGTCACCATATCAGGGTACATGGGTGTCGATGGCAATGAGAGAGCAGACATGCTAGCTGGCTCTGTCACCATATCAGGGCACATGGGTGTCGATGGCAATGAGAGAGCAGACATGCTAGCTGGCTCTGTCACCATATCAGGGCACATGGGTGTCGATAGCAATGAAAGAGCAGACATGCTAGCTGGCTCTGTCACCATATCAGGGCACATGGGTGTCGATAGCAATGAAAGAGCAGACATGCTAGCTGGCTCTGTCACCATATCAGGGCACATGGGTATCGATGGCAATGAAAGAGCAGACATGCTAGCTGGCTCTGTCACCATATCAGGGCACATGGTGTCGATGGCAATGAAAGAGCAGACATGCTAGCTGGCTCTGCCACCATATCAGGGCACATGGGTATCGATGGCAATGAGAGAGCAGACATGCTAGCTGGCTCTGTCACCATATCAGGGTACATGGGTATCGATGGCAATGAAAGAGCAGACATGCTAGCTGGCTCTGTCACCATATCAGGGTACATGGGTGTCGATGGCAATGAGAGAGCAGACATGCTAGCTGGCTCTGTCACCATATCAGGGTACATGGGTGTCGATGGCAATGAGAGAGCAGACATGCTAGCTGGCTCTGTCACCATATCAGGGCACATGGGTGTCGATGGCAATGAGAGAGCAGACATGCTAGCTGGCTCTGTCACCATATCAGGGCACATGGGTGTCGATGGCAATGAGAGAGCAGACATGCTAGCTGGCTCTGTCACCATATCAGGGCACAGGGTGTCGATGGCAATGAGAGAGCAGACATGCTAGCTGGCTCTGTCACCATATCAGGGACATGGGTGTCGATGGCAATGAAAGAGCAGACATGCTAGCTGGCTCTGTCACCATATCAGGGTACATGGGTATCGATGGCAATGAGAGAGCAGACATGCTAGCTGGCTCTGTCACCATATCAGGGTACATGGTGTAGATGGCAATGAAAGAGCAGACATGCTAGCTGGCTCTGTCACCATATCAGGGACATGGGTGTCGATGGCAATGAGAGAGCAGACATGCTAGCTGGCTCTGTCACCATATCAGGGCACATGGGTGTCGATGGCAATGAGAGAGCAGACATGCTAGCTGGCTCTGTCACCATATCAGGGTACATGGGTGTCGATGGCAATGAGAGAGCAGACATGCTAGCTGGCTCTGTCACCATATCAGGGTACATGGGTGTCGATGGCAATGAAAGAGCAGACATGCTAGCTGGCTCTGTCACCATATCAGGGTACATGGGTGTCGATGGCAATGAGAGAGCAGACATGCTAGCTGGCTCTGTCACCATATCAGGGTACATGGGTGTCGATGGCAATGAGAGAGCAGACATGCTAGCTGGCTCTGTCACCATATCAGGGCACATGGGTGTCGATGGCAATGAAAGAGCAGACATGCTAGCTGGCTCTGTCACCATATCAGGGTACATGGGTATCGATGGCAATGAGAGAGCAGACATGCTAGCTGGCTCTGTCACCATATCAGGGTACATGGGTGTCGATGGCAATGAGAGAGCAGACATGCTAGCTGGCTCTGTCACCATATCAGGGCACATGGGTGTCGATGGCAATGAAAGAGCAGACATGCTAGCTGGCTCTGTCACCATATCAGGGCACATGGGTATCGATGGCAATGAGAGAGCAGACATGCTAGCTGGCTCTGTCACCATATCAGGGCACATGGGTGTCGATGGCAATGAGAGAGCAGACATGCTAGCTGGCTCTGTCACCATATCAGGGCACATGGGTGTCGATGGCAATGAAAGAGCAGACATGCTAGCTGGCTCTGTCACCATATCAGGGCACATGGGTATCGATGGCAATGAGAGAGCAGACATGCTAGCTGGCTCTGTCACCATATCAGGGCACATGGGTATCGATGGCAATGAAAGAGCAGACATGCTAGCTGGCTCTGTCACCATATCAGGGCACATGGGTATCGATGGCAATGAAAGAGCAGACATGCTAGCTGGCTCTGTCACCATATCAGGGTACATGGGTGTCGATGGCAATGAGAGAGCAGACATGCTAGCTGGCTCTGTCACCATATCAGGGCACATGGGTGTCGATGGCAATAAGAGAGCAGACATGCTAGCTGGCTCTGTCACCATATCAGGGCACATGGGTGTCGATGGCAATGAAAGAGCAGACATGCTAGCTGGCTCTGTCACCATATCAGGGCACATGGGTGTCGATGGCAATGAGAGAGCAGACATGCTAGCTGGCTCTGTCACCATATCAGGGTACATGGGTGTCGATGGCAATGAGAGAGCAGACATGCTAGCTGGCTCTGTCACCATATCAGGGCACATGGGTGTCGATGGCAATGAGAGAGCAGACATGCTAGCTGGCTCTGTCACCATATCAGGGCACATGGGTGTCGATGGCAATGAGAGAGCAGACATGCTAGCTGGCTCTGTCACCATATCAGGGCACATGGGTGTCGATGGCAATGAGAGAGCAGACATGCTAGCTGGCTCTGTCACCATATCAGGGCACATGGGTGTCGATGGCAATGAGAGAGCAGACATGCTAGCTGGCTCTGTCACCATATCAGGGACATGGGTGTCGATGGCAATGAGAGAGCAGACATGCTAGCTGGCTCTGTCACCATATCAGGGTACATGGGTGTCGATGGCAATGAGAGAGCAGACATGCTAGCTGGCTCTGTCACCATATCAGGGCACATGGTGTCGATGGCAATGAAGAGCAGACATGCTAGCTGGCTCTGTCACCATATCAGGGTACATGGGTGTCGATGGCAATGAGAGAGCAGACATGCTAGCTGGCTCTGTCACCATATCAGGGCACATGGGTGTCGATGGCAATGAAAGAGCAGACATGCTAGCTGGCTCTGTCACCATATCAGGGTACATGGGTATCGATGGCAATGAAAGAGCAGACATGCTAGCTGGCTCTGTCACCATATCAGGGTACATGGGTGTCGATGGCAATGAGAGAGCAGACATGCTAGCTGGCTCTGTCACCATATCAGGGCACATGGGTGTCGATGGCAATGAGAGAGCAGACATGCTAGCTGGCTCTGTCACCATATCAGGGCACATGGATGTCGATGGCAATGAAAGAGCAGACATGCTAGCTGGCTCTGTCACCATATCAGGGTACATGGGTATCGATGGCAATGAAAGAGCAGACATGCTAGCTGGCTCTGTCACCATATCAGGGCACATAGGTGTCGATGGCAATGAAGAGCAGACATGCTAGCTGGCTCTGTCACCATATCAGGGTACATAGGTGTCGATGGCAATGAGAGAGCAGACATGCTAGCTGGCTCTGTCACCATATCAGGGCACATGGGTATCGATGGCAATGAAAGAGCAGACATGCTAGCTGGCTCTGTCACCATATCAGGGTACATGGGTGTCGATGGCAATGAGAGAGCAGACATGCTAGCTGGCTCTGTCACCATATCAGGGCACATGGGTGTCGATGGCAATGAAAGAGCAGACATGCTAGCTGGCTCTGTCACCATATCAGGGTACATGGGTATCGATGGCAATGAGAGAGCAGACATGCTAGCTGGCTCTGTCACCATATCAGGGTACATGGGTGTCGATGGCAATGAAAGAGCAGACATGCTAGCTGGCTCTGTCACCATATCAGGGTACATGGGATCGATGGCAATGAAGAGCAGACATGCTAGCTGGCTCTGTCACCATATCAGGGTACATGGGTGTCGATGGCAATGAGAGAGCAGACATGCTAGCTGGCTCTGTCACCATATCAGGGTACATGGGTGTCGATGGCAATGAGAGAGCAGACATGCTAGCTGGCTCTGTCACCATATCAGGGTACATGGGTATCGATGGCAATGAGAGAGCAGACATGCTAGCTGGCTCTGTCACCATATCAGGGTACATGGGTGTCGATGGCAATGAGAGAGCAGACATGCTAGCTGGCTCTGTCACCATATCAGGGCACATGGGTATCGATGGCAATGAAAGAGCAGACATGCTAGCTGGCTCTGTCACCATATCAGGGTACATGGGTGTCGATGGCAATGAGAGAGCAGACATGCTAGCTGGCTCTGTCACCATATCAGGGCACATGGGTGTCGATGGCAATGAGAGAGCAGACATGCTAGCTGGCTCTGTCACCATATCAGGGTACATGGGTATCGATGGCAATGAGAGAGCAGACATGCTAGCTGGCTCTGTCACCATATCAGGGTACATGGGTGTCGATGGCAATGAGAGAGCAGACATGCTAGCTGGCTCTGTCACCATATCAGGGTACATGGGTATCGATGGCAATGAAAGAGCAGACATGCTAGCTGGCTCTGTCACCATATCAGGGTACATGGGTGTCGATGGCAATGAGAGAGCAGACATGCTAGCTGGCTCTGTCACCATATCAGGGCACATGGGTGTCGATGGCAATGAGAGAGCAGACATGCTAGCTGGCTCTGTCACCAATCCAGGGCTTACATAGGGTGTCGATGGCAATGAAAGAGCAGACATGCTAGCTGGCTCTGTCACCATATCAGGGTACATGGGTGTCGATGGCAATGAGAGAGCAGACATGCTAGCTGGCTCTGTCACCATATCAGGTACATGGGTGTCGATGGCAATGAAAGAGCAGACATGCTAGCTGGCTCTGTCACCATATCAGGGTACATGGGTGTCGATGGCAATGAAAGAGCAGACATGCTAGCTGGCTCTGTCACCATATCAGGGCACATGGGTGTCGATGGCAATGAAAGAGCAGACATGCTAGCTGGCTCTGTCACCATATCAGGGTACATGGGTATCGATGGCAATGAGAGAGCAGACATGCTAGCTGGCTCTGTCACCATATCAGGGACATGGGTGTCGATGGCAATGAGAGAGCAGACATGCTAGCTGGCTCTGTCACCATATCAGGGCACATGGGTTTCGATGGCAATGAGAGAGCAGACATGCTAGCTGGCTCTGTCACCATATCAGGGTACATGGGTGTCGATGGCAATGAGAGAGCAGACATGCTAGCTGGCTCTGTCACCATATCAGGGTACATGGGTATCGATGGCAATGAAAGAGCAGACATGCTAGCTGGCTCTGTCACCATATCAGGGCACATGGGTGTCGATGGCAATGAGAGAGCAGACATGCTAGCTGGCTCTGTCACCATATCAGGGCACATGGGTGTCGATGGCAATGAAAGAGCAGACATGCTAGCTGGCTCTGTCACCATATCAGGGCACATGGGTGTCGATGGCAATGAGAGAGCAGACATGCTAGCTGGCTCTGTCACCATATCAGGGCACATGGGTATCGATGGCAATGAGAGAGCAGACATGCTAGCTGGCTCTGTCACCATATCAGGGCACATGGGTGTCGATGGCAATGAAAGAGCAGACATGCTAGCTGGCTCTGTCACCATATCAGGGCACATGGGTATCGATGGCAATGAGAGAGCAGACATGCTAGCTGGCTCTGTCACCATATCAGGGCACATGGGTGTCGATGGCAATGAGAGAGCAGACATGCTAGCTGGCTCTGTCACCATATCAGGGCACATGGGTATCGATGGCAATGAAAGAGCAGACATGCTAGCTGGCTCTGTCACCATATCAGGGCACATGGGTATCGATGGCAATGAGAGAGCAGACATGCTAGCTGGCTCTGTCACCATATCAGGGACATGGGTATCGATGGCAATGAAGAGCAGACATGCTAGCTGGCTCTGTCACCATATCAGGGCACATGGGTGTCGATGGCAATGAGAGAGCAGACATGCTAGCTGGCTCTGTCACCATATCAGGGCACATGGGTGTCGATGGCAATGAAAGAGCAGACATGCTAGCTGGCTCTGTCACCATATCAGGGTACATGGGTGTCGATGGCAATGAGAGAGCAGACATGCTAGCTGGCTCTGTCACCATATCAGGGCACATGGGTGTCGATGGCAATGAGAGAGCAGACATGCTAGCTGGCTCTGTCACCATATCAGGGTACATGGGTGTCGATGGCAATGAGAGAGCAGACATGCTAGCTGGCTCTGTCACCATATCAGGGACATGGGTGTCGATGGCAATGAAAGAGCAGACATGCTAGCTGGCTCTGTCACCATATCAGGGTACATGGGTGTCGATGGCAATGAGAGAGCAGACATGCTAGCTGGCTCTGTCACCATATCAGGGTACATGGGTGTCGATGGCAATGAGAGAGCAGACATGCTAGCTGGCTCTGTCACCATATCAGGGCACATGGGTGTCGATGGCAATGAGAGAGCAGACATGCTAGCTGGCTCTGTCACCATATCAGGGTACATGGGTATCGATGGCAATGAAAGAGCAGACATGCTAGCTGGCTCTGTCACCATATCAGGGTACATGGGTGTCGATGGCAATGAGAGAGCAGACATGCTAGCTGGCTCTGTCACCATATCAGGGCACATGGGTGTCGATGGCAATGAGAGAGCAGACATGCTAGCTGGCTCTGTCACCATATCAGGGTACATGGGTGTCGATGGCAATGAAAGAGCAGACATGCTAGCTGGCTCTGTCACCATATCAGGGTACATGGGTATCGATGGCAATGAGAGAGCAGACATGCTAGCTGGCTCTGTCACCATATCAGGTACATGGGTGTCGATGGCAATGAGAGAGCAGACATGCTAGCTGGCTCTGTCACCATATCAGGGCACATGGGTGTCGATGGCAATGAGAGAGCAGACATGCTAGCTGGCTCTGTCACCATATCAGGGTACATGGTTGTCGATGGCAATGAGAGAGCAGACATGCTAGCTGGCTCTGTCACCATATCAGGTACATGGGTGTCGATGGCAATGAAAGAGCAGACATGCTAGCTGGCTCTGTCACCATATCAGGGCACATGGGTATCGATGGCAATGAGAGAGCAGACATGCTAGCTGGCTCTGTCACCATATCAGGGCACATGGGTGTCGATGGCAATGAGAGAGCAGACATGCTAGCTGGCTCTGTCACCATATCAGGGCACATGGGTATCGATGGCAATGAGAGAGCAGACATGCTAGCTGGCTCTGTCACCATATCAGGGTACATGGGTATCGATGGCAATGAGAGAGCAGACATGCTAGCTGGCTCTGTCACCATATCAGGGCACATGGGTATCGATGGCAATGAGAGAGCAGACATGCTAGCTGGCTCTGTCACCATATCAGGGCACATGGGTATCGATGGCAATGAGAGAGCAGACATGCTAGCTGGCTCTGTCACCATATCAGGGCACATGGGTATCGATGGCAATGAAAGAGCAGACATGCTAGCTGGCTCTGTCACCATATCAGGGCACATGGGTGTCGATGGCAATGAAAGAGCAGACATGCTAGCTGGCTCTGTCACCATATCAGGGTACATGGGTGTCGATGGCAATAAAAGAGCAGACATGCTAGCTGGCTCTGTCACCATATCAGGGCACATGGGTGTCGATGGCAATGAAAGAGCAGACATGCTAGCTGGCTCTGTCACCATATCAGGGTACATGGGTGTCGATGGCAATGAAAGAGCAGACATGCTAGCTGGCTCTGTCACCATATCAGGGTACATGGGTGTCGATGGCAATGAGAGAGCAGACATGCTAGCTGGCTCTGTCACCATATCAGGGCACATGGGTGTCGATGGCAATGAGAGAGCAGACATGCTAGCTGGCTCTGTCACCATATCAGGGTACATGGGTATCGATGGCAATGAAAGAGCAGACATGCTAGCTGGCTCTGTCACCATATCAGGGCACATGGGTGTCGATGGCAATGAAAGAGCAGACATGCTAGCTGGCTCTGTCACCATATCAGGGCACATGGGTGTCGATGGCAATGAGAGAGCAGACATGCTAGCTGGCTCTGTCACCATATCAGGGCACATGGGTGTCGATGGCAATGAAAGAGCAGACATGCTAGCTGGCTCTGTCACCATATCAGGGTACATGGGTGTCGATGGCAATGAGAGAGCAGACATGCTAGCTGGCTCTGTCACCATATCAGGGCACATGGGTGTCGATGGCAATGAAAGAGCAGACATGCTAGCTGGCTCTGTCACCATATCAGGGCACATGGGTGTCGATGGCAATGAAAGAGCAGACATGCTAGCTGGCTCTGTCACCATATCAGGGCACATGGGTATCGATGGCAATGAGAGAGCAGACATGCTAGCTGGCTCTGTCACCATATCAGGGCACATGGGTGTCGATGGCAATGAAAGAGCAGACATGCTAGCTGGCTCTGTCACCATATCAGGGCACATGGGTATCGATGGCAATGAGAGAGCAGACATGCTAGCTGGCTCTGTCACCATATCAGGGCACATGGGTGTCGATGGCAATGAAAGAGCAGACATGCTAGCTGGCTCTGTCACCATATCAGGGCACATGGGTGTCGATGGCAATAAAAGAGCAGACATGCTAGCTGGCTCTGTCACCATATCAGGGCACATGGGTGTCGATGGCAATGAAAGAGCAGACATGCTAGCTGGCTCTGTCACCATATCAGGGCACATGGGTGTCGATGGCAATGAAAGAGCAGACATGCTAGCTGGCTCTGTCACCATATCAGGGCACATGGGTGTCGATGGCAATGAGAGAGCAGACATGCTAGCTGGCTCTGTCACCATATCAGGGCACATGGGTGTCGATGGCAATGAAAGAGCAGACATGCTAGCTGGCTCTGTCACCATATCAGGGCACATGGGTGTCGATGGCAATGAAAGAGCAGACATGCTAGCTGGCTCTGTCACCATATCAGGGCACATGGGTATCGATGGCAATGAGAGAGCAGACATGCTAGCTGGCTCTGTCACCATATCCAGGGTCACATGAGGTGTCATTGGCAATGAGAGGCATGAGAGCTAGCTGGCTCTGTCACCATATCAGGGACATGGGTATCGATGGCAATGAGAGAGCAGACATGCTAGCTGGCTCTGTCACCATATCAGGGTACATGGGTGTCGATGGCAATGAGAGAGCAGACATGCTAGCTGGCTCTGTCACCATATCAGGGCACATGGGTATCGATGGCAATGAGAGAGCAGACATGCTAGCTGGCTCTGTCACCATATCAGGGACATGGGTATCGATGGCAATGAAGAGCAGACATGCTAGCTGGCTCTGTCACCATATCAGGGCACATGGGTATCGATGGCAATGAGAGAGCAGACATGCTAGCTGGCTCTGTCACCATATCCAGGGCACATGGGTGTCAATTAGGCAATGGAGAGAGCACATGCTAGCTGGCTCTGTCACCATATCAGGGACATGGGTATCGATGGCAATGAGAAGAGCAGACATGCTAGCTGGCTCTGTCACCATATCAGGCACATGGGTGTCGATGGCAATGAGAGAGCAGACATGCTAGCTGGCTCTGTCACCATATCAGGGCACATGGGTGTCGATGGCAATAAAAGAGCAGACATGCTAGCTGGCTCTGTCACCATATCAGGGCACATGGGTGTCGATGGCAATGAGAGAGCAGACATGCTAGCTGGCTCTGTCACCATATCAGGGTACATGGTGTCGATGGCAATAGAGAGCAGACATGCTAGCTGGCTCTGTCACCATATCAGGGTACATGGGTGTCGATGGCAATGAAAGAGCAGACATGCTAGCTGGCTCTGTCACAATATCAGGGTACATGGGTGTCGATGGCAATGAAAGAGCAGACATGCTAGCTGGCTCTGTCACCATATCAGGGCACATGGGTGTCGATGGCAATGAGAGAGCAGACATGCTAGCTGGCTCTGTCACCATATCAGGGCACATGGGTGTCGATGGCAATGAGAGAGCAGACATGCTAGCTGGCTCTGTCACCATATCAGGGCACATGGGTGTCGATGGCAATGAGAGAGCAGACATGCTAGCTGGCTCTGTCACCATATCAGGGCACATGGGTGTCGATGGCAATGAAAGAGCAGACATGCTAGCTGGCTCTGTCACCATATCAGGGCACATGGGTATCGATGGCAATGAGAGAGCAGACATGCTAGCTGGCTCTGTCACCATATCAGGGCACATGGGTGTCGATGGCAATGAGAGAGCAGACATGCTAGCTGGCTCTGTCACCATATCAGGGCACATGGGTATCGATGGCAATGAGAGAGCAGACATGCTAGCTGGCTCTGTCACCATATCAGGGCACATGGGTATCGATGGCAATGAAAGAGCAGACATGCTAGCTGGCTCTGTCACCATATCAGGGCACATGGGTATCGATGGCAATGAGAGAGCAGACATGCTAGCTGGCTCTGTCACCATATCAGGGCACATGGGTGTCGATGGCAATGAAAGAGCAGACATGCTAGCTGGCTCTGTCACCATATCAGGGCACATGGGTGTCGATGGCAATGAGAGAGCAGACATGCTAGCTGGCTCTGTCACCATATCAGGGCACATGGGTGTCGATGGCAATGAAAGAGCAGACATGCTAGCTGGCTCTGTCACCATATCAGGGCACATGGGTGTCGATGGCAATGAGAGAGCAGACATGCTAGCTGGCTCTGTCACCATATCAGGGCACAAGGGTGTCGATGGCAGATGGAAGAGAGCAGACATGCTAGCTGGCTCTGTCACCATATCAGGGCACATGGGTGTCGATGGCAATGAAAGAGCAGACATGCTAGCTGGCTCTGTCACCATATCAGGGCACATGGGTATCGATGGCAATGAGAGAGCAGACATGCTAGCTGGCTCTGTCACCATATCAGGGCACATGGGTGTCGATGGCAATGAAAGAGCAGACATGCTAGCTGGCTCTGTCACCATATCAGGGCACATGGGTGTCGATGGCAATGAGAGAGCAGACATGCTAGATGGCTCTGTCACCATATCAGGGACATGGTATCGATGGCAATGAGAGAGCAGACATGCTAGCTGGCTCTGTCACCATATCAGGGCACATGGTGTCGATGGCAATGAGAGAGCAGACATGCTAGCTGGCTCTGTCACCATATCAGGGCACATGGGTATCGATGGCAATGAGAGAGCAGACATGCTAGCTGGCTCTGTCACCATATCAGGGTACATGGGTATCGATGGCAATGAGAGAGCAGACATGCTAGCTGGCTCTGTCACCATATCAGGCACATGGTTCGATGGCAATGAGAGAGCAGACATGCTAGCTGGCTCTGTCACCATATCAGGGTACATGGGTATCGATGGCAATGAAAGAGCAGACATGCTAGCTGGCTCTGTCACCATATCAGGGCACATGGGTGTCGATGGCAATGAGAGAGCAGACATGCTAGCTGGCTCTGTCACCATATCAGGGCACATGGGTTTCGATGGCAATGAGAGAGCAGACATGCTAGCTGGCTCTGTCACCATATCAGGGCACATGGGTATCGATGGCAATGAGAGAGCAGACATGCTAGCTGGCTCTGTCACCATATCAGGGCACATGGGTGTCGATGGCAATGAGAGAGCAGACATGCTAGCTGGCTCTGTCACCATATCAGGGCACATGGTGTCGATGGCAATGAGAGCAGACATGCTAGCTGGCTCTGTCACCATATCAGGGCACATGGGTGTCGATGGCAATGAGAGAGCAGACATGCTAGCTGGCTCTGTCACCATATCAGGGACATGGGTGTCGATGGCAATGAGAAGAGCAGACATGCTAGCTGGCTCTGTCACCATATCAGGGTACATGGGTGTCGATGGCAATGAAAGAGCAGACATGCTAGCTGGCTCTGTCACCATATCAGGGTACATGGGTGTCGATGGCAATGAGAGAGCAGACATGCTAGCTGGCTCTGTCACCATATCAGGGCACATGGGTATCGATGGCAATGAAAGAGCAGACATGCTAGCTGGCTCTGTCACCATATCAGGGCACATGGGTGTCGATGGCAATGAGAGAGCAGACATGCTAGCTGGCTCTGTCACCATATCAGGCACATGGGTGTCGATGGCAATGAGAGAGCAGACATGCTAGCTGGCTCTGTCACCATATCAGGGCACATGGGTGTCGATGGCAATGAGAGAGCAGACATGCTAGCTGGCTCTGTCACCATATCAGGGTACATGGGTGTCGATGGCAATGAGAGAGCAGACATGCTAGCTGGCTCTGTCACCATATCAGGGCACATGGGTGTCGATGGCAATGAAAGAGCAGACATGCTAGCTGGCTCTGTCACCATATCAGGGCACATGGGTGTCGATGGCAATGAGAGAGCAGACATGCTAGCTGGCTCTGTCACCATATCAGGGCACATGGGTTTCGATGGCAATGAGAGAGCAGACATGCTAGCTGGCTCTGTCACCATATCAGGGCACATGGGTTTCGATGGCAATGAAAGAGCAGACATGCTAGCTGGCTCTGTCACCATATCAGGGCACATGGGTGTCGATGGCAATGAAAGAGCAGACATGCTAGCTGGCTCTGTCACCATATCAGGGCACATGGGTGTCGATGGCAATGAGAGAGCAGACATGCTAGCTGGCTCTGTCACCATATCAGGGCACATGGGTGTCGATGGCAATGAGAGAGCAGACATGCTAGCTGGCTCTGTCACCATATCAGGGCACATGGGTGTCGATGGCAATGAGAGAGCAGACATGCTAGCTGGCTCTGTCACCATATCAGGGCACATGGGTATCGATGGCAATGAGAGAGCAGACATGCTAGCTGGCTCTGTCACCATATCAGGGCACATGGGTGTCGATGGCAATGAGAGAGCAGACATGCTAGCTGGCTCTGTCACCATATCAGGGCACATGGGTGTCGATGGCAATGAGAGAGCAGACATGCTAGCTGGCTCTGTCACCATATCAGGGACATGGGTGTCGATGGCAATGAAGAGCAGACATGCTAGCTGGCTCTGTCACCATATCAGGCACATGGGTGTCGATGGCAATGAGAGAGCAGACATGCTAGCTGGCTCTGTCACCATATCAGGCACATGGGTGTCGATGGCAATGAGAGAGCAGACATGCTAGCTGGCTCTGTCACCATATCAGGGCACATGGGTGTCGATGGCAATGAAAGAGCAGACATGCTAGCTGGCTCTGTCACCATATCAGGGCACATGGGTATCGATGGCAATGAGAGAGCAGACATGCTAGCTGGCTCTGTCACCATATCAGGCACATGGGTGTCGATGGCAATGAGAGAGCAGACATGCTAGCTGGCTCTGTCACCATATCAGGGCACATGGGTATCGATGGCAATGAGAGAGCAGACATGCTAGCTGGCTCTGTCACCATATCAGGGTACATGGGTGTCGATGGCAATGAAAGAGCAGACATGCTAGCTGGCTCTGTCACCATATCAGGGCACATGGGTGTCGATGGCAATGAGAGAGCAGACATGCTAGCTGGCTCTGTCACCATATCAGGGTACATGGGTGTCGATGGCAATGAGAGAGCAGACATGCTAGCTGGCTCTGTCACCATATCAGGCACATGGGTGTCGATGGCAATGAGAGAGCAGACATGCTAGCTGGCTCTGTCACCATATCAGGGCACATGGGTTTCGATGGCAATGAGAGAGCAGACATGCTAGCTGGCTCTGTCACCATATCAGGGTACATGGGTGTCGATGGCAATGAAAGAGCAGACATGCTAGCTGGCTCTGTCACCATATCAGGGCACATGGGTGTCGATGGCAATGAGAGAGCAGACATGCTAGCTGGCTCTGTCACCATATCAGGTACATGGGTGTCGATGGCAATAAAGAGCAGACATGCTAGCTGGCTCTGTCACCATATCAGGGACATGGGTGTCGATGGCAATGAGAGACAGACATGCTAGCTGGCTCTGTCACCATATCAGGCACATGGGTGTCGATGGCAATGAGAGAGCAGACATGCTAGCTGGCTCTGTCACCATATCAGGGCACATGGGTATCGATGGCAATGAAAGAGCAGACATGCTAGCTGGCTCTGTCACCATATCAGGGCACATGGGTGTCGATGGCAATGAAAGAGCAGACATGCTAGCTGGCTCTGTCACCATATCAGGGCACATGGGTGTCGATGGCAATGAGAGAGCAGACATGCTAGCTGGCTCTGTCACCATATCAGGGCACATGGGTGTCGATGGCAATGAGAGAGCAGACATGCTAGCTGGCTCTGTCACCATATCAGGTACATGGGTGTCGATGGCAATGAGAGAGCAGACATGCTAGCTGGCTCATGCACATATCAGGGCACAGGTGTCGATGGCAATGAAAGAGCAGACATGCTAGCTGGCTCTGTCACCATATCAGGGCACATGGGTATCGATGGCAATGAGAGAGCAGACATGCTAGCTGGCTCTGTCACCATATCAGGGCACATGGGTGTCGATGGCAATGAGAGAGCAGACATGCTAGCTGGCTCTGTCACCATATCAGGGCACATGGGTGTCGATGGCAATGAAAGAGCAGACATGCTAGCTGGCTCTGTCACCATATCAGGGCACATGGGTGTCGATGGCAATGAAAGAGCAGACATGCTAGCTGGCTCTGTCACCATATCAGGGACATGGGTTCGATGGCAATGAGAGAGCAGACATGCTAGCTGGCTCTGTCACCATATCAGGGCACATGGGTTCGATGCAATGAGAGAGCAGACATGCTAGCTGGCTCTGTCACCATATCAGGGACATGGTTCGATGGCAATGAAGAGCAGACATGCTAGCTGCTCTGATCACCATATCAGGGCACATGAGGTATCGATGGCAATGAGAAGCAGACATGCTAGCTGGCTCTGTCACCATATCAGGGCACATGGTATCGATTGGCAATGAAGAGCAGACATGCTAGCTGGCTCTGTCACCATATCAGGGCACATGGGTTCGATGGCAATAAAGAGCAGACATGCTAGCTGGCTCTGTCACCATATCCAGGCATGGTTCGATGGCAATGAGAGGCAGACATGCAGCTGGCTCTGTCACCATATCAGGGCACATGGGTGTCGATGGCAATGAAAGAGCAGACATGCTAGCTGGCTCTGTCACCATATCAGGGTACATGGGTATCGATGGCAATGAGAGAGCAGACATGCTAGCTGGCTCTTGACCGTATCGGAGTATCAGCCAATGGATAGAGTTGACATTCTAAACTCCATCATAGAGTCTGACCGAAAAGAGGATTTTCCTCTAAACCAATCTACATCAACTGCTAAATTGCAAGATCTTGGATTGAAGATTGGAATAATCAGAAAAAAAGCCCAGCACAACAGTTATATAAGTAGGCTCATTAATTAACATCGAACTGGTTCGGTTAGTCGCTGGATACTGTTGGAGATATTGTGAAGGAGATCGGAGCACATATGGACATGTCCGGCGTGCAATGAAAATATTCCAAACTGAAACTGAAACGTATCATTTGTTTTATGATCAATATGTGGTTTCTTAATTTGATTGTATATTTTCTTGTTCTCAAACTTCTTTACCCTTTCCTAATTTCTAATTGTATTATAATAATTTGGTATTTATATCGTCATCATCAGGTGCCGTGCCGGCTGGCGTAGGCGATCATGGATCTCCACAAATCTCTGTTTTGGTGTTTGCTATCATCTCAGATGTTGACGCTCTTCCGTGCCATGAAGTCAGGCTACCCACAATTTTGTCTCTGTCTTCCTCTGTCTCGTCTACCCTCGATTTTACCGATTGTTACAATGTGTTCTAAACTTCCCTTCCTCATCACATGTCCAAAAAAAAGATGACTGCCTCTTTCTTATATTGATGATAAGCTTTCTCTATGTCCTCATTCAACACCTCAACATTAGTCATTTTAGCAGTCCATGGATTCTCATCATTTTTATAAAACCACATTTCTGTGGCCCACAGAGGTTTTTCGATCTGTTTGTTTATTGTTCATGACTCCTGTATATACTTCTTTATATACACCTTTTATTTGTAGCATTCGTGAGAATATATAGAGATCAAGGAACAGTAAGAACAACAGTGAGAATATATAGAGATCAAGGAACAGTAAGATTAACAGTGAGAATATATAGAGATCAAGGAACAGTAAGAACAACAGTGAGAATATATAGAGATCAAGGAACAGTAAGATTAACAGTGAGAATATATAGAGATCAAGGAACAGTAAGAACAACAGTGAGAATATATAGAGATCAGGGAACAGTAAAAACAACAGTGAGAATATATAGAGATCAAGGAACAGTAAGAACAACAGTGAGAATATATAGAGATCAGGGAACAGTAAGATTAACAGTGGGAATATATAGAGATCAAGGAACAGTAAGAACAACAGTGAGAATATATAGAGATCGAGGAACAGTAAGATTAACAGTGAGAATATATAGAGATCAAGGAACAGTAAGAACAACAGTGAGAATATATAGAGATCAAGGAACAGTAAGAACAACAGTGAGAATATATAGAGATCAGGGAACAGTAAGATTAACAGTGGGAATATATAGAGATCAAGGAACAGTAAGAACAACAGTGAGAATATATAGAGATCGAGGAACAGTAAGATTAACAGTGAGAATATATAGAGATCAAGGAACAGTAAGAACAACAGTGAGAATATATAGAGATCAAGGAACAGTAAGAACAACAGTGGGAATATATAGAGATCAGGGAACAGTAAGAACAACAGTGGGAATATATATAGATCAAGGAACAGTAAAAACAACAGTGAGAATATATAGAGATCAAGGAACAGTAAAAACAACAGTGGGAATATATAGAGATCAAGGAACAGTAAGATTAACAGTGGGAATGACAGACTGGTTCCCTATTACATCAGGCGTCAGACAGAGGCGTGTCCTCTCACCTCTACTTTTTATAACATACATGGATCAAATTACACAGGAGTCAAAATTAGAAACGGAAACAATAAATGAATTGTTATTTGCAGACGACCAATGTTTGATATACCAACAAGAACAAGAGCTACAACATCATATCGACACCTTATATTATAACTGTAACAAATATGACATGAACATAAACATAGCCAAAACTGAGGTCATGAATATAGGAAGGAAACATAATACACACATCAATATCAATGGCAGTACAGTAGAGCAAGTACAGGAATTCAAGTACATAGGAAGCATATTTACAGAGGATGGAAGACTCCACAGAGAGATAGAAACTAGAGTCCAGAAAGCAAATGCAATAACCTACCAACTAGTGCCACTACTTAGACATCCAAACATCTCACTGACAGCTAAACAACAGTTGATCAATAGCATCTTCATACCCACTATATGTTACCTATGCCAAACATGGACAATGAATAAGAAACCGCTCGAGTGGTTACCGGGGCCCAAATTTGGGGTGTAAAGAATAGAACCACTGTTACCTGCCACGCATGTCGTAAGAGGCGAGTAAGAAGGTTTGGCTGAAATCGGATGCATGTGTCCTAAACATGTAGAAGTCTATGCGCTTATGGGCCTACCAAACCAATGTGCAACGTATACACGTTCTTGGCAAAGATCAAACATATCACAAAGAGTGATTAAAATTGGTCGTAAAGAACGAACGCAAAGAAGAAGAAGAATAAGAAACATACACAGAAAATAGCAACATGCGAAATGAGATGTCTCCACAAAGTCATCAACAACACAAGAATCGACAGAGTAACGAATACCAGCATCAGAGAAAAGGTTGGTACAAGACCGTGCTTGAATTATATATCGAAACAGAGAATGAAGTGGTTTGGCCACTTGGTAAGAATGCGAACAGACCAAACTGCCTATGAAGCTTTACACAACAGAATATCAGGAAGGAAAACGAGAGGAAGACCGAGGAACAGGTGGATAGATAACGTAGTTGAATTCTGCCAGGGACTAAGAAAACCATCACACAAGTCCCCAGAGAAGCGCAAGACAAATACATAAAACCAGGACACTGGGTTAACAACCCGGTAACAGTGTGCTGACAAAAGAAAGAAAAGAAAAGAAGGAACAGTCATCCCTATATTCAATGAACATTTTTATTTCATGAGTAGTCTCCCCTGATGACTTCCGTCTAAAAAAAATTGAAGTTGGCCAGTAAACAACATGGGAGGGGAGAAATATGCAAATAAATTATTCAAGGAAGGGAGAAAAAAACAGAACAAGGCAATCAATTTTTTATTTAAAGAAGGTTAGATGAATGTACATAGAAATATAAAAAATACATAGCTGCGCGAAAATACAGAACGAACACACAAGACCCACACGTCCAGCCTTGACCTCCGGTAGGAAATTGTGTTCAAGGATTTGAGTCTACAGTTACCTCCGTACACACTAGAGACGTGCAACAAAACACGTTTCAGGATGTTGTCATCATTGCTTGCGATGGACGGATTTTTATTACTTATAACTTTAAGAGATGGACAGGTTACAGTCTGGCAGTGTGCAACACCAAGGCGAAAGACAGAGGATGCTGGAGATTCATTGAGCCAACCTTCGATGTGGAGACGGCACCTAATGATGATGATGATATATAGTTATAAGTGAGTGTATATGTGTATGTGTGCGTTTGCTTGCGCGCTGTATAGATTACTGAAAGTCTTTCGATAGAACGCGTCATAAAAGGTAGTTAATTGCATATCCTTTACATGACTTTGCGAATCAACCCCAGCATTTTAACGCTGGCTCAATAAATATCTCGAAGAAGTAATCTTGACCGAAGGACACATCAGAATGATCAGTAACATACTAGAAACAGAAAGCAGCAATACGATCTGGCCAAAAACTATTGTCATATATGGATACAAGGAGAGACAGTGGTGTGTTCTATATATATATATATATATATATATATATATATAAGCAGATGCACCCGTTCTTCGCATGGTGATTTATAGGTCCCAAACAGTGCGAGACTAAGCATATTAAAGATGTATGCCCCGTCCCGTCACCTGCATAATTTCAAAATCGACTTCATCCTATTAATAACAATATGTTATATATATATAATATATATATTAATAAAACATATTTTAAAAATATGCTTAACATCATTTGAAGAGGTATAAACAACCCACAAAATGCAGATATAACACAACTGACGTTAACTGAGGATATAACACAACTGACGTTAACTGAGAACGAACAAGAATTGCAAGTATTGATAAATGAATTAGACAACGGAGTAAACTCTACTTCAACCAGACATCAATCTAGACAAGTCTAGACAAAACAAGCAATGGTAATCAGCAAAACAAGTGAAAAGAAAAAGTAGAGAGACGTAACAGCGCAGTTGTTAGTAAACCCGCTTCTCATGTGGTCCGGGTTCATTTTCACAGTAGGCGTGGAATATTTTTCCAACGTAACGGTTCTCAGGTCAACCCAACCTCAGTTGAGTACCAGGAAAATCACCGAGAAGTAAAGGAGGCCGGCGTGATGTTGACTATAGCAGCCATCGTATGCCAACGGTCATTGGAAAAAATACGTGCCTTACACCGTATTACCCAATATACCTAGGAGTATGATGAAGGGTTCCTTTTTTCTTCTTTATATATAAATTGACCAGAAAGCAGAGAGAACATACTATGTATCAGTTCCAGTCTCCAGTTTTACCTGCAGCAACTGTGGCAAGAAGTGCCACTCCAGAATAGGCCATTACAGCCACAATAAACTATGTGACGCAAGACCTATTGTCTCCTGAGACAAAGAGGCCAATGATTATGATAAGGGTGAGACACTGAAGCAAACATTACACTTTGTATATCTGGGAAATATAGAAACTGATAATTAAAAAAGTGAGATTTAAAATTTAAGATTTCACTCATTCCATACCCGTAACCATTATAGGGGCGTTCAAATGTGGGCCAATTACGACTTAGCCATTATAGTGACTTTTTTGCTTGGATCATCTTTTGATTTCTATTAAACTTTCCAACTTTCTATAAATTGTAATGTAGCAGTAATATAGTAGTATATGATCAACAAATAAACAAATACAGGTATTAAGAGTTTCCAAAAAAACAAATGGACAAACATGGGACTCGAACCACTTACCCTAGTCCTTACGACACCAATCGCCTAGCTTAAAACCCTTTCGCCCTGTATTATTTTGACCTCTGGACGCATTTATTTTGCGATTCAAATTTAACATTCAATGTCAATTAGTTTAATCCTGTATAACTCTTGTACTGTTTCTCTAAAGTATGACATATTATATATTAAGTTGTTGCTAATTGGATGTGGAATACATTAATATAATAATATTTTACATCAGGTGATATACATTTGAGAAAATTAGATTATTGTAGCATGACTATTTTGAAAAAACAAAAATCCTACAAAATATTGTTACTCTCCGGTTTGTATTACATCTTAGTATTCATAGATGTTTCCAGAAGTAACAGTTAAATGAAGATAATCCATGTTCGAACATATTCTATAAGTTTCATCTAACTAGGTGCAGTAGTTTTTATAATATTTACTTTTTAGTGCAGACATGTCAATAAATGGAATGTGGAACGCCCATTCTTTAGATGCAATTATTACATTAGACTTACAACTATCGATACTGCATTTCATAAACAATCAAATGTCATTATTACCATCAATTAAATATTCTTTATTACTATCACAAGTTACAATTTGATCTAACAGTACTCAAGATTACACTGTAAACATCGTCAGAATCATTAACGTTTAAAAAAAAAGTCTTGACTTGAACACAATAATTATAATACACTGCTTTCCGTCTTTCAAATCTTTGTTAAATGGAGATAGCAATGTACCTACATATATGTACTTTCCATTTCTGAAGATTTTTTAACTTCAGTAAAGGTTCTGCGACATCATGAACATTACTCTGAACCGATATATCGGCTCTGCAGTCCTGTTGGGCTAGCAATACGAGCGTCCTTACGTACACAACCAATGAGCCATGATAATGTGGCACTTCTTGCCAATGAGCCATAGTAGTATAGAAACTTTGAGCATGACGCTGGAGGAGGCGGAAGAACTTGTTAGGACAGAGAGTTTTCCAGGCACGCTTTGGTGAAAGCGACGTTCCGCAAGGTACATGCTTCTACTTGAATCTGATGTTTATCACATTTTTAATGCAAACTATATGGATGTGGTTAAGTTTCTATCAATCAATTACTCAATCAGAAACAAGCTAATACAAATTGCAAAAATTCAGGAGAATTCTCGAGACTAGTTAAAGTGAATAAGAAGTCTTAAGACCCCACAGGGGATGCACTGGAGTCAATGAATATAGACAAATAAATAGAGAGTAAGCAAGTATTAAGTGCCTCCGGGAGAAAACCCATCATTTACCAATAGTTATCCCTACAGACGAGTGTTTTTTCGAACATTACGTAGTTAGGCTGGTTAAAATAATGATCAATTGCCAACGAAACATGTGGCGACTAAAGACTTTCTCGTTGCAATCGCTACTAACCCTTTCCCCCCTTTCCCTCCATACTCCGTCTCTCAGTCGCTCCACAACGGAAATTCTTGAGGTACAAGTTAGATCCTATTGTTTCTTCTATGTCATTTATAGATTGTTTCCCCTAGAGCTACTTCTACCTGTCAAGCAATTGTTTGTTTTGCGAGCTAAGCTAATGATGAATAGTGAGCAAAACAAATAATAGATTCACTGGTTTTTCCCCAGAATTTTTGTAAGACTTGTTTCATTGCTAGGTTCGACCAGATTTGGCATAATGTATAATATGTGTGTAGTTTATATATTGTGGTGGGGTCTGTGGCTTAAGGGATAGTGAATCAGTCTATTAACCCCGACGTTCTGAGTTCGATCATGCTGCGGACAATTTGGTTGCAAATTGTTTCGCGTGGATTTTACAAAACGACGATGGCACCCCTGTTCAGAAAGCAATGGCAAACTACTGAACGTAATAATGCCTAGAAAAATCACAAACAGCATTAAAAAGCTGGGGTTGATTCGCAAAGGCCTGTAAAGGATATGCAATTAATTTTTTTTTAAAACTTTGTATATTGTATTGCTGTTGTCCCGTTAAAAGAGGTGCACATTCGTTGTAAATAACTATTTGTGTAGAACATCTCCTGGACAAAGAAGAGCAGGAAAACAGACATACTACAAGACCTGAACATCGAGGAATAGTGGCTCATAAACAATATCATATCTTAGAAACAAACAATTTTGTCCCATTAAACATCACAGTGGTTTAGCGAGAGAAGTGATGGATTGCATTGTTTATGTGCGACGAGACAGATGACGACCAAGACGACGGTGGCAACATGACATTAAAGAAACATAGAACACAGCAATGAAGGAGACGGGAGAACTGGCTAGAGATCAAGTGTCTTTTATACTGTCTGTAATAATAGAGACTCTGCAAATGATATACATGGAGATGAATGAAAATTAAAATCGTGGCGCATCGTCTACAGGACTTCACCATCAAGCACAGTAAACGAGCCGTCAATTTTCTAGCCAATAATTATACGTTCAGTAGTTTGCCATTATTTTATGAACGGTATGGTCTATGTTTACATTTCGCTAAAATCCACGCGAACAAGTTTGAACAAACTACCGTCCATGGAGTTTGAACCAGGTACACTTGGGTTGGGATCGAGCTCACTACGAGACTTATAATATAAGTTATCTGGTCTAACACTGTAACATCAAATGCTTATCTATTCATAACTAGAATACTTTTCAGCTCTTGTATTTTGATTATCGTTTGACACCAACACATTAGCTGCTGGGGGTTTCAGTGGCTAAGTGGTTGAATCCTTGCTTTGCGTTCCGTGAGTTCGAATCCGGACCGCGCCGCTCTGTTCACGTGTGTATTTTTGCAGATACCTCTAGGATTGTTGCAGGAACTACGGAGTTCATGCTTTGTGCAATAATCTCGGCAGATGATGTGACATTTCTGTGGAGAGAGACCGAGCCATATTGGGTAAAACGCGATGCAATAAAGTTAATTCACCGGCTTTAGATCCGTTTAACGTTAGCTGGTCCAGAAAAATTAACATTATCTGCATCTTGTCGATTGTCTCTAAATGCTGTTTATCAGTAATGAATAGATTAGTTGCAAATAACGGGACATGATATTCGTGACAAGCTCTGAAACCTCTCTAAAGCCTTTTCAACGCTTTGAGAATACACCGACTAAAATCGATATATACAAATCTAATATGCGCTCAGTCTTACTGTATGGATCAGAGATAGAAAAAAACGAGTATCAAGACAGACAGTCAAATAAGAGGCGTTGAGAAAAGATGTCTCAGAAGTATTCTCCGAGTTTATTGAGACCAGAGAAAACTAAATACTGAGATCACCCGGCGCACATACATCAACAATATCAAAGATGAAATAAATAGGGAGGAGATGGAAGGGATATACATTAAAAATGCAGAAGACCAGACACTCACATGTGGCTTTGAATTAGAATCCGGGAGACAAGAGAGATAGGGGGCGACTTAGAAAGACATAGAGACGAATTGTAGACAAAGAAAGAGAGAGCTGTGTAAGACCTGGAATGAACTAAGCTGGTTTGATCAATACAGATCTAGTTGAAGGAAATTTGCTGATATGCTTCAAGGAGAGTTAAGAGAAGAAAAAGAAGAGACTTGCTTGCATGGTCATCAGAATATGCATATAACGATCACTCCAACTCCCCTTTGTGTTTGCAGGTCAATCCAATTTGTTTAAATCCTGGCAGAGATTGTCGTCAAATATAGATTCAGCATTACTACGATCTCTTGTAGCACTATTAAATTAAAGAACCAATTAGGTCAGACCATTACTATATGGTCAACTCCATTGTGTATCATTAAAGACCATCATTAAAAAACGAATATATTGATTGAGTATGTATGTTGATTGACAGTAGAGTAATTTATTAGGACTGTTCTCTGATGACCACGGAAAAGATGGTTAGATGGCGTAGCAGAATCCTGTGAAAGAGCAAAATAACAATCACACAAGCCACCAGAACAGCGCAAGACAAAAACAGAAAACCACGACACTGGGCAACAACCCGGTAGCAATGTGATGACAAAAGAAGAAGAAGAAGTTCTCTAATGGACAATGGAGAAGAAAAGATATGGATGTCTAAGGGGAACATGAGGAAGAACTGTTAAGGGAGTTGAAAAGTTGTGACCTGACGTGGGAAACAATTGGTATAAAAGCGACAGAACGGTAGCAACACCAAGAAGATACAGATAGATGTAACGTACTAGGACACAGGCCTAAAAAGTGTATAGTTTCAATTTATGATTAGAGTGAAATAAATAGGTAGCAATTTTTCTTCTTTTCTATAATCCTGTTTTGCCTCACATCGTCAGGATAAGAAAATATTTATACAACGGGCTTTTGTGTGTGCTTCATAAACAGTTTGTTTTCGTTGCCCGAGGTCCATATTTCGCGTGGACGGCCTTTTGCTTTCTATCCACTGTACTGTAGTAACTCTTTGATGCGTACTGTCTGTTGGTAATCTGCTTCTGTGTCCTAACCATTTAATTTGTTGTTTCTTGATGAAGTTCAGTACTGATGGTGTTACTACTTTTTTCCTGATGTCTTTATTTCACAAACGGTTTCTTTCTTCTTGTTATTCCCAGAATTTTACCTAGATACTTCATCTCTGACGTGACTAGTTTTCTAATACTATTTGATTTTCAGGTTTGTCACGTTGTCGCATTATTAATGATGTAATAGGAATAATTTGCGACTATTTGCGTGGCACACTAAGCATTAATTCAATTTTTGCAACATTATTGTTTCATATAGGCTTATCTCTTGGTCTGTTTTTTGTGTTGTTCTATAGATTTGTTATGTCAGAATCGAAGTTTCATAAAAAATAAAATGCATTATCTACAAATCAATGTAATCAAATATCTACTTATATCCTCTTCGTGTCCCGATTGACACTTAAGGCTTCCACAAGAGACTTCCATTGTTGTCATTCTGCTGCCTTTCTACCAATCGTCTCCCACCGTTCTTCTCCATGTTTCCTTTTGACGTCCAAGCATTCTCTTCCCATCCGCTCTCCATCTGAAAGCTGTCCAAGCCAATGCCACCACTGGCATACGACATACATGTCCAAACCACCTCCATCTTCGTCTCTTAATGTTGGTCTCCAAGGATGCAGTCTGTTCGTTTCAAAAACTCCTCATTTGTTATGGTATTTGGCCAGAAAATTTGCAGGATTCTTCTTAAACATTTATTCTGAAATGTATCCATCTTGTGTATTATGTGTTGGATCATTTTACAGCATTCGCTACTGTATAATAGCACTCCCAGTACATTACTTCTATACATTTTAAGTTTTGTCCTAAGATTTAGTCCTTTTGTTTTCCAAATTTTGTTGAGCATCGCAAAAGTTTGTCTTGTCTTGATTTTTTCGATGATATCCTTTTCTGAATCTTCATCTTGCGATACTGTACTTCCCAGGTATACAAAATCCTGGACTTTCTCTATGACTTCATTTTGTAATACTATTGGGTTCTCAATTTTATGATTATTTATCATTACCTTCGTTTTCGCTATTTTATTTTAAGCCCTTTTGTTTTGGAAAATCTAATTTCCTTTGAGCATCTTCATATCTGTTGACCAAAAGACCAATATCATCAGCATAATCTAAATCTTCCAGAACGGATGTATGTGTCCATCGAATGCCTCTGTTGTTATCCTTTCTGGTTTCTCTCATCAACCAGTCCATGGCAAGGTTAAACAGAAATAGTAAATGAATAGATCCCTGTCTAACTCCTGTATAAAATCTAATATGGACTGTTGAAAATAAATTATAGCTTTATAATTTCAACAGTTCATCCACAACTTGCAAACACAGAAATAAACTAAAAATACAATTTAGTCAGTTGACATTATGGTATTTTTCCCCACTGAGAAAGATAATACAGCGTAATAGTTCCCTCAGGATTAGAATGATAATTTCACTGACAGTCTGCATACTGTTCATAAAAAGTCCGTTCTGTCCATACAACGGCATACCACGGAGAGTTGTAACAAATCGATTGTGAATGAGACTAGAGAAGTATTTGATATATCAAAAATGAAACCCTTGTACGTGAGAAAGCATGAATGAATGATAAGACCATCAGTATTGCACTTCGCTGAATAGACATGTGTTCAAACCCCTTTTTAACACAGGAAAATCTTATCGGCAGTGCACGAATTACGTAGCATCGGCGAGTGTCATTAATGTAGTTTTGAGAACGGCAACAATTTGTAGGAATTTTATTTTAAATTGATTAATGAATTTTGCAGTCAGCGGTTTTACTGCGTACACTTATAGATTTTCAGCTGACAAGAGTTATTTTATGTGCTGATCTTGAAAACAAGAACTATATATTACCGTTTAAAAAATTATTGCAAGCATGATCACAGTAGAGTTATCAAAATTACCTCTTTCCTTTTGCAATAATTTTTATTCTATTTTTCCGATAGGTCAAACAATGGTTGTAGTATCTTGTGACTTCCTGTAGAGCACCATCATACACATTCATTTATCGTTCTTCTGTAACAGTTACATTTAAAAACAAATAGACATGAATGTCAGTCATATACTAAAACCCATAAAGGGGACGATTGCAGTAAAACTTAGTAAAGTAGCGAAACACGTAAGAACAACGTACTTTAGTTTTATAAAATACAAAAATGGTGACGATACACAGCAACGTTTCGACCAAAATGCCTTTATCAAGCAAATATCGCTGTATCGTTCTCCTTTTGGTCGAAACGTTGCTGTGAATCGTGACTGTTTTTTGTATTTTGTAAAACTAAAGTACTTGTTCTTACGTGTTTCAGTACTATACTAACATCCACAATCTGGATGCACAGAAATAACCATCTTGGACAATAATTTGTGATTGACAACGCAAGTAGATATTTGACGCAGTGTTGGACAGCGAATGTTGGACAAAGTGGTTTTAGTAGTGGATCTATCGAGACCGGTACACATTTAATATATCGTCGACTGGCAGTATGTAATATTCTCAACAAGCATGTCTCTTCGAAAAACAAAATCTATATCTCAATGTGTCAAAAACAAAATCTATATCTCAATGTGTCAAAAACAAAATCTATATCTCAATGTGTCAAAAACAAAATCTATATCTCAATGTGTCAAAAACAAAATCTATATCTCAATGTGACAGAAACAAAAATAATGACAACGGCTAAAACAAACATGGCAAACACTATATTTTTATCAACAGAGAGAAAATAGAAAATATGAACAGTTTTGAATATCTCGGTTCACTGCTAACAACAGATGGAAATGGGATGATGGAAATTAAAAGAAAAACAAACATCATTTTACCAAAAAATTAAACAGCTAAAACAGTATGGAATGGGAATGACATTAACGCAAAGCTAAGAATACTATAAGAGCATCATGGGCGCCTGCAGGGGGCAGGGGGCACTTGCCCCCTGGATTGCTTGAAAATAGTCAAATAATGTTACTTTCATTACTACTCCTTGTACAAAGATTTTAATGAATGTGCCAGAAACCATACCAGCTCAGCATGGCATCGTGGGTCTCAACAAGAGCTGTTCAAGTTGATCTTCCAGAAGTCCAACTGCAAGTTCAAAACCTGCTCAGTGTAGTAAAACTTCACCGAGGTGATTCCGATAACTATTTCAGGGATATTTTTGAGAAAACAGTACAACTCGCACAGAAAGTGGATATTGAACTGATTATCCCAAGACATTGTGGAAGACAAAAGCATCGAAGTAATCCGGGAACCATAAGTGTTGAAGAGTACTTCAGACAAACAGTTTACATTCCATACTTAGATTCTCTAATTAACTCAATGGAGAGTCGATTTTGTGAAGCCAACAGTGCACAATTTAACTTAGCGTTGCTACATCCTTCGAAATTGTGCAAACTAAATCGTCAACAGTTTAAGGATATAATGTCTACTATTAATAAAGTATACCACATTGGTAATTTTGAAACTGAAGCCTTGAGTTGGTTTGATTTTTGGAAAACGCAAGAATACAAAAGTAGCCAAGATTTCATCGACTTGTTACCTTTTACAAAGTTTTATCCGAGTGTCAGGGTATGCCTTACTAGTTTCGCTAACATTACCAGCAACAACATGTACGGTGGAGCGATCGTTCAGCACATTACGTCGTGTAAAAACATGGCTTAGATCTACAATGTCAGATGAACGTCTGTCTGGATTGTGCATGTTAAGCGTACACAGAGACAAAGTGAACTGCAACAAAAAGACTTTATGGACAAAATTGTAGATATGTTTGGTAGCGATAACAGACGACTCCAGTTCTTGTTTAAAGAATACATTTTATTTTAAATTTATGTTGTAATATTTTTTGTTATATACATATATTGTGTTCATAAAAATGTTGTTGCTACAGTATGCCCTTCATTACTACAGTGTCCTGTCCGTTCGTTCACCATACAAATACGCTACAGTAAATTAAAACTACATTAAAACATTACTAAAAATATTTTGCCCCCTCCCTAGAAAATTTTCTGCGGGCGCCTCTGAAGAGCATCTATAAGAGCATGCATATTCCCAGTGTCAACGTATGGGTGTGAAGCATGGACATTTAACAAGGTGGTGGAAAAACATATATCTGCTTTCGAATATAAGTGTTACAGAAGATTCCTCCGTATATCATGGGCAGAGGAGAGAACAAATATATCTATCCAGAAAGAGCTTAAAATCAATGAAAACTAGCTGACGCTACAAATAATAAAATCGAAGTATTTTGATAATATAAAGAGACACGAAGGGCTGAAGAGGACCATCATGGAAGGAGGCATCCAGGCAGAGGAGAAGAGGAAGACCACGGAGAAGATGGATTCAGGATGTAACTGATGATTTGAACGTGATGGCTGCAGAGGCGGGTCATCTGGCCTTCGAGAGAGAGAAATTCAGAGAGACTGTTAAGGGGGCACAGTTCTGCTCAGGACAAGCTATTTGATGATGATAAAGCATGTCTACAAATAGGCTAATAACGCAGAGTGCTGTATTTGTATTTCAGCTTCAACGGTTGAAGGCGGTTGGTCAGCTGTTTTTGGAGAATTGGGTGCATTACAACATATAAACAGATATATGAAGAGGTCATGGACACTCAAATGAAAGGTGAAATATTGAAACAAATTAAAGAAATAAAAGAAATACAAATCAAATACTTTTGGGAGATATCAGACATAACGCTCTGTTGAAAACAAAATTAGAAGGAACGGTTGTGTTCAACAGGAAAGCAACGCCACGAGTGGGAGTGAAACATGTAGAGGTGGACACAGTTTGACATGATGCACCATTATGGACAACAAATTAAATGGTTCGGTCACGTAAGCAGATTACCATCAGACAGTGCACCCCAAAGAGCAATGCTGCTCCGATACAATGGGTACAAAGCAAAAGGCCGGCCACGCAAAAGATGGACCTCAGAGATAACAGAGGCGACGAAAGAGACTATCTACGAAGCGCATACTAGGGCCCGTTTTAGAAATCTCTTCCTGACCTGACGCTGTGAGGCATACAGGATTCGAGAAAGAAAGAAAGAAAGATGGCAAGAGATGTGAAATAGTATAGAAATATCTTGGGCATGCGACATTAAATGTGAATAATAGCAATGGATCAATTGGACCAATTATTGGTAGCTTGCAATCACTAAAATCATCTATACAAATCAAATGAAAGATTTATTAATGTGCACCTGCAGTTCATGTTAGTTAATAAAATATAGACATATTATCTACGAATCAGATTTTTATCAATAGAATGTAGACAATAACAACATGGTAACATTTGGCAGGATAGCCATTTGTTTTGGTTGAACTTAGCCCCACACAAGATCTAGAAAGTCACATGACAACTTTGTTTACGTCGCCAGTGCTGAGAGTGAAGGTCTAGATATCAGCCAATCAAATGCAAGGACTAGTAGAATTGTAAACACGTTCGCGGGGCATAGTGGACATCATTGAGAAATTCTGTTTAACATTTGTTAAGACTTTCAATCCAATAAACTTTAACTAATTCTAGTGCATATAATAGTTTGTTGCATCATCTGTGTTCTGCGACAGTATCTAGTCGAACATTGCTTCAGGCTTGTTGCATGCTATGTCAATGTCTGCAGAAATGGAATTTCAATTTGTTTCTGATTCTGTCCAAGATGGCGTTTCTTCGGAAGATTTGATAAATGGCATGGATGACGGCATTGAAAGCATCGACGGACTTGGGGAACTTTCTAATGATATTTCCTCAAGGCCTATTAGGAAAGCCAAACGTCAGCTAGGCAGACATAGTCCTGGAAAGGAAGTGGGGCCTGATGGTGCTGCTGTGCTGGCAAAAAAAGCATTGCCCATAGCTAAAAATAGTCGGAAATCTAGAGACGGACGAGGTCGAGGCCTTCCGAAAAAAGGTAAAAAGCATGTGGTCCAGTCATTATTTTTGCACTGTAATATAAAATAAGATATGTTGTCGAATTGTAGAGATGGGTTAGCAATAGTGCATAGGTCACTTAAGTGATTCATGTTTTTGCTTCCTTACAATACCACAGTCACCCACTAACTAGTCACTAAGGATTTCTTAACTTAGTAGAAGCTAAAGGAAACACGTCCCTGCAGATCCGGGATCCAACCCACTGTTGCTGTGTTGTGATCGTAAATGTTATGATAGAAGTTGTACTGTAAAATCATCGTGCAGCGATTTACTGATGCATCAGATAAGACACTAAGAAAGTAACAAGCTGAATTTCGTCCAGGACGGAACTCTAATCTATAGGCCAAATATTTGTCCCTAGTCTTAGAAATATCAGAGATTGGCAAAGCAAACTCTATATGAGATATATCGACTTAGGAAAGGTAGTTGATTACATACACTGCAAAAGTATTTGGCGTATTCTAAGATGATAAGGAATTCCACTGTGTTTTATAAACATGAAAATCTGCTTCAGCAAATATACATGCAGTGTTGAAACTTCCAAGCTGAATTTTGATGTCAAAACTGGTGTGCGACAAGGATGTGTAATGTCAGGCATTCAACATTGTCATAGATTGGGTGATGTGTAAAACAACTGAAAAGTCAAGAGGTATCAGATGTACTCTCACATCCACAGTGGAAGACCTTGTGGAAAATTTTGTTGATATCATACTTATATCTCACACACATAAAGATATCCAATTTATTGTTGCCTTAACCAGTACAACCAAATGGTAGGGTTGAACATCAATCATAAGACAGAAATAATGACTCTGAACATCGCAGTACCAGTAAAACTAGAATATAGAATCCTTTGTAAGAACAACTGCCTCCATATATCTTGGAAGTGTTATCAGCCACGAAGGAGGAGCTGGATGTGACATTAAAAGTTGACTGAGTAAGGTACAAAGTACATTCATGACCCTTCAGATGGTCTGGAAATCAGCCCAATACAGCATTGGAGCGAAGATTAATATACCGCAACTGTGTTCTATCAACTTTACTGTACAGATCAGAATGCTGGAGAATAACAGAACAAGATATGTCCAAACTCTCCTTTCATAAAACTTATCTGCTTAAGACTGTACACATGTTCTGGCCAAATACTATCTCTAACCAAGAACTGCTTGCACTGTTCAACAAGAGAATATGAGCACCATCATCCTAAAGAGATGCTGGGGATGGATTGGACATTTGATAAGCATGAAGACTAACTATGTCAGGAAAACTGCACTGAGATGGACACGAGAGTAGATGATAACGTGGAAGACCGAAAATGACCTGGAGGAGGACAGTAGAACAAGGATCAAAAGAAATAAATCATAGCTGGAGTACAATGCAGGCGATGGCCAAGAATAGTTTGTATTAGATGCTACACTAAGTGCCAGGGGTGTCACAGGCTAGAGAGAGAGACCGGATCCGGGATCATATTGTTGTGATTGTAAATGTTATGATAGTAGTTGAACTGTAGCTTAGAATAGGGATTTTAATTACCACACAAGCTGCTGTAAGTGATGATGAAGACGCTGATTAAAACTATCATACATTACACAGAACACAGTGATTTATATCCCGTTAGATCACTCAAAATCACTGTTACTCCCAGGGTAGTGTTATCTAATTAAACTGCGATTCTTAAAGGGTGGACAGAAGTGATAACGAATATAGACTTGTACAATAGATCAAGACAGAAACTAATACAGCTGGAGATTGAAGATAGAATGTTGCTTTGTATTGGCCACAACCTCAGAAAATAATGGCATAATTTAACCAGACATGCACTTGACTGGAACTCAAAGGAGAATAATATTTTGCAAAAATAGTAGCAGAGGTCAAAGTCTCATTTACAGAACCGAGAAAGATGCCACAAAATAGATTTTGGCAGATAGCCTCAGATACAGCCACCTTCCACTAGGAACAAGATTTAGTGGTAGTAATGTCTATGCTAATAAACATCGTTGCAATTTATATTAGTGATGTACAATGTTTATTTTTCTTATAATTTAGGTGGTGCTGGAGGAAAAGGTGTTTGGGGAAAGCCAGGTGTTGAGGTCAACGAAGATGGGCATTGTAAAGATGCCCATGATCCTAATTATGATTCAGCAAGTGAGGTATGATGTGAAAGCACAATATACCTACAATTTTACTTTGAAAAATTCACCTTTTTTGTTGTGCGTTTTCCTGCTTGTTTTATAGAGTTGTTGGTGCTAGCTTGATTCCTCACTTATGGTAATAGTCACTGAGCTTGGTTAAGAGATGTAAAATTATGTATTTTTTCAACACATGCTTGAAACAAAAGAATAGCTGTGTGGGTTATATTTTTCATAGTTACTTTTATTGTTCCATATTTGAGCTTAGGGTAGAGGAGCATAAAATGAGAATAAATATAATAAAGACAGAGGCAATGCCGATAAGCAGAAAACCTTACAATAACACTACAGAACATAGAAATTAAACAAACAAGTCAAAATTCTTGGGGGCAATTTTCACTGCAGACAGAAGTATCAATAAGAAACATTTTAACACCTCCATCTATCGATTAAGTTCTGGGGTCAAAGGCGCAATTCTAGGGACAACGTTGCGCCAGGTTTAGTGAGCTGACACTATTCAAGATCCTACCCCACTTCCACGTGGTGACCATGGAAACAGACAACGGTTCCTGTCTGGCTAAGCGGGTAGGGATCGAGGGAGAGCTACAGGTAGTGGTAGTAGTGCTACAGGTAGTGGTAGTAGTGCATGCACGGAATAGTAATGCAGGTTCAAAATCCCTGAACAAAATGCACGCATCTCCTGGCCGTTGTCCGATGAAAAGTTGCCCAAGTAGTTGCTGAAGCGTAAGAAACAATAGTGTACTAGTCGTCTGTGAATGAATCCAAACTTCCCCGGAGTAAATGGCCGCAAATAAATTGCCAGCTGTGGGACAAGTATCAATGAGAAAGATGTGTAACAAATCAAAGGTCTCGGCAAGTGTCTCTGACCGTATCGTGATGACACATAGGAAGATTGCGGTAAACTCCGTACAGGAGGCCAACCTCATATAAATCTATTGGGTAAAGTAAAAGAACGATTGAAACAGAAGATTAAGTTCTGAAGATAAACAAAGGAGGAAATCGCTCTTAAATCAAATCATAGCTGTGTGTATGCTGTGTTGAGGATCTGTACTCCAGAAAGAGCTGATGATTTCTTAATTATTTTAAAGTTGCGTTGAAATAAATTATTACCCGTGGAAAAAACAAAATTCAGCAGTTTTGCATTCACCACTCTCAGATGTAAATTTTCCTGAATGTGCATCGTAATATGATGTCATGTTATTATTCTTGTGTACTTCATTATAAATCTTGTAAAATTTTGTTTGTATTATTCAGGATGAATACTTGATAGAGGAGAGTGATCCAGAGGTGTCACTAGAGGAACTAGAAAAAGTTTTAGATCCTGCTGTTTTAGAATATTATGAAAACAATAACCCAGATGAGTTTTTGGTAAGTTAACCTATTCTCTTTGTGGTAGATAAAGTAACTGGCTTTTTCTGCATTTATCTACATTTCTCTTTCGCTGTTTAATATATATATAAAACGGTTGATAACGGTTGGATCCTTAGCTGATTCCATACGACGCAGCACTTGAGTGCAAATGTCTTATCGCATGGACGACGCATCACTCAGAAGTTTACTATTTCGTTGAGTTTCTATTACTTTTCTACTTAACAATGTCCATTATGTGCTGATCTATATCCTGTCCCTTTTGACACATGAGGCTTCCACAGAAGATTTCCATTATTGCCATTCTTCCCCCCTTTCTATTAATTGTTTCCCAGGACACAATCTTTCAACTGTCTTTCCACCGTTCTTCTCCACGCCTCTTAGGACATCCATGTTTTCTTTTCCCATCCACTGTCCTAGTCAATGCCACCACTGGCATATGACATAATGCCAAATCAGCCCTCTTTTCCCATCCACTGTCCTAGTCAATGCCACCACTGGCATATGACATAATGCCAAATCAGCCCTCTTTTCCCATCCACTGTCCTAGTCAATGCCACCACTGGCATATGACATAATGCCAAATCAGCCCTCTTTTCCCATCCACTGTCCTAGTCAATGCCACCACTGGCATATGACATAATGCCAAATCAGCCCTCTTTTCCCATCCACTGTCCTAGTCAATGCCACCACTGGCATATGACATAATGCCAAATCAGCCCTCTTTTCCCATCCACTGTCCTAGTCAATGTCACCACTGGCATATAACATAATGTCAAATCAGCCCTCTTTTTCTTTTAATGATGGTCTCAAATAATTAGTTTTTTAATTTTAAAAGATCATTTTATGTGCCAATGGTCAAAGAAAAATATGTACTTATATGGACCTAGAACCATATTACCCAATGTATCTCATAGTACGAAAGCAGATTCCTTTAAATGAAATAAATACCTCACATGAATCCAATAGCACAATGAGACATGCAACACATATACTGATCACTTACCCATTACTCACCACAGTAACAGTAAAGCTACTTTCAAGCTTCAAAACAATTGCAAACACCCTGTACAGCGTTTGAACTTAGTATTGGTAAAAGAACTATGAGCTGGACAGCTCTAGTTCACACTCTTAAAAAAAACCAGAATACTCATATTTGACAGGAAGACTATAAACTATATATATTTAAAATATTGTCTCATGTTTCAGACTTCTGTGTCAGACTTGAACTTGGGAGGAAAAAAGCCAAAACTTGTCGAGTTTTTAATCAGCAAGGCCATCGACCACAGGGCTGCTCAGTGTGAAATGACCTCGATTCTGCTTTCTGAACTCTACAGTCGTGTTCTGTCTCACGAGGATATCATTGAAGGATTTAAAGAAATTCTCAACAAGTTGTCAGATCTGGTCTTGGATGCTCCGCATGCACCTGAGGTAAACATTTATTTCAAGTTAAAAAAAAAAATACTGATTATTAGATCGATTTATAGCACTTGGGGCGGTTACCATAGATGCTCAATCTTACCTAGCAGATGTGAAAAAGCATGCCTTTTTATGGTTTTATGACTTGCTGGTTAACCATTTGAACCCTGACCAACTAAATCATAAAACCCCATTCCCTGGACTTTTAGCAAAAATAGTCATTAAAATCTAGTTTCTTTGACACAACTAAGTACTCTATAATATTTTGTTGACTTACCTGATCTGTATATATTTGCCTGAGAATAACCTGTATCAAGTTTATTTGATGCACTTCATTTGATACTTAAACACTCTGTAGCCTGATTTCCAGAGGAAATCTTAGCTTAAATATCAATTGATGGAAACATTAATGTGAATCAAAATGATTTAATTTAATTTTGATATCCTTATCAGAATAATAATAATAATAATAATAATTCCTCTCGTACCGTTACATAGGGCCTGCAAGTAATTTCTCCATACCGCTCTATCCTGGGCAACTCATTCAATCTCCTCCATGGAACTGAGACCGATATTTCCTGCCTCTCTCAGCAAAGTTCGTTTCAGGGTCTCCTTAGGTCGACCTCTCCCTCTTGAACCCTTTGCATCCCACTTCAATGCCTGCTTTGATATTCTTTGATCATTTCTCCTCAAGGTGTGCCCAACATATCTCCATCTTCTCTTTCTTATAACAGTTGTCAGAATAGTCAAAATCAATTTAAACTTTAGAACCAGAGGTTGAAAGAAAGACACAAAATTGAATTGAATAAGTCTCTACCTTATGTGCTCTTGGACGTGACAAGAATTGCAAATAGTGAGGTTTTAAACTTTGCTTACGCGTGACATCTTCAAATCACTCTCCAGAACATGGAAGGTTTATACGGCTTCCATATAGTATCTTGCTCAATTGCGCACCCAATATTAGTTTCATCTACAATTAACTGTTAATGCTAAGCTTAGTGACCTGAGTGAAAGCATTGATAGCACAGTGGTTAGTTAGTAAGCTTGCTTTCTAGACGGTTGGTCTTGGTTCAAACTCCACAGTTGGAGTACAATTTTCTTTGATCCAAAGCGGTTCTCAGGTCAACTCGACCTCAATTGAGTACCACAGAAACAATGCAAACTAAAGTAAGCTGCAGTAATGTTGACCACATGCTGTTGGTAAATAGAAAAAAGAACGCCTAATTCTATTTTCCCCAATATACTACATGGTATGAAATCAAGTTGAATATTTTCTTTTCTTATCACGCCTGTTTACTCCTCTCGGCTTCTCGTTGAGCATAGGACCTCAACAGTTGTTCTCCACATTCTTTGGTCTCGGGTAATTTTCTTTATGGCTTCCCAGGATAATCCAAAGTTCTTGTTTCTTAAGAAGACTCCCTGTTTGGAGCTTTTCCCTTGTGGGTTCCACTCAAGTGCTTGTCAAGTGGCACTTGATTATCTCTTCTGTATGGTATGCCTAACCAACTGCAATTTTCTCCCCCTGACCTGGTTCATCATTTTTTTTATCCAAGGTCTGTATTTGCCATACCCTCTCAGTCTGAGAATTCACAAAAAGACATTTGTTGATAAAGTCTGTATCTTATACATAGCAACCTTTATTTTTTGAGTATATCTTCATATTGTTTTTCTCTCACATAAGGAATTTAGTGAGTTTGTGTGATGTTGCGATTTGTTTTGATTTTTAAATGTATTTAGTTGTCTGCTAAAAGTAATTTAATTAAGAGCACTAAATATAGTTTTAAAAAATGGGAATGTAAGTATTCTGAGATCAGACTCAGGATCTTTTGATATCTGAACAGGTTGTTGGGAAATTTTTGGCACGAGCTGTAGCTGATGACTGCCTGCCACCAAAATTTATTCAGACACACAAGGGGAAAAGTCGACTGTGAAATCTCAAAGTGAGTCAGTAATATATTTTGTTTTATTATCCCTGTATGATGGAGTTGTTATCAGATGTAATCAAATGACGATAGCCAACTATGAATTTAAATTCTGAAAAGTTTTTGGCCACATACAAATTCAAATTAAGAGCGTTTAAAAAGAACAAACTGTACATCATTAGAGACCATCATTAAAAGATGAAGATGGAGGTGAATTGGACATGTATGTTGTATGCCAGTAGAGGCATTAGCTGGGACAGCTCTTTGATGGGCAGTGAATGGGAAAAGAAGGCATGGATGTTGAAAGGAAATATGAGGAACTGTATATAGTGAGTTGAAAGATTAGTCTGATATAGGAAACAATTAATAGAAAGGTGACAGAACAACAGCAATGAAAATCAATCTCTTGTGGAAACCCTATGTATCAAATGGAATATGAAAAGGATGTTGATAGATAGAACCATGACTTTGATACAAGTTTCTCTGTATATCAAGATAAGCTATTTAAAACTTTATAGTAGCTAGTCTCATCTTGTTTAAATACACTTGAATTTTGAAATTTTCTAAGCTGTTGAATTCATACTATTCATGTAGCGTATTGTTTGCAGAACATCACTCTCATCATAGTCTGCATGAAAGACTCTTGATCTATAGCCAGTTCTCCTGTATGCAGTGTTTTCTAGATGTCTACCATCTTGGTCATCCCTGCTTTGTCTTCCAGAAACCATGTTCTAGATTATTGTGACACTCTAAACCTCTGTGTTGCTTATTGCGAACAAAATATTTCGGTTTCCAAGACATTTTTTTATCAGTCAATATCCCTTTATGTTCATATCTAGGATGATATTTTTCCACATTTTCGTCCATGACATTCAATGCATTTTTCTTTAGCACTTTAGTTTCAAAGGACAAAATCTTCTTCAATGCTTATGTACAATGATCCATGATTCCCATACATATGTTGTCACATAAAAATTGCAAGTCCTCAAATGTTTCATTTTTGTTTCCTTACTTGTTTTATACAATAGGCTCTTCATGTTATTGTCTATTGTCTTTCCCCAGGTGGATGATGGAATTAGTTTTCCACTTTTGCCATTAGCGTAGGGGAGGAGCTTTAATTTATTGTTCCAGGGCCAGATGAGTCGCCCTTATTGTGTTATATCTGTGTTTGCTTAGTGTGATCTTGATATTGTCTATCCATCTTTTTATTGCTTTTCCCTTGGTTCTAGTACCTGATCTCTTTTATTGTATGCTGTTATTGGTGGTTCGTTGTATTTTATTCTCATTAAATGTCAGAGCCACTGCATTTGTTATCTTTCAATGTATTCAGTGCATAAAGTTATGCCCACTCTGCTTCTGATGTCCTCATTTCGTAGTCTATCTTTCCTGGTGACCCCACCGCCTTCCTCAAGAATTTCATTTTGCATGTGGTGAGCTTTCTGTGGTGTGTTGCTGTCAGAGACCAAGTTTGGCACTGGTAACAAAGTGTTGGTAGAAAAATACTTTTATCATCTGTCTTTTCACTTCCATCTTGATCTTTGGGTGTTGTAGTAATGGTGTCAGCTGGTAGGTCACTGTTTGCTATTTAACCTCTAAATTGTTATGGCCACTTGCATTCTCATTTCTTTTGGTTTTTATTGCACTATGACATTTGATACAATCATGGACAGAGAAGAGAACAAATAGATCTATCCAAAAAGAACTCAAAATCAAAGAAAACTGGCTGATGCTACAAATAAGAAAGCGAAAATTGAGATATTCTGGACATATAAAAAAGACCTTAAGGGCTGGAGAAGACCATCATGGAAGGAGGCATACCGGCAAAGAGAAGATGAGGTAGACCACGGAGAAGATAGATTCAGGATGTATCTGATGGTTTGAATACGACGGTTGCAGAGGCGGGACATCTGACCTATGAGAGAGAGAAATTCTGGAGAACTGTTGGGGTGACAAAATTCTGCTCAGGACAAGCTATTTGATGATGAGGATGATGACATTTGATAATGTTCCTATATTACACTTGGACATCTAACAGATTATTTAATAGTCTCCGTACCTTGAAAAACAATTTCAGATGAAAAAGTATGAAATTTTTTACTTGTCTTCCAGGGAAGCTTTGCTGAAGGCTGACACATTGCTAACACAGAAACATGGCATCGTGCGACTGGACAACATCTGGGGCACAGGTGGTGGCATTAGGCCTGTCAAATACCTAGTCAAACAGGTAGGCTGAATGTTATTATACCAGAGCTTGTGGTCAATGAAAACAAATATCTGAGACTCACCATTTTGATGTTAACCTTTTTGCTGCTGTGTAAAGATATATTTCCATTCACTGCTAAAGACGCGTTTACATGTATATTATTTATGTTAAAAACAGTCTACACCGCCTGACAAACCTCTTGTATTTGGAGGGTAAAAAAGTATTCAACACATGGAGGAGTGTATGTAGTGAAAGTATTCAGCACAGATTGACACATCTTGGGAGAGTATGTAGCAGTGAAAGGGTTAAGAAACTCTTGTTACTTATAAAATACAACCATTTTGATATTAAGAAACTTTTGTTACTTATAAAATACAACCATTTTGATATTAAGAAACATTTGTTACTTATAAAATACAACCATTTTGATATTAAGAAACATTTGTTACTTATAAAATACAACCATTTTGATATTAAGAAACTTTTGTTACTTATAAAATACAACAATTTTTGATATTAAGAAACTTGTTACTGATAAAATACAAGCATTTTGATATTAAGAAACTTTTGTTACTTATAAAATACACCAATTTTGATGTTAAGAAACCAACAGGTACATATGTGTACTGTCAGCAAGTGTCTTTGTGTTTTATATATACAATTATTTTATTTATAGATGATATGCAAATGCAAGATGTCTTGATTCAATTACAGATGGTGATGTTGCTTAAGGAATACTTATCATCTGGTGATATTGTTGAGGCAACAAGATGTCTGACAGAATTAGATGTTCCCCACTTTCATCATGAGCTAGTTTATGAAGTAAGTATACTTGAGCCTGTGCTGTTTTTTTTGTTATAGATTAGATAGACATGATATAGTCCATAAACTCATGTAACATATAAATAGTAATAGTGGACTTGAGAGCAGCAGTATCATAGTTGTTAGTGAACTCACTTCTTATGCGTGTAGTGTTCAAGTCCACAATGGACGTGGAATATTTTTCAGACTGTAATTGCTCTCAGGTCAACCCAACCTGATGATAGGTTTCCGAAATAGTGTACCCGCGGTCGCTTGATGTGCTGTGGTATTGAGGAGTTTTGAGATGTCTGTAACTCCATCTACCCATCTTTTTCTTGGTCTGCCCTTTCCTCTTGATGATACCATTTTCAGGTTGTATGCTCTTGCAACTGGTGTATTCGAGTTCATTCTCACCAAGTGGCCAAACCATTTGAGTCTCTGTTTTTCAATGAATCTTATAGCAGGTGTGGTTCCGACTGTTCTTATAATTTCCTCATTTCTTACATGGTCTCTTCTCGTTTGATTTACCGCTTTCCTCAAGCATCTCATTTCGCAGGTGGTAATTTACCATTCTTCTTCTTTTGTCAGTGTCCATGTTTGGCCCTGGTAGCACGGTGTTGGTATGAAGATTTGATTTATAATCTGTCTTTTAGTCTCTACTGGAATTGCTGGATGTTTCAAGATTGGGGTAAGCAGGTATGCAATGTTGTTGGCTTGCTGGATTCTAGTTTCGATCTCTCTGTCCAGTCTACTATCAGATGTGAAGATACTTCCAAGGTATTTGAATTTGAATTCTCTCACCTACTTTAGCGTTTGGTCATTTATTTGTATGTTGATATCTTTATGCTCTCTATTGATAGTCATGACACCTGTCTTTTGGATATTCATCTTCATGTTGTATTTGAGGCAGCTATCGTTGAGTACGTTTATGTGTTCTTGAAGCTGTTCACTATTATTATGGAATAGACACTGGTCGTCAGCAAAGAGCAGTTCATATTTTTGGTCTACATCCAGTGATGTTCCAGTCCTCTTTACATATGCTTATTTTTTACATTTTGCTGATCACAAATCCGTATATCCTTGTTTCCAATCACCAAGGACATTACAGGGCAGTGATTTGGAAAAGGACATCATTGGAAAAATTAAGAAAGCAAGTCATATTTCGCCAAGCTTAACAAAATCTGGAACGTCAAAGAATTAAAGCTTAAAATATGTAGAGCAGTGTTCTGGGATTGTCATTATACAGTAGTGAGTACTGGAAAATTACCCACATCATACACGAGTTGGAGACATTTCAGAATATTTGTTTTAGAAAAATCCTGTTAATTTTTTATAGTCAAATACTACAGCAAAATGAAGAGCTTTTTAAATTAACAAACTCTGTATCGTTGAATACCATCATTAAAAGATGGAGGAGATGGATTAGGCATATATGTTGTATGCCAATATGGGCATTGGCTAGGACAGCTCTCTGATGGGAAGAGAAGGCCTGGATATTCAAAGGAAAATGGAGAAGAACTGTTGAAAGATTGAGGCCTGATATAGGAAACAATATCAGAAAGACAGCAGAACGTCAACAATGAAAATCTGTGGTGGAAGTCTTACTTGTAAAACAGGACATGAAGAGGATATAATGAAATAGATGACCAAGGACATAAACAAATCTAATTGAAAACAACAACATTATAAAGATGGAGTAATACTATTGCCACTAGTGCCATGTTACTATAATGATTTAATGTACTTGACCCTCACTGAATTTGGTCAGCTACGTAGTATTATCAGCAAAACAAATCTGTCGTTATTGCCTGTAATACCGCTTTATGGGCGGTGTAGGATGGGGGAAGAGGCATGTGTCTCGAATTTAATGGCCGCAGCGAAGCTGTTCAGGCTAGAAATTTTCTTTATGCCGCAGACAGAAAAACTCCTGGTCCTTACCGTATTGAACCGGTCTCCCGCATGGGAGCCACACTTTAATCCATTCGCCAGTCGCTCACAATCAAGCTAAAGTCCCCAAAGTTTATTACCATTGTTGCATTTAACTAGATAACTATTAATATTTTCTTGTTGCAGGCAGTCAATATGGTGCTGGAGAAGTCAACTGAAAGAGCAGCAGAAATGACAGTCAAGTTACTCAAGTCTTTGGCAGATAGTGTTATTATTACACCAGATCAATTTAGCCAGGTACAATCTTGTATTCTTTATGTGCAAAGTCTAGTTATTGGTTAGTTTTGTTATAAATACAATCTAGGTGTAATGTGGTTTTGTTATAGGTGCAATTTAGTGCATTCTTGTCTGACTGCTTTTTTCTTTTACTATGTGTATACTGTGCACTTTCTTGTTTTGTCATAAAGTCGAGAATGTTTGTTGAGGACCTCTGCTCCAGAGGAAGCTAAAAGTTTTATTATTTATTAAAAAATTAGGTTTTAACGAAACCCCCAAAACTGAATTTTTCTGTTGCATAATAACTGCAGGAATAATATTTTTATATTTGTTATATTAACCATTTTCTGTTGCAGGGATTCAAACGTATCTTTGACAGCATGACTGATATTTGCTTGGATGTGCCAAATGCTTACACTTTATTGGATAAATTTGCTACAGCATGTCATAGAGAAGGAATTATCAACACTGACATTCTTCATGATGTCCCTCAAAGGTAAACAAATCTACTATTGTACAATTATTTAGTTTTGGAATATAACCAAGATTCTGTTCATAGTTGGTTGAATTTTTCAGCTAGAATTTTCAGCCGAATGGGTAAGCTTGCCCCACACCAAATCCTACCTTAGTCGTTTCTGAGAACTTGCCTTATTGGTTGCAGTGTTATTATTCTTAGCTCCCCTTCTGAGCTCGGGCAACTCTCATTGTTTTCAAGCGATACAGTTTGACACTGACTGGCTTTTTCACGCATTGGAAATGAAAAGTGATGATAATGCGTGTAAATTGTGTTGGAAACAAGTGTAACAAATGCTTATTTAACCGCCTAGGTGCTTTAATAAGTTGTATGATTTTGTAAAAATATTATATTTCATATCACAACTGTAAAAGAGCAATTACTACTTATATTGAACATTGTGCAAATCTCATTTTGCGATACATTTATTTTCTATATTTGTATTGAAAATTGTGCAAATCTCATTTTGGGATGCATTTATCTTCTATATTTGTATTGAAAATTGTGCTAATCTCATTGTGGGATGCATTTATCTTCTATATTTATATTGAAAATTGTGCAAATCTCATTGTGGGATGCATTTATCTTCTATATTTATATTGAAAATTGTGCAAATCTCATTGTGGGATGCATTTATCTTCTATATTTGTATTGAAAATTGTGCAAATCTCATTTTGGGATGCATTTATCTTCTATATTTATATTGAAAATTGTGCAAATCTCATTTTGGGATGCATTTATCTTCTATATTTATATTGAAAATTGTGCAAATCTCATTTTGGGATGCATTTATCTTCTATATTTGTATTGAAAATTGTGCAAATCTCATTTTGGGATGCATTTATCTTCTATATTTATATTGAAAATTGTGCAAATCTCATTGTGGGATGCATTTATCTTCTATATTTATATTGAAAATTGTGCAAATCTCATTGTGGGATGCATTTATCTTCTATATTTGTATTGAAAATTGTGCTAATCTCATTGTGGGATGCATTTATCTTCTAATTTACTTACATTTAACAATTAACAACAATGGAGATTGTACGAAATAAGTTAGAAGAAGACTAACCACGGCTTTCCAGAAGGTGGTCAGCATGAAGAAACTATGGCATAACACAAGCAAAGAAACAAAAGTAAGGTTTCTGAGAACATCACAGTGGTTTGGAGAGAATGGTAACGTAAGTGGTTTGGAGAGAATGGTAATGTAAGGCATGGTTCCTGGAATACAAGGCATGGGATGACCAAGATGAAGGTGGCAGCAGGACATCAAAGAAACATTGAACATGATGCTGGAGGTGGCTGGAGAACTTGCTAGAAACAGAGTTTTTCATGCGGGCTGTGATGAAAGCGACGTTCCGCAAGGGACATGCTACTACTTGAATTACTTACATTGAAAATTATGCAAGTCTCATTTTGGAACTCATTTATGTTCTAATTACTAGTCTAACAGCAACATTTTTAACCAGCTATTCTTGCAGTGATGTGCAAACACAAAAATATTAAAGAAATTCTCTTTCATCTCATTTAGGGGTCGCAAGCGCTTTGTTTCTGAAGGTGATGGAGGCAGAGTCAAGGATTCATGAGCTGAAAGAAACAGATAGAGAAGAATGCACACTGACTGATTATGGGCTGGATGTGAAACATGCCATTCAGGGATGTTTTGTGATTTGTTGATTTAGTCTTGTAACAGGGCAACCTCATAGAGTTTGGGGAAGAATTTGATGCTGATTTTATGTATGTTGTCCTGATGTTGCACTAGCAGCACTCTAATGGATTGTTTGAAAGCATTATTGCTATGTTGTTTCAGAATAGCAAGTGTGATGTTTTGTTTAACGGACAGTTACTGTGAATTAATTTCTTCATTTTTATGCATCAGTTTGTTTTCTTTGTTAAGAAGAAAATTGTGATGATTAATAGAACATCTGCAGTCTTGGTGTGTCACAGAGTGATGAAGAAGGCACACACATAAAATGAATTTTTCCCTCACATAACAACAGAATTTTCTTTTTAACAATCTATACTTATGATTGTTTTTTTAGTTTTTTAAAATGATGTAAGATATTTGAATATAAACTTCTATTTCATTTTGTGTGCATTATTAGACATGAGTTCTTAGTTCTTTGTATTCCATCATTAAGGAAAAGTGTTTGGAGATATACTAAAGGAAGGGTTAGGAGATACACTAAACAGAGTGTTAGGAGATATACTAAAGGAAATGTTAGGAGATATACTAAGGAAGTGTTGGAGATACACTAAAGAGATGTTAGGAGATATACTAAAGGAAGTGTTGGGAGATATACTAAATGAAGTGTTGGGAGATATACTAAAGGGAATGTTAGGAGATATACTAAAGGGAATGTTAGAAGATATATTAAAGGAAGTGTTAGGAGGGAGATATACTAAATGAAGTGTTGGGAGATATACTAAATGAAGTGTTGGGAGATATACTAAATGGAGTGTTGGGAGATATACTAAAGGAAGTGTTAGAAGATATACTAAAGGAAGTGTTAGGAGGGAGATATACTAAAGGAAGGGTTAGGAGATATACTAAAGGGAATGTTAGGAGATATACTAAAGGGAATGTTAGGAGATATACTAAATGAAGTGTTGGGAGATATACTAAATGAAGTGTTAGGAGATATACTAAAGGAAATGTTAGGAGATACACTAAAGGAAATGTTAGGAGATATACTAAAGGAAATGTTAGGAGATACACTAAAAGAAGTGTTAGGAGATATACTAAAGAGAGTGTTAGAAGATACAATAGAGGGAGTGTTGTGAGATATACTAAAGGAAGTGTTGGCAGATACACTAAAGGTATAGCAAATATGCAGTTGTTTGTTAATGCATGCTAGAACCCACACTAAAAGTGATCTTTTATTTATTATGTGTTAGAATCCATTATAAGTAAGTCCTAAGGCTGTGGTCTTAGTAGGTTAGAGTTTGTAGATCCAATTAGTACCAAGGAGAATCCAGGTAACCCAAAAAGGACACAGAATTACAGAGAACCTGCAGAACCCACAGAATTAAAGAGAACCTACTGAATCAAAGAGAGCTCAGAGAATTAAAGAAAAACCTACAGCATTATAGGGAACAAAGGTAAAGAGAATGCAAAATTAAAGAGAACTCACAGGATAAAAGATGTGTGAAACAGAGTTAAAGGCTACCTGCAGAATTAACAATAATCCAAGAATTATGAAACTCACTGCGTTACAATTTATGAGATTACAGAATTCTTTAATGGCCACAGAGTAAAAGTCAGTGCTGCACTTAGTTTGATTATGCACTTTTAAGAAGGCAGAGACTTAGAAACATAGTATAAATGTGCCTCTGAAATGGATGAGTGCTAGGAATGGCATAAACAGGGTCTTCTATCTATAGACTGTTGGGAATGGTAATTACAATATCTTTTATTTATTTGGTGATGGGAGTGACAATTACAAGATCATTTGTTTATTCATAGTGCTAGGAATGACAATTACAAGATCATTATTTATTCATAGTGCTAGGAATGATAATTACAAGATCATTTATTTACAGAATGCTAGGAATGACACATGCAAGATGATTTATTTATAGAGTGTTAGGAATTACAAGATCGTTTTTTTTGTATTTGAAAGAGTGCAAGAAACAACAATTACAAGATCATTTATTTACAGTGCTAGGAATGACAGTTATAAGATCATTAATTTACAGTGCTAGAAATGACAATTATAAGATCATTTATTTACAGTGCTAGATATGACAATTATAAGATCATTAATTTACAGTGCTAGGAATGACAGTTATAAGATCATTAATTTACAGTGCTAGGAATGACAGTTATCTTTTTCTTTGCGTTGTTTCGTATGCTCGTCTAAATCATGAGATGGGTTGCCTCTATGAAGCTGCATGTCAGTTGGAGTTCTTCGAGAGTTCCCATAGCTTGGTCTGTATGCTTTGTTCATGAGGCCATGTTTCATTTCGTTGGTGTATGTATGATGGACATGACTGCAGGATGTGCTCTGAGTCTGTGTTTCTGTCTGGCATGCACACTGTGCAGTCTGAGCAGGCTTTATTCTGTGCATGTGGCGGTTGAGCCTGCAGTGACCTGTTCTTAGGCGAAAGATTGTTGTGTGCTGTTTTCTGTTTAGTCTGCTGATGGGATCTTGTGGGTGTTTGCTGTGGGTTTGTTGCCTCCATACCTCTTTGTACTTTCTTTTGATATGTGTCTTGATTTCTGTTAGTGATACTGGGTGTTTCTGTTGTGTAAGTTTTGTTCCATCCTTAGCCAGCATGTCTGCTCTCTCATTTCCTGGAACGCCACAGTGGGCTGGTATCCACTGAGAATAATTTGTTGTGTTCTGAGAGCTTGTTTAGCTGTAGTGTTAGCTCTCTTTCCATGTTATCTTGTGGTTCCCTTTGTGTTGCCTGCAGGACTGACAAGCAGTCGCAAAGGAAGACAAGTTTGTTGTTTTGGATGTTTCTTTGCTGCAGTATTTTGAGGCATCCACAATTGCCTGTTGTTCGGCTCTAAAATTTGTTGATAGTTCTCCAGTGGCACTTGAATTTGTTAGTGTAGTGCCATCTTGGAGTATGATGATGGTTCCGGCCCTCCTTTCCTCGCTGTCGTGTCTGATGATCCGTCTGTGTATATATGGGTCCACTCGGGATGGGGTATGAGGTGTCAATGTGTTCTAGTGTCTTTGCTCTCAAGATGGGACCTGTTTCTTCACCCTTTTGTCTACATTTGGAATTGTTGTTATCACTGTGAAGTTGGGCTGTAGGTCTGTGTTGTTGAATGGTACTATCATTTCCCAGGTTGCTGGGTCTTTTGAGAGGATGTCCATGTTTTTGCAGAGAGTGATTTTGACAAGTGATGGAAGCTGTGTCTTTTTATGCGGTTTTTGGTTGGTTCGTTGATTGTTTGGTGCATGGGGTTATTTTCTGTGCGTTTGAACTTTTCTGATAGTGTGAGTATTTTTGTTCCTCGTCATCCCAGGCTCTCAATGCCAGCAGTTGCTTCTAGATCTTTGATTTGTGTACTTCTCAGACCTCCGGTGATGATTCTGAGGCCTGTGTTCTGTATTTTATCTAGCTTGTATAGATTTGCTTGTGCTGCGGTTGTGTAGGCTCCTGTGCCATACTCCAGTTTTGGACGTACATATCCTGTGTATATTTGGCGTGTAGTGTTTGCATCTGCCCCAGTGGTTCCTGCTAGTTTTTTCATGAGTCTTAATCTTATTGTGGCTTTCCTTGTTTCTTCTATGTGGGGACCCCATGTGAGTCTTTTGTCAAATTTTATTCCTAGATAGAATGACAGTTATAAGATCATTAATTTACAGTGCTGGAAAATGACAGTTATAAGATCATTAATTTACAGTGCTAGGTATGACAATTATAAGATCATTTATTCACAGTGCTAGAAATGACAATTATAAGATCATTTATTTACAGTGCTAGGTATGACAGTTATAAGATCATTTATTTACAGTGCTAGGTATGACAGTTATAAGATCATTTATTTATAGAGTGCTAGGAATGACAATTATAAGATCATTTATTTACAGTGCTAGGTATGACAGTTATAAGATCATTTATTTATAGAGTGTTAGGAATGACAATTATAAGATCATTTATTTACAGTGCTAGGAATGACAATTATAAGATCATTTATTCACAGTGCTAGGAATGACAGTTATAAGATCATTTATTTATAGTGCTAGCAATGACAATAATAAGATCATTTATTTATAGAGTGCTAGGAATCACACTGAATCTGGTAATAAATACAAGACTGAATCTTTCATTTTGTTGTTTATGTCTGTTTTCTCATTTACCTAATCCGAAATCATTATTTTAACTAGAGAGTTAATATTTCATATTAACAAATTAACAGTTTCTTTATTTACATTTGTTTTGTTTTTATAACCTTTTGAAGTGTTTTTTTCCTCCCCATATTTCGTTTATTATTTTAGACACAATGAACATTTCTTTTGTAATAATATTTCATGTTTGTTATGAAACACATGTATGCGTGCTTGTTATGTAATATGATAACTGCAAATGAGTTTGAGCTCTTGGATCCATTAATTTTGCTCATAAGTCAAATTACATATTTTTTCATTGTTTAACTCCTTGTGGACCAAATGCTACACTATGTGGCTTTGGGTAGGACACCTTTTTACCAGGAGCTACACTAAAGTACGTATTTTATACTAAAAACAAATGGCTTGTAAAAACATGGATTTTGCCCTGGTACACTAAGAGTTAATGTTGGAAAGAAATAACCACATTGCCATTAAGTTGTATTATACTGTTGTTATTTTTGTTGTGAGCTTGTTTGTTTGTTTTGTGTATACAAATTAAATTTAGGAATATTAACAGTAAAGCATTTGTTTGTTGCTATCTATATCCTATTTCATATCAGTTAATATATACGGCATGCATAAGTGATTCCCATTGCTGCTGGTCTGTAGACTTTCTACCAATGTTATCCCATGTCAGCACACTTTATATTTGACTTTCCATGCAGACGATAGATGTGTCACATTGATTTAATTAGGTCTGCCTGTAGTGACCAATTTTGTAAAAACAGTGCTGTGAATTCACAATGTGATTTATCATCAGGCTTTGTCGCGCTCAATGCAAGCAAAATCAATTTAACTAAATTCAATCTTGTGCCTTTAGTTGTATCTCAAATCTAGTTCTATGCATGTCTTTGAGCTGTTTCTAAAGTTCACCTCCATGTGCCCCTAGGCCTCCCTTTAGTGTTTTATTAATTCCATCTTCAAGTTTGTTGTAAAAATCTTCTTTGTCTTATGTTTATTGTGTTATATTTATCATCGTTATATTCTTCCATTTTTCTTATATGCATAATTTACAGATTCTTTCATTAGTAGCTACAAATCCTATAATGCATGCCCATAAGCTTTTCTTAGTAGGGGCTTTGCTTAGCTCTCCTATGTACAGCATATGGAGAAAAGAAGGCCTGGACACCCAAAGGAAACATGGAGAAGGACTGTGGGAAGAGTTAACAGATTGTGGTCTGGCTTGGGAAATAATTGGTTGAAAGGCGGTAGAACGGTAACAATGGAAATCTCTTGCGGAAACCATGTGTCAAAAGGGGGGACATGAAAAGGATATAGATAGATAAGCTTTTCTTGATGACAAATCCTGTCTCTATTTATGTTTATTATGCTTGTGTCCTTTGTAAATTATGATCTTTCCATTTTCATCTATAGTATTCTGTTCTAGCCACCTGATTTTGTATAGTTCTTTTATTTCGATGTTGCAATTCTTGAGTTCTTGTGTTAATTCTTTAGCTGCTTTTGCTCTAAAAAGACGTAATGCCATGTTCCAAATCTCAAAAGTCTTTTTCTGTGCTAGGGTTTTTGTCAATTAGATTTTCTAGGGTTTTGACGTTCGATTTACTAGGGATTTTGTCCATTCGATTTTGAAGCTTAGATGTTCGTTTTTTAACAGTGTTAATTGTTTCATGAAGGTTGGGTCATTAGCCCCACAATTCAACACACATCCTGGAGGACCAGGGTTTCTTTCTTAATCTGTTCCCTACTCTTTGGTCTGTCTGACTTGGGAGGTCTTTCTGGTAAATACTACCATCATCATAGCTCTTAGGGTCATTGGGAAACTCAATATCTCCCACTGCATCAAGGTGGGGACACCTTCGGAAGGTTTAACTAAATAACAGAAAAGTATTACAACTATATTTATCTGAGATCATGTTTCTAGTCAAGTTAGAATGACATATTTACATATCTTATATATCATCTGAAATGTATTACTTTGATTCAAATTAAGGAAATACCTACCAGGCACAAGCAAGGTATATAACCCAACATCTGTATTGGTAGCTCATTTACAGGGAACACGTTCCTATTGATAACCCAGAAATAATGGCTCAGTGTCAGGGAAACATTGCATCAATTTTACAAAGTTTATTGTCATGTCTAGTCCAGCAGAAAGTAGATTTGTCTGTTCATGTGTACAATGTCTGTCCTGAACAACTGTGGTTGGGATCAACACTTTAAGTGAGATAAAGGGAGTGAATAACACTAGCATAATCCTGAAATCCTTTCTGTCACAGCGCTGAGTAACATTAGCATGATTCTGTCAATCTCTATCACAGCAGCAAATAACACCATCATGATTCTGGTAATCAATCTCAATACCAACAATTCAATTTTGCACAATAGAAACTAGATCTGTTGATTAACTGAAATTATGACATTAACTGTGACCATGATGAAATCTAAAAAAAGAAATCATTGCATTGTGGGTGCATACACTTAAAAACCTCCTGTCAATTATGGTGGCGAGGACTTTGAAACTCAGACATATATTAATTAAATACAAAACTTCAATGAATCTCCTTGGCAAAACACATAAAGAACTCCATTATAAACCAAAGTTTAACAACAGTGACAGAAAAAGTAGTGTAGGCATTACTTGTCACTAAATCTTTCCCTAAACACTTGGAAAATCCTGCAGGCATATATTTGTTACACTAAAATTGCTCAACTATAAATTATAGTGATATTATATATTTCTAATTGTAAAAATTGCATAATTTGAAGCTATGTAGCAGTATGACTTTACCTTTCATGTTATCATTGTCTTTCATTGAGTCATACTGGTTTTAATTAGTAATTAGTTGTAGTTAGTGATATATTGTAGCTTATATATATATATATACATCATGACAGCTAACACATATTAGCTTATTGTTGGAGAGCCGGGTTATTTGCTGTTGACAAATTTCACAAATGTTGTATGTTGATGAATGTCTTATTGATTTTTATTTTCTTAAATCATTGTTGATTTCAACCTTTCAGTTGTTCATAACATCTCCTGTCTGTTTAGTTTCTTCATTTGATTTTCTCTGAGCAATCAATTACAGGAGAAAAGGAATTGTAGAGTTGATTGTTTAGTGTAAGAGAGACTGGTAGAAGGTTGATTATTTAGTGTCAGAGAGACTGGTAGAAAGTTGATTACTTAGTATAAGAGATACTGGTAGAAAGTTGATTACTTAGTATAAGAGATACTGGTAGAAAGTTGATTACTTAGTATAAGAGATACTGGTAGAAGGTTGATTATTTAGTATAAGAGATACTGGTAGAAAGTTGATTACTTAGTATAAGAGATACTGGTAGAAGGTTGATTATTTAGTATAAGAGAGACTGGTAGAAGGTTGATTATTTAATGTCGGAGAGACTGGTAGAAGGTTGATTATTTAGTATAAGAGATACTGGTAGAAAGTTTATTACTTAGTATAAGAGAGACTGGTAGAAGGTTGATTATTTAGTATAAGAGAGACTGGTAGAAGGTTGATTATTTAGTGTCAGAGAGACTGGTAGAAAGTTGATTACTTAGTATAAGAGATACTGGTAGAAAGTTGATTACTTAGTATAAGAGATACTGGTAGAAAGTTGATTACTTAGTATAAGAGATACTGGTAGAAGGTTGATTATTTAGTATAAGAGAGCCTACTAGAAAATTAATATTTTAGTGCAGTAGCTCCCAGATTTAGTTGTGCCCTGTCATACCTCCACTTCTTCTTCTTTTGTCGTCACACTGCTACAGGGATGTTGCCCAGTGTCGTGGTTTTCTGTTTTTGTCTTGTGCTGTTCTGATGGCTTGGGTGATTGTTATCTTTGCTCTTTCACAGGATTCTGCTACACCATCTAACCATCTTTTCCGTGGTCTTCCTCTTGCCTTCTTTCCGATGTTCTGTTCTAGAAGACATGTAATTCAAGCACGGTTTTGTGCCAACTTTCTTTCTTATGCTGATGTTAGTGATTCTGTCTTTTCTTGTGTTGTTGGTAACTTTTGCAGGCAACGCATTTCACATGTAGTTATTTTTTGTGACTGCGCTTTACTCAATGTCCATGTTTGGCTCTGGTAACACAAAGTAGGTATAAAAATGCTGTTGATCATATGTTGCTTAGCTGCCTGTGAAACTTTTGGGTGCCTTAACAGTGGGACTAGCTGGTAGGTTACAGCATTTGCTTTTTGCACTCTAGCCTCTATCTCTATCCAGTTTTCCGTCTTCTGTGAATATGCTTCCTAAGTATTTGAATTCTTTCACTTGGTTTATTTTAGTGCATTGACATGGATGTCTAGATTATTATGTTTTCTTCCCATATTCATTATTTCTGTTTTAGTGTTGTTGATTTTCATGTCATGTTTTACACAATTTTTGTTCAAGGTGTCAATATGATGTAGATCTTGTTCATTAAAATGTATCAGGCACTGATCATCTGCAAAAAGCAGTTCATTTATTTCATCATTATCTGAATTTGACTCTTGAGTTATTTTATCCATATATGTAATAAAGAGTAGTGGTGAGAGGACACAACCTTGTCTAACACCTGATGTAATGGAGAACCAGTCGGTCATTCCTTCTGTTGTTCTTACTGTACTCTGGCTATCTTGATATACGGCCATGATATTACCTAATAGTTGTCCCTGGACGCCATATTCTTCAAGGATCTTCCATAGTTTGCACCTGTTCTCTATCAAATGCCTTTTCCTGGTCTATAAATATAAGTTGTTTACTTTGATTGTATTCAATTGTTTGTTCGCAGATCCGTCTTAGTGTAAATATTGCGTCTGTGCAGCTCTTACCCCTCCTAAACCAAAACTGGCTATTGCTTAACTGGGGCTCTAATATATGTCTTGCACTGAGGAAGTGAAAACTAAATATTTTTGCAAACATAAATGTATTACATTATAAAAATCTCATTAGTTAGTTAGTTTCAAGGACATCATGTCAACCACAAATTTGTTTAATATTGAGGGTTAATTTAGTTAACTTTAGTCTCAAGTCTCCCTGTTTTTGTGATATTCAATCGTTTTGTTTTTTGTCATATGTAATTGTTTTGGGCCTTTTTCTCACCAGTGTCCCTCCCTTGCCATTCAGGCCTTACTCCGACTTCAGAGGTGCTTGTAATTTAGATCCCTTAAGTAAAGGATCAGTGTCCTGTAGTCCAACCACATACTGTGTACACACCAAGAACTTTGATCCCAGCTGGTCTTGAACCACATAATTTCCACGTGATCACTAACGCAGAATAATGAGATATAACTTCGCAATAGGCAAACCCCATACGTCATTAACTAGGGAGGTAAAACTGATTGTGTTTGACAATCAGATTCTGAATATAGCAATAGTTCCATTCTCACAATATTGCTATACAGCAGTGAATGCTTTAAAATAATCACATGAATTTCAATAGAGACCTTAGAAAATAAATGGTTTAGGAGAACGCTGCTAATATATAGCAAATGGCAGAAAATGTTTGCAATCCCATTACAGTCAATGTTTGATGTAGCAATGTCACTTAACCCTTACTTAGCAATGTTGTTGTAATTGTTTTCGATAGGAGTATGCACTTAAAGAGAAAAATTGAGATATTTTGGACATATCAAAAGACATGAAGGGCTGGAGAAGACCATCATGGAAGGAGGCATACCGGCAAAGAGAAGAAAAGGACAACAAGAAGATAGATTCAGGATGTAGCTGATAGTTTGAACATGACGGCTTCAGAGGCAAGACATCTGGCCTATAAAAGAGAGAAATTCGGAGGACTGTTGGGGTGGCAAATTTCTGCTCAGGACAAGCTATTTGATGATGATGATGCACTTAATCCTCTCTCTGTAATTGTTTTAGACAACTTTTTCTTATAATTGTTCTATATCGAAGTGTACATACACTTGATTATTTTATTGATAATTGTTCTAGATAGAACATTCACGTGATCCTGAGTGCTTTATTGTTAATTTTAACGGCTCTCAGGCCAACGCAGCCTCAATTGAGTACCAGAAAGAGCACTGGAAAGTAAAGGCTGTCAGCATGATGTTGACCACATCATCCATCGTGTGCTGATAGTCAATGAAAAATACTGGCCTAACACCGTATTACACTATATATACAATGTTGTAATATTAATAGTTCTAGATAGATAGAAGTTATATGTGGTATTGAACGCTTGAGAGGAAATAAACTATAATGCAAGCTCTAAAGAGATTAGCGGGTATTTAAGAGAAATCAAAGTGCTCACATTTGTAACTGTTTAAAGAAATGTTCACAAAATTTGTATCCGGAATTGTTTATGTTAACATATCATTGTTGTTTTAACTCTTTATCTCCGTTAAGGGCTTTTATTGTCCTGCCTTGGTCATTTTTTTAAATGTGAATTATTAAGTAATATTTGTATTTGATTAACAAATTTCTTTCTATATTGTCTAGATAAATAAGTTTAGTATTAAAAAATGTTCAGATTTGGATGGGTAATAAAGATTTGCAGGTGTCTGTGGCCTAGCGATAGTGAGCTTGATCACAGCCCTAGAGCATCTAGTTCAAACTCTGCGGTGGGAAGTTTGGAAGCAAATTTGTTTCTATGGATTTTTACTTATGGTAAAAGTAACCCTCACTGTTCAGAAAGCAATCGCAAACTACTGAACGTATAAGTGGTGACTAGAAAATCGACTCGTTTACTGTGGCTGATAGCGATGTCTTGTAAAGGATATGCCACGATTTTCATTTCAATAAAGAATAATAAAGTTGTCTTTATGTATACATTTACTGTGTACTTTTTAAAAAAAAAATGTGATTTCAGAGAAATTTAAATAACAAAAATTATATAAATAATTGGTCACTCATACAGGTAGACCACAAATTTAGAATTATAATCCACTTGTATTTTAAATAAAACACATCTGCAAGAATACTGACTTTTATGAAACGTTTCTGGTAGTAAATTATTTTATATCAGTGACTGTGAGATGAATTCAGGAGAGGTGATGAAATTGAAGAAATGTCATGTACCAACTGTTATGAGAAAGAGATGATGGAGATATGCTGGGCATACTCTGAGAAGAAATTATCAAAGAATTGGAAAGTAGGCATTAAAATAGTGGGCAAATCATACAAGAAAGAAAGGATTCCTTAGAGAAACCCTGAAATGAACTTTACTGAGGTAGACAAGAAATATCAGACTCAATTTCATAGAAGAATTACTCAGAGTAGAGCTGTATGAAGAAGTTACTTTCAGGTCATATGTAACATAAAATGGTATGGGAGAGGAGGTGGTAGAGTACAATGTAATGAATTCTTTGTAGTCATCAAAAGGTGATTGAACAGGTATATACAGTATTACATAAGTAGTGAAAATAAATGATTAAATATGAAAATAAGCAACACTTGACGTTTTGGTACTAGACCTTTATCAAGAACAAATATGAAAAAAATACTTAATGAACTAAAACATAATACTAACTAATGATATCAAGCAAAGATACTGGCATTACAAACCTGTGCAACAAGACGTACTTTTGGCACAGATTTGTATGCCAGAATCTTTTGCTTGACATTAGTATTATGTTTTAGTTAATTAAGTATTTTTTAAATTTTATTTTCATATTTAATCATTTATTTTCACTACTTATGTAATACTGTATATACCTGTCTTTATTCAATCGCCTATTTATTCAGTGTTACTGCAGCCACCCAAACAATTTTCTCCAGTTCTGATCTGATCTGTCTGACCACCTCAGATTTGTAGATTTTCATACATCGCAGTCATCAAAATGCAGTGTGATACAAATTTTCCTACCATTTACTGTTGATGAAGAAAATAAGTGGTTAATGTAACATTGGCTTGTACGTACTACTTTAACTGCTGTAACGCTTGTATATTGTTTCATACGAGGTGTTAAACCAACATAGAACTGGTCTCTTTAGCTGTCATATGATTCTTCTGTGGTCAACTTCTGCTATGCAACTAATCCGGTATGTGTCACAAACAGGGCGGTGCGCTTGAGGTCTTCACCAGGCCTTCCCATCCCCATAGTTTGTTTTGTAGGGTTGTTTCAGTTTGCCAGATGCAGGCAGCTGAGACCCATTCTATAGAGGTGTGCTCTGAGACTGCAGTGTACCATTCTAAGTCTGAAGACTGGTCTGTGCTTTTCTGATAAGTGTTCTGGGTTGCATCCTTCGTTTGTTTTTCTCATAATTTTTCTGGATTATTTCAGGACCTGTCATATGCTGACATTTCAAGAAGGAGATTAGAGCACTTATAGACTAAATGCTTCGATATGCAGTAATAACGATCTGACTAAACTAGCTGAGCTATTAGAACTTATTAAAGGTTGGGTAAATGTCCTGTCAGATTCACCGTCGTTTGATAAGAACTGTTTCAGAATTTTCTTCATAATCTGATGATTCCATTTCATTGACATATGTGTCTGAATGATCTTCTAATTTATGTTGGAATAAATCTATAGCTTGCTTGACTATTGAATGGTGAGGTGGCCTAGATTTAATATTATAGCACATTATAATGTTTGCCATTTAATGAAATATGAAACACCTCTTGATATGATAATGAAAATGTTTCATAGCCTTTGTAGGCTGTAAACTTCCTGTCAATTATAATTTCAAGTATGCAGGGGGTAGGTAACTTAAGTTCCTTTCCCCACACACGGAGCTCAGTAATGTTTGTTTTTGCAATGATTGATTGAACCACCAACTCATTTGGCTCAATTTGGAAAACAAATGCACTATGCGTTACACTATTCTGTCCCATTCAAAAATAGGTTGAACCACGAAAAAATCTAGTAGATGAACATCCATGATGTGTGCTTAATTACTGCAAATAAGGACATTTTTTTCTATATTAATGGAATTTGTTATATTTTTATTACTTCTATTGGGCATAGGGCGTTCCACTCCGAGCCATCACATTTGCTAACTGGTGATAAAGAGTTATTTCTGTCAAATATGTTCATGTCAGTACAATTTCATTAGATAGTTTCAATGTGTTTAAATAGCAAATTCTATATTTATAGTTGCACGTTTTTTGTACACAAATTTCAAGGCAGAAAACAAATGTCTGTTTTGAGATTCCATCGTTTATAAACCCTAGTTTCTTTTTAAAAATGTTATAACAATTTCTTTTTTATCATGATTATCTTTCTTAGTTTTTAACAATTTAATTATGAATTTGGTGATTCATTTCATTAATAAATAAAATTGTAACACTTGATTGATGTGTACTTGACATATATACACTGTCTTCATTACATGTTTTTGTTTATGTCTATATACAGTGTCTCTATGTGGGGAGATTTGCTTTAAATGTATACTTATTGATTCAGACACATGAGGGTTGTGGGTTCAAGCCCACACTGACATTGCTCATGTGAGGAAAGGAATTGGCCCTCCTGCTCACTAGGGTCTAGAAATGTGAAATGATAGGTACTTCATACCCTGAGGTCTGAAAAGGCTACGGAAAACTTAATTTAATTTTTTGAAGGGAAGGGAGTCTCTGTGGTGAAGTGGTTAAGCCATTTCCTTGTTTTCTGAAGGTAATATGTTTGAATCTGTGCTGCATTGTTTGATTTACAAGTGCAATTTTTTCAGATATACCAAGGATTGTTAGTACAGAGTTCATGCTTCGTGCAATACTTTTGGCAGATGACGCATAATTTCTTGTCAACTAGTATAGTTACTTGGAATTATATAGTTATCTAGAATAGCAATGCTGAAGGAATATCTATTAGAGAAGAAATGTAAAGCCACCAGTACACTTCAAGTGGAGATTATTGTGGATCTTTGGTGAAGTGGTTACTCTAATCTCATTCTACATCCTCATACTAGAAGTGGTTGTACTGTATGCTCCATTCTGCTCTCCTTTTGCCTCTATCATGCAAGCTAGCAAGGAACCCCAACCTGCCTTCTCATCACGATGTACAGTCTCATCAGTATCCCTCATTTGGGAATTCTTTGCTATTTATGCTAATAGTATGTCTTGTCAACTAGTATATTCACTAAAATGACATTCTTAACGCATTGAGTCTTTTTGAACAGAGAACTTTCAGGGTTGTTAATCCCACTCGATGATCAATCAGATTGAGAGAGAAAGGAGTTGATATTGATATAGCCTGAAAAGAACGACATACCAAATATAAAAAAAGATTGATTAATCAACATCGAACTGGTGTGTTGGGCTGCTGGATTTGTTGAGACGGAGATCGGAGCACCTATGGACATGTCTAGAGTTCTATAATGATAGTCCTCATACAACTGATATTCACTTGGGATTATATACTCATCCAGAATAGCAATGTTAAAGGAATATATATCAGAGAAATGTGAAGCTACCAGTCCAGCTCAAGTGAAGATTGTCTCTCCTCTCTTTGTTTAACCTGTCTGTAAAGGAATATATATCAGAGAAATGTGAAGCTACCAGTCCAGCTCAAGTGAAGATTGTCTCTCCTCTCTTTGTTTAACCTGTCTGTGAAGGAATAGAGAAGTTTAACAATAAAAAAAATGATTATAACTAGTCACTGAACGTTATAAAATGATATGATAACTTAAAAATCAGTTATGATAAGTTCAGATACAGTTAACACATATAATCAGGAATGATAACTCAAGTATCAGCTATTATTAAAGAGAATAATCAGTTTAATAACTATAAAAAACAGTTATAATGAAAGTTCAAGATGCAGCTTTTTTAAAGACACTAATTAGAAACTATTAGAAACTAATAAAATAGTTGGAGAGCTTTGATAGTGTAGTGGTTAGTTCACTATTAGGCGTGGTCCAGGGTCAATTTCACAGTGGGAGTGGAATTCTGTTCAGATCATAACAGCACTCAGGTCGACCCATCCTCAGTTTTGTACCAGAAAATCAATGCGAAGTAAAGGCATCCAGAAATCCCTAGGAATGTTGCAGAAGCTACGGACTGTGTGCTTTGTGCAATACTCTCGGCAGGCAGTGTGCCATTTCTGCGGAGAGATACCGAGCCATATGGGGTAAAACCTGGCGCAATGAAGTCAATCTTAAAGCTTTAGTAAAGGCAGCCGAAATAGCTCTCAGGTCAACCCAGCATCAACATACAGTGTTACTACTACCATCATTTACAACACTGTGAGGAGCTTGCCAGGGACAGATCCAACTGGAGACAGACTTTTAAAACAAGTCTGAGAACTGATGAAGCCAGATTAAGATGGCTTGCAACATAAAACATGTCAGGAGAAAGCAGAAATAAAACCCACATGGGTGCTATAACCATTGTCTCTGGAGACTAACAGGAAGGCATGACATCCCTACCCATAACTTTCTGTTTTGTAGTACATTCACTGTCAGGAGTCACTAGGGCGATGATTAGTCTAATAAAAAACAAATCTATGTTGATCATTCTGTTGGGAAAACCTTTTTGTTTACTTTACCCTGAGAAAAAAAAGCCTGACCTTACAGAGGATGAACCAATATCAGCAGAATTGAGAAAGAGGTCTCATAATCATTCAGCAAACTGTTTCTTCGTTTATCCATAATTCTTACATTTCTCCAACAGCAGTGACATACCTATTTCTTCTTCTTAGAACGTTCCACATCGTTAACCACTCTTAGTGATTTGTATGTGATCCGAGCCTAAAAGGTATTGTACTTTATGCCAGTTATGCGCCTACAAGTAGGCCAGCACAACTGATTTCTACAATGCTTTTAATTTACTTGGGTAGCTTCCCTAGGCCCCTACCTCAGTCGCCTTGTAGGTCACAGTGTTACTATTCTTTTCTCCCCTTGCAAGCCCTGGCAACACACGGGCAACATACCTATTTAAGTCTGAAGCTAACTGTTTCACATGTTCCATTGTCAGCAACTGGTCCTGCCTAATAATTTCAGGCACAACTATTGATTCTTGTTTTAGACCTGTATTGATTAGTTCAACAACAATAATATTACTTAATTTATAATCATTCATGTATTCATATATTGTAAGGTATAAAAATGAAGACATCAGAAAAAAATTGGTACAATATCACTACTGAACTTCATCAAGAAACAAGCACACATTCTGAGTGATTCATTGAGTATGATCCGAAAGGTGGAGGCTGGTTCGGTGTACAGGTGCTGGACTGAATCACTACGAGTGTCAACAATTTGCAGAATTACACTTATTTTCGTTCCGGAGCACAATGGTGTCGTTGGAAATGAGAGAGCAGACTGACAGGCTGGCTCTGCCATCATATCAGGGGCCAGCCAATGGATAGAGCTGACATTTTGAACGCCCTCATAGAGTAGGGCCACAAAGAAGATTTTCATTTAAATCAATTGACATCAACTGCCAGATTGCAAGATCTGGGATTGGAGTCTGAAGTGCAAATGACATCAACAGGTACCAGATTATCAAAGAATCTGGAGATTCACTGGAGTGCATTGAATAACTGTCAGATGAAGATCGAGAGATTGGAAGTCTCGGAGTGCAATGAGATATCAACTGAACAGATATGAAGTAAATTTTGAAATTGGAGATGTAGAAGTGAATTGTCAACTGCCAGATTGCAAGATCTGGGATTGAAGTCTGAAGTGCAATTGACATCAACTGCCAGATTGCAAGATCTGGGATTGGAGTCTGGAGTGCAATTGACATCAACTGCCAGATTGCAAGATCTGGGATTGAGTCTGAGTGCAATCGACATCAACTGCCAGATTGCAAGATCTGGGATTGGAGTCTGAAGTGCAATTGACATCAACTGCCAGATTGCAAGATCTGGGATTGAGTCTCGAAGTGCAATTGACATCAACTGTCAGATTGCAAGATCTGGGATTGGAGTCTGAAGTGCAATTGACATCAACTGTCAGATTGCAAGATCTGGGATTGGAGTCTGAAGTGCAATTGACATCAACTGGCAGATTGCAAGATCTGGGATTGGAGTCTGGAGTGCAATCGACATCAACTGCCAGATTGCAAGATCTGGGATTGGAGTCTGAAGTGCAATCGACATCAACTGCCAGATTGCAAGATCTGGGATTGGAGTCTGAAGTGCAATTGACATCAACTGTCAGATTGCAAGATCTGGGTTTGGGAGTCTGAAGTGCAATTGACATCAACTGTCAGATTGCAAGATCTGGGATTGGAGTCTGAAGTGCAATCGACATCAACTGCCAGATTGCAAGATCTGGGATTGGAGTCTGAAGTGCAATTGACATCAACTGCCAGATTGCAAGATCTGGGATTGGAGTCTGAAGTGCAATTGACATCAACTGCCAGATTGCAAGATCTGGGATTGGAGTCTGAAGTGCAATTGACATCAACTGCCAGATTGCAAGATCTGGGATTGGAGTCTGAAGTGGCCAGAAAAGAACGCATAACAGGTATACGAGTAGGCTCATCAATCAAAACCAAACTGGTACCGCATTCACTGGGCGCTATTGGAGATATTACGAAGGAGATCGGAGCACAGATGGATGGACATGTCCGGAGTGCAATGAAGATATTTCAAACTGAAACAATGATAATGAATATGTCAATTTGAATTTTATTAAAAATCGGTGGAGATGTAGAAAGAGAAGTGAATATGTTTCAATGTGAGACAAAACTGTATGAGGTAAAGAAACCTTTTTAAAAACAAGAATTACCTGTCAAAGCACTCCTAGGTCTCTCTCTCCATTTGTACACTCTCTGTTCAACAATATCCTTAACTATAGCAGCCATCAGGTGAATCTCCAAATATCCAGAAATCTCTGTTCATAATTCAGGAAACTTCATTAAAAAAGGTAGCCCTAAGAATGAAACTTTCCCAGTTTTCATTTAGTGATAAACAAGCATGTCAATCGAGCTTTACAATTTTTGGTTAGTAATTATTATGTTCACTTTGTTTTGCAAATTGTTGATCGTGCTTGTTCATCTTCTACTATTGTATGCAGAACATGGGGACTCCAATAATGAAGTTGATAACATTCTGTGCTAGTGATCGTGGGCCGTGGAGATTCCAGAGTTTAAGACCAGCTTGTGGGCAACAATTATGGTGTGCACAGTTACACAGTTGAGTACAGGAGACTTTGATCATTTACTTGGGGATCTAAATTACAAGTATCTCTGAAGTCAGAGTAAGGTTCATCTGATTGGCAAGGAACACTGGTGATAAGGAAAGTAAGCCTTCACACAAAAATCAATCTGAGCTGCTATGAATTATTCCTCTCCGCTCCTCATGGAGCATAGGGCCTCAACAGTTGCTGCCACTTTATTGATATCTAGCTGTTCTCTTTTTATCTCTGTTTCTGTAACTACATCCTTTTTTTTAATGGATAGTTAGTTAGCTTAACGCACAACCTCAACCTGGAGGACCAGGAGGCCACATGCAGTCTGACCTCTCTCCTTTGACCTGCCTAGCTTGGGTAAGCTTGAGGGTAAGCAAGCACCCCTACTCCTTTCACCATTACAAGGTAATGAAGAGGTGCTATGACTGCCTGAATTCATAATGCATGGAGAAAATAAAAAATAAAAATATGCAGAAAACAGAACATCATTTAAACAGCTTTTCATGTTGTCTCTCTATATGTAATGTTTAGTTTAACAATGTTTTGGATGTCATTATTTCTCATCTAAACTGGTGACATTTATAGTTATTCTCAAGCATCTCATCTTACAATATGTGATTTCCTTCTCCAGTGCCGTAGATAGTGAAAATAGGAGCAATGGATAATGAAGAAACAAATGCAAATCACTTGTAGCATCCTGTAGCATCAATACAATAACTTCTTATTGTATTTAGTATGTCTACAGAGTAACAAATGTTAACTACAAAGCACACTTCAATTTTGTGATTGGGTGTAAATTGAAAACTATAAAAATTACTTTGTTATAGAAACTGCAATGAAAAACTGACAGTAATAGGAACAATTTCAGCATTATGTCTCATTGGAAACATAATTAAAAAACTAATATAAATGTTTGAGATAAGTTGCAGCTCTGAAGATATTTATATTAGTTTCCTTAAAATTAATTCAATTTTTGTTTGCTTAAGGAATACATATTTTACCGATTTGATAGCATTTTCTATCAGAATTCTATGGAATTGTCTTTAACACTTTAACAGTTCACAATAAATTCTGCAGTTAAAGTTATTGTGCAGATTAATTTTAAAATTAATATATATATATATATATTAATTACAAGGGATCAAAGGCGCATAGAGACAACGTCACGCCAGGATTAGTGAGCTGGCACTAACCAAGATCCTACCCCACCTTCACGTGGTGAACTGGAAACAGACAACGGTTCCTGTCTGGCTAAGCGGGTAGGGATCGAGGGAGAGCTACTCTGGTATAAGTAGTAATGCAGACTCAGTTACGTTGGATGAGATCCGCTCTCAACACAGATGTGCAGAATCCCAGAGTGACTATTAATGCACGTCTCTCCCTACGATGGGAAAAGCTGAACAAATAAAGATAAAGGAATGAGAGGTGCATCTAGAAAAGAAACGTGGGCCCCACATGCGATGAAACTCTGAGCCTAAGGTGGGGCCCAAATTGAGTTGCGTGTCCTCTCATTCTGAGGCATAGTAAATTTGAGCACTACTCCCATTTACAGTTTAAAATTGTTCCCATCTTAGTGAAAGTACTTGATTAAATTATCTGTATACAGTCAGTCTTCAAAGGATACGCGCAAGTCTTGTGATGGGCACAGCACCAACAATTCCATCCCATTCAACTGCCCGCTCTGACTGCAAGTATAACCTTCGCCTTGTAAGCTCACTACACAAAGGAAGGAGATTGTCCAATGCTTCTTTGAACTCAGTATCTTTAAGTTGTCCCTTTACATCATCAATCTGGTATTGGACCAGTTTTTTCTGAAACTAGATTTAGGAAGATCACAAGAATAATATTTGATGGAAAAAGTCATTTTGAAAGATAAAACTATAACGAGGAATAATATTAGGTTTAAAAAAAATGAAAACATGCTTTAGTAAAATATAGACCAGCTGTAATAAGAAATTAAAACATCATCATTAAATAGCTTGTCTTGAGCAGAACTTTGCCACCCCAACAGTCCTTCAGAATTTCTCTCATAGGCCAGATGTCCCGCCTGTGCAGCCGTCATGTTCAAACCATCAGTTACATCCTGAATCCATCTTCTCATGGTGTTTCTTTTCTCTTTGCCAAGATGCCTTCTTCCATGATAGTCTTTTTCAACTCTTCATGTCTTTTTATATATAGAAAATACTTCAATTTTCTCATTCTTATTTGTAGCATTAGCCAGTTTTCTTTGATTTTGATTACAATTATATCTAATCATCAACACATCATATATTGGCTTTTTAATGAAATGTTTCATTCACTATTTAACATAGTACAAAGACTCACCTCAAGAAATCTTGGTTCCCTGTTTTTTCGAATGATATGGATAATGAAAGAAAAAACCAGACGGCTGGAGATTTTGTTCTCACTGTATGCTGTATAGTTCATTTGCAGACTTTCAAGATCATCATCCTAGAGTATACAGTTACTATAAGAAAAATATTTGAATATGTGTACATGAGAAAGATAATATGTGCGCATGTCTGTGTATAAGTCATTATTGATTCTTGTGTCTGTTAGATCAGTTGAAATATATACATATATCAATCAATCAAGTGCCATGCTTGCTGGCATAGGCGATCATGTCTCTTCACAACTCTCTCTTGCTTGGTGAAGCCAATCAATTCTGAAGTCGATCGCTTTTGAACTGCGACGTCAGACCATCCAACATCTTCTCCTCATTTTTCCACAATCTCTTCTTCCCTGAATTTTACCCGTTGTCTCCAAAGGTTCTAAAGTTCCTCTTCACATTATATGCCAGAAGAACCTTGATCCTCTGATTCTTATATACATATATACATCTACAAATAAAAGAGAGAAATAGTGAGTGAGATGAGATAGTGTGCATTTTTGTTTGTGCATGCGTGAGTAAGTGATTGTGTATGATGTAGTGAGCATTTGTCTGTGTATAATGTAGAGTGATATGTATTTATGTATGATTATTTTGAATGATTAAGTACCATAAGTCATGGGTTCGAATCTGGATTAATTTGTTGGTTCACAGTGCATTTTTCCAGTGACCTCTAGGATTGTTGCAGGAGCTACGAAGTCCGTGCAATACTCTCAGCAGGTGGTATACCACTTCTGTGAAGAGGGGCCAAGCTATATAAGGTAAAAATCTGGTGCAATGAAGTCAATCCTTTGGCTTTATACCATTTATTATCCATGATCAAAATCTCAGCATAACAATACTGATGCTTTAATCACTGAAGAATTGTATATCTTACTTTTATTGACAGGGATATTGCATGTGATGATCATTTTCTAATAGAATTCTAAGCTTACATTAAGGAAAGGATAAACAACAGAACAGAAAGGTCTGAAATCCTCAACTTCCTTCCATGTTACACTTGAGATGAAGTCCAACATGAGAAAAACATACCGCAGGCAGGATGCATCCAAGTTACCAACAAACACATGTCCTAATAGTTGAACCATCTGAAGAAAAAAAAATGTAAATATATTCATTCAAAGTTAAAGAATAGCTGCTTGTGGTGTTACTTTTTTTGCCTGTGCACATAAAAGTTAAACATGAAATGTGATCAGTGTAGGACCGTTTCTTTATTCTAAGTAAGCAAATGAAATATCGATGTAAGTCATAGACAATAAATAAATAGATGGCAAAGAGTCTGCAGACAACAAAGTAGTGATTTAACAGAAGAATGCTGAGAATCTCATGGACTGCTAAATGACCAAAGTTGACATGCTGAAACAGTTACCTACCACCAAAAGAAAAAAATGATTAAATCGATCAGAAACTTGGAAACAAATACCAAAACAAGATGACTACTATAATATGAGCAGATTGGAACAAGTTGTCATTCTGCGTCTTAGAATAGGACACAATCGACTCCGCAGCCACATGTATACAAAATTCAAGATTGGCAATTCAGCCATGTGTACAGGCACATAAGACTGCAGAGCACATACCTCAAGACTGCCTCGCATATGATATACTGAGGCAAACTCACTGGCCTAATGAAACAACACTGACAGAAAATTACACAGACCTTGTGTGAGCTACAAAAGACTGAAGTTTATACCAGAGACAACATTGAATATATTGACAATATTTCAAGCGAACGTAAGGAAGGAAGGACATGCTGAAAGATGATGTAACATGAAGAAAACTCATGATCCACATATGAAAGAGACAATCGTTATTTCTCTGGTATGCTGTGAAAAACAAAAAGTGTAGAAAGCAATGTTACTAAACCAATGTCATAGCACTTTGAGCAGATCTATAGATGCTCAGTCTCTCTCAGCAGATATTAAAAGATATACACACTGATGATTCTTATGGCTAGTGATTAAACACACTCATCATTTTGTTACTTAGATTATGGCTAGTGATTAAACACACTCATCATTTTGTTACTTAGATTATGGCTAGTGATTAAACACACTCATCATTTTGTTACTTAGCTTATGGCTAGTGATTAAACACACTCATCATTTTGTTACTTAGCTTATGGCTAGTGATTAAACACACTCATCATTTTGTTACTTAGCTTATGGCTAGTGATTAAACACACTCATCATTTTGTTACTTAGAAATGTAATTCTGTTTGTAAAAGTAAGTAAAGGAACCTTTTTTTTAATACTATGTGGTAATACAATGTTAGGCCAGTATTTTTAATTAATCGTTGGCACACGATGAGTGATGTGGCCAACATCAAGCTGGCCGCCTTTACTTCCCAGTACCCAATTGAGGATGGGTTGACCTGAGAGCCGTTGCGGTCTGAAACCTGAAACAATTCCATGCCTAATGTAGAATTGAACCCGGACCACTAGCTTAAGGAACGAGTTCACTAACAACTGCTCTACCTGCTCAGTTCTGTTTGTACAACATGCAATTCTAGTCTTTTTAAATTGTTGTATAGATTCAATATAAACATTTTTAAATTGTTGGATAGATTCAATATACAAACATTTTTAAATTGTTGGATAGATTCAAAAAACAATTTTAAATTGTTGGATAGTTAAAAACATTTAAAAATTGTTGGATGTTTCAATATAAACTTTTTAAATTGTTGGATAGATTCAATATAAACATTTTTAAATTGTTGGATAGATTCAATATAAACATTTTTAAATTGTTGGATAGATTCAATATAAACATTTTTAAATTGTTGGATAGATTCAATATAAACATTTTTAAACTTTTTGGATAGATTCAATACAAACATTTTTAAATTGTTGGATAGATTCAATATAAACATTTTTAAATTGTTGGATAGATTCAATACACAAATTTTAGTGTTTTTATCCAACAGGTGGTCCCCAATAAAATCAAAGAACATACCCCACCTCTCCTTATCCATATCAATCATAAACAATACCAAAATGACCATTATGAAGTATTTCCCACATGTTCAAAGTTTGTATAAAATACTAATTTATAGCAATAGTTTTGCTACAATCTTTACAACAAAATAACAACAGTATACAATAAAGTACAAAGGTTATTACTGCTGCTAACATACAATGTTTTAGAAAAGTCTTGAAAGTTTAGTGGTTCATGATGACTTGAAATAGATTAAAAATATGTGTAACAACTATTTTGGATGCAAATAAGGAACATAAGATTCTGCTGAAAATGGCACTGGCAAGATAGGTTGAGAGTCAAGAGGAAGACAGCAATATGTGGGAAGGAAACATTACAAGAAAGACACAAACATTTTGGTAGATTGCATCACGGTTGAGGATTAATTACAATCAAGTTTAAATGTAAAAGTTGTACTTGTTTTGATCTGAATAGCGTACTAGCAAACAAATGAGTCTTCTTTCTTTACTTTTCCCCAATCCTGTTTTGCCTCACAGCGTCAGGATAAGAAGAGACATCTAGAGCAGGCTTTTGTGTGCGCTCATAAACAGTGTCTTTCGTTGCCTCTGTTATCTCTGAGGTCCACTATTTGCATTGTTAGTCTTCTGCTTTGTATCCACAAAATAGGTAAGTGATGTAAATTTATCTGTGAAAGGTTGAAGTTCAGATATTCGCTTCACAAGACATAGATGCAGTGTTTACATTCTTAATCATCATGTGATATGCCAGCTGACATAGATGCAGTATTTACATTCTTAATCATCAAAAGCAGGGCATAGATCAGACACTTTTGGACATAGACGCAGTGTTTAGATTAAAAAATTATAATAATGGCTAAGGGTAAATATGAACAAAGTTTGTTGTGTGAAGTTCAAACAACACTGAAATATATTCCTACCTTGTCATCCTCACTGAATCTCACAATAGCTGACATAAAGTCATGGACTGTCATAAACATTACATCTTCAACCAGATAACGGTTACGCATGAAGCAATAGAATTGGTCCTACAGTACAAGAAAATAGTGACATTAAAAAAAACCCGAGAAAGCTTAATCTACATATTTATAGCATTTCTTAACTCTTTCCATACCATGAGCATTACCGAGTTCTAACCAGAATTGATTTGTGACATCAAAAATTATATCCCTCAAAGATTTTGTATCAAAGTTGTTTTTCATGGCATATTCTTTTCAAATATATCGAGCCTGTGTAATTAGTTCTTTACTATATGGCTCAGAAACATGGACAGCCTACTCAAGACATGAGAGGAGACTTAACATCTTTCACCTTTGATGTCTCCGCAAGATTATGAACATCAGGTGGTACGACAAGATAACCAACTCTGAAGTACTGCAACGTGCACACCTGCCTTCCATCATGGGCATGCTCAGCAGTAGACGACTAAGATGGTTGGGGCATGTGAGAAGAATGGAAACTTATCGCATACCAAAACAAATGTTGTTCTGTGAACTTTCGGAGGAAGAGGCACCAGGGCAGACCACTGCTCAGATATAAAGATATCTGCAAAGCCTCAATGAAAACTTTTCTATAGGTCCCAGCACATGGGAAGGACTAGCTGATGACAGAGTTGTGTGGAAAGCCAAATTACGAAAGGACGCAGAGTCTTTTGAGCAGAGACTTATGTATGAGCTGAACGACAAGAGAGAAAAGCGAAAACTCAGAAGTTGTCACAGTAAAACACTTGCCAATTGACCGTCTGTAAAGACAAAAATGGCCATATATATATATCCTTTACAGGATGTTGCCATCAACCACAGTAAATGAGACGTTGATTTACTGGGCACCACATATATTCAGTAATTTTCCATTGTTTTCTGAACTGTGAGGTCTATTTTCACCGTTTGTCAAAATCCACTGGAATAAATTTGCCTCCAAACTGACTGACACGAAGTTTGAATAATATACTCTTGTCAAGCTCACTACCGCTAAGCCACAGACATCCATTGTTTGCAGTAATTATACCATGAATATATATTAGCTGATATACTATTGAAGTATATATTTAGTTATACTACTTTCAGCTACAATAACAACATGAAAGGTTTACTACATAGAGACAGAAAGTGTTCTCTGTGAAAAAGCACTATTAGTCGCAGGTACATATTTGTAAGCCCCTATAGTGGTTGATGGTATTGATTGACTTAACTGATTGTGACGAAATATCATTTGAATGCACAAAATTGCTTATCACATGGACGAAACGTCACTTGAATGTCATATACTATTTCATTTCTTTTTCATTACTTTCATTCCTATTCAACTTAAACTAAAAGGGAAACTGCTTAAAAGTAAAGTGTGAACAATAACCAATGCATATCATTGTAGCTTTCACTAGAAATAGAAATGAAACCAAGTTTAACATTTGTTCTAAGTTACCCTGTGATAAAAAAACACAAGAGTTTTCATGAATGGTCATGATAATAGTTTGTAAACAGTTAATAATGCATCCATTCACAATTTTCATAATGTTTATGTATTCATAAATGGATTACCAATATAAAGAAACCAGTCGCCGTCAGTCAGACTTACTTATTCAACCTATTGTTCATCAAGGCCCTTGATGGATTAGATTTTTGTTATCCCAAATTCAATTTAAAAAACAAGGAAAATTAAATATTTAGAACACTTCAAACACATGAGTGCCTAGAGAAAATAATTTTGGAAGGAATGGTGCCTCGAAGAACGAGAGGAAGACCTAGAAGACAACGGGTGCAAGATATCATTGATGATCTGAGAATGACTGCTGCTGACGTCGGTCGACTTGCACAGAATAGAGAGTTTTTCAGGACTGCTGTCATAGGAGCCAAGTTCCGGAAGGGACAAGCTACTTGATGGTGATGATGAATTTCAATTTTATTTTTAATGAATGCTAATATGTTTCTTGCATAGTTAACACTGTATTATATTTTCTAATAGGGTAAATAATTTGTGAACCTACATCAATTTGTCATCAATTTGATATATAATAAGTCATATTGCAAATCATATTTAGAAGCAATATTTTAGTTTTGTTAAGCTACGAGTTCATTTTTTGGGGAAAAAATAATTTCATCTAGAGGCCAAAAAAACTCCTGTAGCGAATCAGTTAAATTTAGAGTCATGAAAATAAGCATTAAATACAAGCAGAATTCTATCTGTGGTTCTATCATTACCACCATTTTCTATTTCTTCTGCATGATATATTGCTTGGTTATTGGTTACTGAGATAACAATATAGTAGACTGGGCAGATCCCTATTAAAAAGGACAAAAGTGCTTATATGCTTTAAGTGAACATCTTACAAACTGTATGCAGAGAAGTCAGATATTTTTTTTAAATATTAAAGATCAGTGACTGAGTCCAGATATTTTGCATTTGTTTGCGTTTGTACTTAGCAACCATGGCTTATTTTTGCATGAAGGTTTGTTTTCCTTATCACTAGTGTCCCTCACAATTTAGGCAAGACTTACTCCAACTTTAGAGGTACTTGTAATTTAGTTTCTTAAGTAAAGAATCATATTAACATTCAAGGTGGCACAGATGAAGAAGTTAGGATTAGAATACAAAAGACAAGATCAGCTTTTGCCATTCTGAAGAACACATGGACCTCAAGAATGATCAGGAATAAAACTAAGATAATGATATTTAACTCAAATGTTAAGGCTGTCTTTCTATATGGAGCAGAGAAATGGAAAACAACTAAGGGGAACATCAAAAAGCTGCAGACATTCATCAATAGATGCCTGCACATGATACTCCATCTGTGATGGTATGACAGGACCACAAACAGGAAACTGTGGGATAGAGTGGGACAATGGCAAATGGAACAAGAGATAAGGGGCAGAAGGTGGCTATGGATAGGACACACACTGAGGAGACCCACTGACAGCATCACGAGGTAAGCTCTCCGATAAAACCACCAGGATAATAGAGGTAAGGGAAGAACTAGGAACACCAGGAGACTGGAGTTGGAGACGGAATGCAAGAAAATGGGGAGAGAGTGGAGAGATCTAGAAGGGATGGCTTTGGATAGGAAGGCTTGGAAGGCATTAGATGTGTATCTATACATCCCTAGGGGCGAAAGGTAAAGAAGAAGGATCAGGGTCTCCTGTAGTCCAATTGCGTACGATTTTCAAATAGATAATTTTGAGAAAAACTGGCCTTGAACTCAAGAATTTTACAAGGTCATTAGTGCAGAATGTTATCAACTTTGTTATTGGTGGCCTACTGTCTACATCTAATTTGTATAATTAATTTAATTTGTAGTTTTCATTTGTGTCTTCAAGGACTGTTTCATGCTGCACATTGCAAAATCCGACAGATGTAACATTTATGTATATACAAACCAAAATAGACAGATTGGCTTTGGCATCCGTTACAAATTCATCTGTCCACACTAGGTAACCAAGAAACTGTTCCATCAATGATCTGGTTCTTTCCTAAACACAAGATTATATAATTAAGTGTCAGACAAAATAAATCTGCAGCACAGAGAAATTATGATAACAGATATGGAAAGACATGGGATGACAACTGATTTGATCAATCTTTAAATATAAAACAGAGTGTGGTTATGTGTGTTTGTCTAAAGTATGATAAACTTTCATAGTTTTCCGGTGTATACATTGCATAGCATGTTTAACCATCCATCACTAGATCAACATCATGCACAGAAGAATGTTAAACTATGGGAAAACTTATTAGCACAATTTGTGAACAAGGAAAATCAGTTACAATATCGGATTTTACTGTTTGTTATCAAAACAATTCAAAAGTGTGATGTTATTTTGACTAAGCATAGCAATGAGATCAATAGTATATATTAGATGCAGATTTGTTATGATGCCATGCAATATCTTCTGATGTTTCTACATGACAAGGTTAGATATGTCATGAACATCAGTCAAGTTCAGCCAGGAACTTCAAATAAATTGAACAAAACGGTATTACCAATGTCACACTACACCTATCAATTGATGCTGTGATTAAATGAGAACAAATTGTTAAATTTCCAAAAGTTACTGCATCAATAATTAGTTGACACAAATGCCAAGATTGAGACTGAAAGACTGCTCTTCATTTAAATATTCACTTGAGTAAGTAATTTAATTTTTCTAATCATGCAAGTATCAATTTCTTTTAGTTTTTTCTGTAAAATATAATGCAATATACAAGAACAAAAATACCAGGTTAAGCTGGGTAGTAAAGTCAGTACAATATAAAACTATTTATCTGGGAATGAGCCCCAATTTATAAAAGAACATTGAATTATGAAGGTTATAACACACATTTACCAAATCAAGAGATCTTGGCACAGCTCTGTCAGTTTTAGTTCTCTGTCTATAGTCATCCCACAGTCTCTGCATTGTATGAACCTTTTAAGCAATAATGGTAAAGCCATTTTTTACATGTACAATTGCAAACAAATTTATTAAAATTTGACTGTCTGTATACAATTAAATTTCCGGTACAGTTTATTTTCCAAGTTAACCTAGAACAAAAATGTATATCAAAACTTTATAAAGTTTAAAGAAAATTCAAAATTCAGCAACTGAGGAGATCAATTCTAATAAATTCACTGGCTGTTTTAAATATATAAACTGGTAGATCATATTTCAAAGATCACGGGTTCAAATCCTGGCTATGCCATTTTGTTCACGAATGCATTTTTTCACAAGAAAAATCAGGATTGTTGCCGGAGCTACAGAGTTCATACTTTGTGCAGTAGTCTCAGCAGGGGCATGCCATTTCTAAGAAGATGGACCAAGCCATATGGGGTAAAACCTGGTGCAATTACGTCAATCCTTTGGTTTTAGACCTTTTGGCCTTTTTAGCTTTCATCTTCTTCACATTTTCCCCCACTCTCTCTTTATCACATACATTTGTCAATATAAAAAACATTGCAGTTATTCTTGACAAATACTCTGTATCAAATATGTTCCGCCTATGAAAAAAGGACAAAAGAAGGAACTGCCATCAAAGGCCATTATTAAGTGTTATGCTAGCAAGCATAGGTTATCATGTTCTTCCACAACTCTGTCTCTTGTTCTACCTATCAGTGGTAGTACTGTTTTCATCCCAGGTCATGACGTTAAGCTGTCTATAATTTGTTCTCTTTGTTGACCTCTATCCCTATTGCCCTGTATCTTTCCCATTGCCACAATGTATTCAAGCTTTTCTCTTCTCATAATATATCCAAAGAATGTTGACGAATGAAGAAAAAAGCACTAGCACTCAGATACAACAGCAACAGACCCAGACGACAACCACGTAAATGATGGATTGACAGAATATCCGAGGCACTAAATTCCACCTTGTACAAAGCGCATAAGGAGACTTGCTCCAGGTGTCTCATTTTTTTACCTGACGCCAAAAAACAAAACAGGATTAGAGAAATTAAGGAATAGAATGCTGATTGTCTTTTTCTGATGCAACTTATAAGCAATCTGTTCTCGCTTGCTCTATTGAAAACTTTATCATTTGTTATTCTTTCTGTTCACGATATTCTAATCCTTTTACAAAACTGATTAAACTACATCTCTGTGTCCTCTAATAGTTTACTATTTTTGTTATTTATTGTCAATGATTCACATCCACATTGTATATCAGAACTGGCTCTACATAGTAATTAAATACTCTTTCTCACTTTATCATAGGTATTGATGAATAATCAAAATGTTCTGTAGCATTGTGCTACAAGTGTAAAATCACTTTATCATAGGTATTGGTGAATAATCAAAATGTTCTGTAGCATTGTGCTACAAGTGTAAAATCACTTTATCATAGGTATTGGTGAATAATCAAAATGTTCTGTAGCATTGTGCTACAAGTGTAAAATGACTATCATGTCACATTTCTAAACTTAGTATTCAGAATGGTAGGTTGTTATTGTGAAAAGTCGGTTCTATTAAGTGAACCCACAACACTATTTTGAAAATAACTACTACTAATATTTATTACAGCATCAAGATATTAATGGCAAAACACACAAAAAACACAAAATACTGTAGTTTTACAAAATACAAAAACAATGTTTTCGACCAAAAGGTCTTTATCATGTAAAGGATACACCAGAAGTAAAGAAATTCACTTCTTATATGGCACACAACATATAGAATCAGATAATAAATACCTAACGACCCTAAAATGAAAATATGTCACATGTAAAAAATCTCAGAATTTCTTCTATTATCCATTTACCTAGCCAGGTGTCTTACAAGAGGCTCCCAAAGGGAAGCAAAGGATAGTAACACTGCGACCTACAAGGCATATTGTAAGTGCGACTGAGGTACAAGCCTAGGGAAGCTACCCTAGTAAATAAAAAGCGTTGCAGAAATCGGATCTGCCTACTTGTAGATGCATAACTGACAATTGCTCTTAGGCTCAGATCACATACAGATAACAAAGAGTGGTTTAACAAGTGGTTGATATGGAGCGGTTGAAGAAGAATATCATTACTTCTCAATATCTTTACAAGTTATGTCATGGTTAGCGGCAACAGAAAAATTCAATGAATAAAATGAACTTCAAAGTGATAAATTACCATGTAAACTGGTTCATCTTTCACAGGTGGGATCTCATTTGATGTCTTTGTTGGTGCAATGACATAGTTACTTTGAGGTTGATCAGAAATGTGACCATTGACCAGTGCAGCAACATCCGAAGGAGAATGCAGACTTTGCAGCTTTTGGATTTCACTTTAATAACAGATATATTTGAGAATGTATATATGAGAAATACTTCTTGTAATCATTTAATTGTAAAACTAGAGACACATATTAAAGTTAATCAGGACCCGGGCAGAAAGATATTAATTAATGTTATTGACATGAAGTGGCTAGTTGTTTTTAAAAAGTGACAAATTAAAAATGGGGGCAGGGTGTATGTCCTGTTTTTTTTATTTGTATCTCGGTATGTAAAATAACTAAAATAACTAACTACCAGATACATAAGCCAAAAAAACAATGTTTTTATTTGTATCTCGGTATGTAAAATAACTAAAATAACTAACTACCAGATACATAAGCCAAAAAAAAATTTTATTTGTATCTTATGTAAAATCTAACTACAGATATAAGCCAAAACAATGTATTTACTAGGTTCTTCTTACATCAGTCGCCTTTACGACATGCCTTGTAGGTCGCATTGTTACTATTCTTTGCTCCACCTGTGAGCCCTGGCAACACACAGGCAGTTTTAGTATACACAACTTATGAGGATAAGAGACATTTTCATTGTATTTTGTTTCCTATCACCTTGTTTGCTAGGTTGCACTCGGATGACAGTTTATTGACTGACACCTTGATTTATTACAATTTTATTTTATTCTTCTTTTTACTAACACTACATGTTGTACATAATGGATTTTAACTTGCAAGATACCAATCATTGCAAATTAAATCAGCCATGATGATGTTGTTCACGACACCCATTGTGTGTCATTAGTCAAGGCAAAAAAAAGATTTCAATTATATTATTACTACTTGCTCATATATAATGTAAGCAAACATTAAAGTTGTACAATGATAACAGTTTTTTTAAATTTATATGTTAGTTTTGCTAATTTTTCCTGTGTCTGTAATTGGTTATTGGTTACTAAACTGACATCATTGCTCTCCGGGCAGACCCATAGGTGCTCAGTCTCCCCAACAGATATCAAAGAGTATGCACACTGATCGTTCCTGCGGCTCGCTGATTAAACACACCTCCAACTCTGCCCCTCAGGCATCCAGTTCTACTTGTACAACAGGTATCTCCAAACTGCTTAAATCGCTTGATCAATTCAACATCTATTATAGTGTCCTCATCCAACAGACACTCGCGAAGAGACCAAAGAACATCACCTTATCCATCTTCAACTCCCCAGTAATCGATGCTGTTGATGCAAGCCTGTCCACATTCTCATTACCGTAACACACCTGCATGCCCAGAACAATATATCCACGTAAGCCGCTGGAGGCTAGAAACTTCTATAGAAGACATCCACTCATACCGAAACCTGTCCTTCTGGATCTTGTGAAGCATCGACTGAGAGTCAGATACAACAATGGTCCCAGTAAATGAAGTCCCAGAGAGCCGATGGAGGGCAGCAGTAACGGCCTCAACCTCCTGTGTCTGTACATCAATAAAACTGTATATTGTACATATTTGAATATTTACCTAATTTATATCCAGTATTTATAGTTCTTCGAGATTTATAAAAAAACAGACTTCTTCTAGTATTTGGGTATCATTCTACACAATTGCAAAAAGGTGTTTTTGTTTACCTGAGAAAGTCTTTACTGATCCTGACTTCTGGCCTGGTTAGCTTAATGTGAGAGCAGTTTTTAGGAATACTGAAAATTGTTTCTGATCCACTAATTTTGTGGGGGCAGATTACAGTCTGAAATTGTTTACAAGCAGAGATTAGCATTCTTGCAGAAAAGTGGTTCCAAGCTATTTTAAAAGTGTTGTTCTCTTGAAGTTATACATACTTCATCTTTGGCAATCTTTGACCATGCACTTAATCCAATGTGGACCACAAATTGGGCAGTCAGCTTGAAGACTGTCAGGGTTCCCAAAGTTTAGTTTTCAGGTAGACTCAGTGTGGCCACATGTTACTTCTCAGCTTGTCTAGAAGAGGGAAATCTTGCAGGACATGCTGCATTGTTTGTTTTGCCTGTTAACACTAGCAAAGAGCAGTTTGACCTATTTCTTGTCTATGAAAATGTCTACTGAGTCTGCAGTGTCCAGTACAGTGGCTAAAAATAAAGACATGGTCTGTTCTGTTGAGATCTTTAAGGTAGTCTTTTCCTTAGTAATATCTAGTGTTTATCTTCCAGTCCACTGTAGATTATCATACATACAAGACCACATGTGCCTTTTATTCTGCCAGCAAAGAAGTTATCCAAGTGACAGCCACGAGACTCCACTTGTACAGACATTGGACACTTTGAACATTTTGAAGCATGGAATATTGAAGCATTGACTGAGTCAGATACAACAATTGTTCAAGTAAATGAAATTTCAGAGTTCAGAGTAAATAGTGGGTGACTGTAACAGCCTCAATCAGACTGTACTGTTACGTTAAAATGACTGTAACAGCCTCAATCAGACTGTGCTGTTACGTTAAAATGAATGTAACAGCCTCAACCAGGCTGTGCTGTTATGTTAAAATGACTGTAAATGTGAGCAGTGATGAAGAAAAATGTGCTTAAATAAGTAACAGTTACTGTTTAATTTTGAGAATTGAAATATCTCACTTTTTCTCCACAAGAAGAACAATACTTGGTTTCTTTAAATTCCTCAAACGTCTTGCCATTGTTGTTAGAAGTGAAGAGCATTGCTGCATATTTACTGAACACACGTTCATGAGGTATAAATGGATTACGCACTTCCTCTTGTATGTCCATTAAATCTTGTGGAACACATTTATTTCCTGTAAATGTTCAACATATGAAAAGACCATGAAACTTATTGTCATAACATTATGTGAAACAATGTTCAAGTGATTACATTTTTTCACTCGCAAAATTATTAAAATATTAGAGGTCATAGAGATCCTCTAGCAACTAAAACATAAGTGGTCAAGTAAAGGCATTAAATGTCCAATAAAAAAAAAAACTAAAAAAACTTAAAAAACAACTTGTTACTGCCTGTAGTACCTTTTTTTTTTTTAGAGTGGTGTAAGACAGGGGACGAGAGCTGAGGAATTTAATGGCTGCATGGTTGGTGCAGTCGGCGCAAAACTGTTCAGGTAAGGGTTTTTCTTTTAAGCCCCCAACATAAAAATATCCTTGGTCTTACCGTGGATTGAACATGGATCTCCCACATGGGAGCCAACCTCTCATCTATTTGACCAATCGCTCCTCATAAAACTAGAATGAAATTGTAAGTTACATTTTTAAACCAGGTATTTGTCTGTAACTCAGATTAAATTATTTGTAATATTTACTCATCATTTGATTTCATCTTGTAATCTTACAGTATCAAAGTGAAGTATAGGTGTAGAAGAGGGTCCTCCTCATGAGCTTTGTATATAGAGGTGATCAGGGACTCTGCTATTCCATCAGCCCAGCGTTTGCATAGCTGTCATCTTTCCCTGTATATCATTGCATTTTGTGGTATACTTTTTGAGGTCATTTGTCTTATACAGCTGAACCATTTGACATATTGCTCCCTTTTACACCCACTTTTCACCTGATTGTTTAATTTCTGATTTTCTCACTTCTTGATTTGAGTATTCTCCTCAAGAACTCAAGAATATTTACTAGAACACCTAAATACACCATTCATTTATCTACAAAAATACATATCAATTATCAAAATTCGTTAAAAAAAAAGAAAACTATGACTTAGTTTGTATATACACTAACAGTGTAAAAATGTTAACAAACATTAATTTAAGGTGATAATTAATGTATTAATGGTTGTAGTGATATATTATAGAAGTATTGAATTAAGGTTATTTTCATTGTGCCAGAGCTAAGATTTTCTTCCAGGAGTGAAATAACAGTTACATTATGTTTAAACTTTGGTAAGTAAGAAGTCACTAAGAAATGTTAAGTCAAAATCAGCAGACCACTTTCTTATCAAGTATTATCGATATAAGGGAAGACTGCAGTAAAACTATGTAAGATGAGAACAAGGAGTTTTTGCAAGAACCCCAGAGGAAGCAACGGAAGCAAAGAATATAATCAACAAATAAACAGTGTGCAGGTATTAAGAGCTTCGAAAAAACAAATGACAAACACAGGATTTGAACCACTTACCCTCATTTCTTACGACACCCATTGCCTAGCCTAGCAATACGAGTAAAACTATGTAGCAATGATGAAACATGTAAAAACAAAGTACTGTAGTTTTACAAAATACAAAAATATTTAGACCAAAAAGTCATTTATCAAGCAAAGAATACAACAAAAGTGAAGAAATTCACTTCTTACACAGCACACTACATATAGAATCGGACAAAAAATTCCTAACTGATTTCGTCCAAAGTAGGGAATTGAGCAAAGAGTCAATTTTCATCAACTAGTGACAGTCTCTTCTCAAAGATAAATATGATCTAATTTTGTTTAATTAAAAATGTAATTAGATTTCCTCAAGTTCTTACCTTTTTCAGCAGGTTCTCTTTCAGCAATAACATTACTTAAAAAAAGAAAGGAAAATGTAAATTTTGATAAGTAAAATGAAAATAACAAAAAATACATGGCACCTACAGCTCAAAAGAATATTGCTTCAAATGACTAGTCTGTGTTAATAATTGCATATATTAAAGTCTAACTAGCAACATCAGTCTAAATATTGTTATAAACCTGAAGCCTGCAAACAGTACTATGGCGGCAGTTTTTACGTTTAAATTTGTTTAGGCAGAGTTTTATTGACTTAAATTCACTGCAACCTAAAATGCATGTTGCAATAGGCAACTGATGTAGGCCCTAGGGATGCTACCCTACTAAATAAAAAGCAGTGCAGAAATCAGATGTACTGGCCTACTTGTAGGCACATAACTGGCACAATGTACAATCGCTCTTAGGCTCAATCACATACAAATCACACAGAGTGGTTGACAAGTGGTCGATATGGAGCGTTCGAAGAAGAAGAAGATATTGACTTAAACTGTTATAAATAATACACGCATTAGTTACGTCTTCTTCTTCTGCAATCAACTTCTGCTATGTGACTACTCCAGTATGTGACATAAACAGGGCGGTGCACTTGAGGTCTTCACCGGTTCCCCATAGTTTGTTTTGTAGCTGCATTAGTTACAAATGTGCACCACTGTAATTATGAATTCATAAGTAAAACAATTGAAATTACAATCACAACAGTACTAATGGCAGTCTCTCTAGAAACTACAGACAAATACCCTTCAATTGAAATACACACCAGGCAGATCCATAGCTGCTCATCCTCCTCAGCAGATGTTGAAGGGGGTGTACACACTCATGGTTTCATGACTCATTCATTAAACACACTTCTTACTCTGCTCTAAAGGCATCTAGTCCTGCTAGTACAACATGTGATTCAAAACTCCTGTAAACACTGTATACATTCAGCATCAAATGCTATGTCCTCACCAGGTGATTGCAGAGCAACTGAAGGATGTTCTATTTATCAATATTCAACTTCCCAAAGATTGGTGCTGTTGATTCAAGCCTGTCTAGTTTCTCATTGCATGGAACTTTTTTCTGATCTATGCACCAAATTTGGTATAGAAAGAATACAGATAATTGCTTCATTAATCAAACACATAAAAATATTGCTGTACCAACAAATACAACACATACTTCACTGCTGGACTGATCTCCTTTAGCATTTGAAGTTGTTCTACCAACATTGTGTTATGTTTCTGAAGAAGAGCTAACTCTGTCATCAGTTTTCTCACAGAGTTCTGGTACTTTATTTGGACATTTTCAATCTGAAAATTTATTTTTTTATTAAATAAAGATTTATTGATGTAAGAAATTTCTTAACTTAACAATGCTACAAAAAAACATTTTTTTAGAACAAACATAAATTTGCCAAAAATTGTTTTAATGGAAAACAAATTTACGGTGCGAATCATTAGTCTATGCAATGCCATGCACGATTGTATAGATAACTATAAAATATTACTCCTTCCTGTTAATAGACAAAATCTATTTACTTTCTTCAATGCCATTATGTTAAACTACCAAGATTGTATACAGAGTTAACAAAGAACGTGTAGCCTAATACTGGAATATTGTTTGTTTGTTTGTGTTCTTTCTTTTCACTCAATTTAATCACTCTTTGTTATATGTTTTTGTATCTATGCTGAGACAAAAATATGTTGCTTCTCTGTTCATAGGCTACTACACATGTAGGAGAGCATAAATAATGATGTGAATGGTGTGCGTCACATTGCAGTGATAAGAGGGGCATGTATGGCTAGAGAGAGAGAGAGTATGTTGGGTTGTAGAGGCGTCTACCACAGGGTCAGAAAATCTATTTGGCACGATCTTGCTTTCCCGTACTTGCAGGACATATGTCCACAATTATGAAACCTGCTGATAGATATGCCTATCTGGTCAAATTGAATCAATCCTTTCATCTGCAGCATGACTGATGTTGCAAGAGTCCCTTACACACAATCCCTCCTGACGCAGAAGATAGTTCATCATGTTGTATTTCCCCTCTCACTGAGTCTAGCAGGTCTTTGGGATTTGAAAGAAAGATCTGGAAGACTGCCCCTCCAAGTAGAGTCATCAACAGATATATATACTTGAAATGGAAAGTATAATCTCCCCTGCCTGGTATAGAGAATAAGAGTACAATCTTGTACCATGTTTGATATTAAAACAGTATCAGTTTGGTTTTATGTTTAGTGTACAATAACAGAAATACCTCCTGCTCTGCAATCTCCAGCTCCAGAAAGCCTTGATCAGCTGAAGTTGGATCATCACTGGCAACTTTCTCTGGTGGTTTAAACTTGTGTGTTTCTATATAATTGTCATATTCTGGTCAATAAAAAGTATAACAAAATTATATTACTAATAATATAATATATATAGTAAATTATCAACATGTATGGCACAGAAACATAGACACTGAAAAAAGCAGCTGGATGACAACAGTTGCAGCTTTGAAATGCAAAGTTGTAGAATTTTCATATATAATGGACACAGAAACAAGCAAAAGAAGTTCTAGAAATGCTAAGAATAAAGTGGATATTTTTGAATGAGATTAAATGACAAATCACATATTTTGAACACATAAAGAAACATGTTACTTTACTGAAAACCATACTTGAAGAAAAAATTAACCACAAGCGAACAAGAAACAGACAGTGATATAATAATGAAACATTAAGAGATGGACAAAGATCAATATGGAAGAATGAATGTTAGTGGAATGAGGCAGGAAGTGTTGAAGATCTAATGCCGTCAAGCTTCAATGTGGAAATGGCACCAAAACACATGTGCAAAATAAACAGTGATAATTTTTTATAACCTCAAAATTACCTACATACAAGAAAGCAATACACATATAGTCTGTAGTTATGGTTTCAACTTCACTTCAACAGGTTGCCTCATAACTATTCTGTTACTGTGCCAGCAAGCACCAATCAAAATGCTCATCATTATCTCATGTGAACCCATGAAAAAAACAGCAGTCCTGACACAAACCAGCAGCTTACACATTCATTAAATGCATTAGGCAGCCACCAGTGTGTCAACATCACCGTCTTGAATTTGCAATTACCCTAGCAGGAAACAGTCATCATGACAAAACAGCAGTCCATAACGGCATTACTGCATAAGACAGTAACTAGATTGCAGGCAACTAGCTGTCCATCATTTTATAAATATGCACAGTTCACAAAACAAATATTGTGGGCACAAACAAAAAACATTCCAAATCACATTCACATCACACAGTGTCACTCAGAGCACTAAACACAATAGCTCAGCAATGAAACAGGCCCAACAAATCTAAACATGAGGGGGAAAAAAGCTCGCAACCACACCCAGAAGCAAACAGCACTCCAAGGTTTTTACAGTTTACTTGCCTTTCCACCATGTTGGCCAGGTAATGTTATATATATATATATATATATATATATATATATATTTTTTTTTTACAGTCATCTGTTTGCAGTAGTACAAAGTATTTTTCCAACAAACATTTCATAACAGGAACAAAACAATAAATATAAAATGAGATTTTCAAGTGTCTGCAATTTTTTTCGTATTCAGATACATTTTAGTTATTATGAAACATATGACTAACACATTATTCTGAATAACTTATGCTTTCTTGCTTTTAATGTTTTCATTAAACTTTGTACTGTTCTACCTTGTGGTTCTCAATAATAGGATGGAATGCAGTAAAGCTATATAGCAATGATGAAGAACCAACTCACACACAAAGTATAATAGACTAAACCTACATTGGGACCAAAATGCAGTAATTTACTTTACGATTTATTTGTTACCCTTTGTGAAAAAACAACTATTGATTGATATGTTGATTTAATCTGCTAGTTTTACTTTGCAAAACTATCTCGCTTCATGTTTTGATTTTTTCATCTGGTGGTTATATCATCTATATTTTGTCTTCCTAATTTGTGACCAAAACATTTTAATCTTCTCATTATATCCTTCCTTGGTAAAGGCAGGAGACGTGATGTTTATCACATCAAGCATCATGTGCTGAAGGTCAGTAAAAATACAGCCTAACATCATATTCTCTAATATTTCTGATGGTAGGAAAAGTGTTCATCAAAGAAAGTACTGTGCATGTCCCTAATTTTCTGCTTTTTTTGGTTCCATACCAGTATTTATCCTTCATTTTCTGCTGCTTGTCTATGGTATACTAGTGTTCTAAATCTTTAACAGATTATTTGTTCAATATCAGTAGTTATCCTCAATATTCTGCTGTTCATGAGCTCAACATCAGTACTTACCCTCAATGACTATGTTCATCATTGTCAAAATCTGTTCCTCCAGCTTCTGACCTGATTCAATACCACTCAGAAGTTTGGACTTGTAAACAAATAAAATATATGTACATCATATCTTCAGTTTTGATAAAAAGTCAACTATTATAAATTCATCATTATCATCATCATATACCATTCTGGAAATGTTTGTCCTGAGTAATGGCTATCAGCTCTGTCTATGTTTTATTTTTGTTTGTCGCTCATGTTTATCAACCATGTAAGTGAGATCGAGTTCCTATTACTATCAGAGACGGACGACAAAATGTAGGTCCCATGCTCATCAAGTTGAGCACATAAAAGATCCATTGACAGTAACAAAATCAATGAGATAGGCTGCAAAAACCCTTCCTGAGAAAAATTCATTAAAAAATAAGTCAAAATTCCCACACAAATTTTCACCTTCTTCAAAATTACATCAGAACTCTTTGTGCTAGGAAGCTTGTGCACTGTTGCTGAGAATATCATGTGCAAGAAAGAGATTGAATCACACATGGTTATTTAGCTAAATCACACATTGTTATTTAGCTAAGTGCATTGATAATGTAGGAATTGTTGTTGTTGTTGTCAAACCACAGGAATTATGAGTTTTCACTCTTTTTTCCTATAGTACGTGGATAGATTACCCAGCTTTCTTGCAAACCCAGAAACCTCCAACAACTCTAAGGGTGTAGTACTATGCTTAGTGTTGCGAGGACTAATACTCAGGTAGGGTCTATTGGTCTCCACTACAGCATGCTCTCATTTCTAGCATGGTAGCCGGCCTAAAACCATCACTTATTGATCACAAGTGACAATCTGCATGTGATTATAGTCCAAAGAACTACTTCTACGATTTCTCTAGAAAAACCACCTGTTGACCACTCTGTGTGACCCAAGTGTGATTTTCGCCAGAGGGTACGAGTGATGACCTGCACGGATAGATATTTTCGTTCACTCGCACGGTCAATTTTCCGCTGTTTAATTGGCCTGTTTGATCTGATCCTGTGTGTGTGCGCATGCTGTGGTCGTCGTCCTACAAGGATGAGACAATCGCATTCGAAAAGTGCCAGACCTTGTCAATGTTTGGGTTTGTACAAGAAAACACACCTTCAGATTATTGGCCTTACTTTCTAGCCACAGTGAGTTTATCCTGGAATAGGAACATTCTCAGCCATTTTGAGAAGTGTGTCGGCACTTGTCAATTTTCAATTTTTTACTCTGCTTTATCCTTGCGTGGAAAATACTGGACTGGGGCTGCACACAAATAACCCAGAGGGTCGTTTCAATTGGCACTATCAACACAACTTAAAATTTTGTGCTCACCAACGTCACCCACCAGTTATTATGGCAGTTTTTTCCCGGCACAAGAACACAGCTTACATTTTGCGCTCGTGCAACAATACTGAGCACAGTTGTTCCAGGGCCAATCTTACCTAATAAATGTATCTGCACTTGGTCTCCAATACTGAAATCTTCCCTTGTGCCGCCACGACACGCTACATCGTTCTTAAAGACTTTTTATGAAGGCTCGCAATTATGCTGCAAACATTTACTCCAGGGAAAGTGGGTATACGCTTACAAACAACTTGTACCTTGTTACTTCTTACATTTGGATTGCATTTATGCAACTTTTCCATTAGACATCGACTAGGAGATGCATGCATTCATTCAAGATTTTGGACTTGTGTGATGTGACTGCGCTTGTACTACTACCTATACCAAAGTAGCTCTCCCTCGATCCCCGACCACTTAACCTGGCAGGATCCTCAGTCTGTCTCCAGGGTCACCACGAGGAGGTGAGGTAGGTTCTTGATCAGTATCAGCTCACTGACCCTGGCACGGTTTTGTCCCTTTGCGTTATTTGCACTTGCGGCCCCAATGTAGGAATCAATCAACCTTTATTCAGACCAATTTTATTATTGACTTTTGATGAAGAAGCAACTCTGAGACTGAAGGATTAATTATTGATTACTAAATTCGTCTGTGTGGTGTCGGGCCCACAGGGAAACAAATAATAGCACCACTGTGACCTACAAGGCATGTCGTAAAAGGCGACTAATGTAGGACCTAGGAAGCTACCTAGTAAATAAAAAGCATCGTAGAAATCGAATGTACTGATCTACTTGTAGGCGCATAACTGGTATAACATAAAATTGCTCTTAGGCTCAGATCACATACAGATCACACAGAGTGGTTAACAAGTGGTCGATATGGAGCATTCACAGAAGAAAAAGATTAATAAATTGACATAATAGCACTTTGGATAGACCCAAAGGTGTTCAGTGTCTCCTAGCAGATGTAAAATGTGATGCATACTGGTCCTTATCATGGCTCGCTTGTTAAGCAAACTCCTCATTCTCCACCTCAGGTGTTTATGCTAGCCTGTCTGTTCTCTTAATGATGTGTGTTCAAGATACACATAAGCCCCTAGAGTTTGAAAACCTTGATCGATGGCGTCCAATCATACCACAACATGACATTTGGACGTTCCAAAGCATCGACTGAGAACTGGAAACAATAACAATCCCAGTAATAGGAATCACAGAAAATCATTGGATGGTAGCATTAACAGCCTCAACCTCCATCATCATCATCTCTGGATGTAAGACTAAAGGAAGTTTGCAACATGCAAGATATTAGTTTAATGTTCTTTTCTGAATTTCTATATTTTCTGCTAAATTAGTACAATTTAAAAGAAGACATTAATGGCAACTTACTCTATTGTCTATTGTCTATTTCCAGGTGGAAGATGTAGTTGGCTGTCCACTCTTGCCGTTAAGCGTAGGGATGGGAGCTTTAATTTGCGTTCTAGGGCTAGATGAGTCGCCCTTGTTGTGTTGTATCCGTGTTTATGTAGTGTGGTCTTGATATTGTCTATCCATCTTTTCTTGGTCTTCCCTTAGCTCTAGTACCCGATCTCTTTTTTGTATGCTGTTATTGGTGGTTGATTGTATTTCATTCTCATTAAATGTTCAAACCACTGCATTTGTTGTTTTTCGATGTATTCGATGCATGAAGTTATGCCCACTCTGCTTCTGATGTCCTCATTTTGTAGTCTGTCTCTCCTGGTGACTCCCACTGCCTTCCTCAAGCATTTCCTTTCACATGTGGTGAGCTTTCTGTGATGTGTTGCTGTAAGAGACCATGTTTGGCACTGGTAACAAAGTGTTGGTAGGAAAACAATTTTTATCATCTGTCTTTTCACTTCCATCTTGATCTTTGGGTGTTGTAGTAATGGTGCCAGCTGGTAGGTCACTGCCTGCATTTGCTTTTTGACATCTTGTCTCTATTTCTCTATCGAGTTTTCCATCCTCTGTGAAAATGCTGCCTAAATATTTGAATTCAGAAACTTGCTTTACTCTGGTGTTATCTACTTGTATGTTTGCTTGGCTTGGTGTTCTGCTGATTTTCATGGTCTCGGTCTTTGTTTGTTGATTTTCATATTGTACTTTCTACATGCTATTAGCAGTGAATTCATGTGATGTTGTAACTGATCTTCATCTTCATAGATTAAACTTTGGTCGTCCGCAAAAAGCAATTGTTGATTTGGTTGTTTTATTGGTCGTTGTGATCATTGTTTATGTCAATAAGGTCTTTTTTGCACTGTGTCTCTTTAACTATTCTATCTATATATATGTTGAAGAGAAGAGATGAGAGCACACAACCCTGTCTTACTCCTGATTTTGTTTCAAATGAGTCCGTCATTCCGTCTGTTGTTCTTACCACACTGTGGCTATTTGTGTATATTGCTCTGATATTATGTATATTGCTCTGCAACTTACTCTTTTAGTTGAAATGACCAATTTTCTATCCTTTGTAGGTTCACTTCCCAATGTATCACTCTTGTCCATAAATGCTGCAAATGAAAAAAATAAAAATATTTACTTGTTACTATGTAGAGCCAGTACTGATATAATGAAGCGAGCTATGGACAATAACTAAACAGATACAGTATAATCTCTGGAGGGTTACCAAAATGTGGTTATTATAGAAAAAAGCTAAGAATCCAATGCACTACTAAAACAACTAATGTTGATGTGCTCAAATAGATCAACACTGAGAAAGTTTATTATCAACATAAGAAAGAGAGACAATCATCAATGTACTGGAATGTCAAGAGAAAAGGAGGTTTATAACACATGCTGACAAATTGCAAAATAAACAGAAGACAAGACCAAAGGATGAAATACAAGTGTCAAGACAACCTAACTTTGTGGCACTAAATAATATTAACATCCCAGCTGATAGTCAGTACTCAAATCAGATGTTTGTGGAGATTCATGATTACCTACGCCAGAATGCATGGTGCATGATGATGGTGATGATTTACTCTAGGAATATGTATGGTGAAATCTCACTAGTATGTTTTGCAAGGGGTCAACAAATTTTAACATCATAAATAGGAAAACATACTAAGAAATATACCTTTCCATCTCAATTTGATTTGTGTTTAAATATCTTACATGCTAAATGAACATAACACTGAAGTATTTTACACACATTTGAAAAATATCAATTGTTTTGTTTCAATTGTACTATAGCAATGTGTATCTTAGTTCACTACATCATTCTTTATTTTAAAACTACACACATAAAGCTGCACTATGTCCATTGCTTTCATCATCAGAGCCAATCTTACAATGCTTTATTTAGAATAACTAACATTTGCAGCATTGGCTAGTCAGTCCTATAATGCTTTGAAGAATTTGGGGACTGAAGAACTCATTTTACCTGAGATAGTGTAACTCACTGTTACACAAATCCAATTCATAGCCATACTGCTACAACACCACCTGTTAGTTAAAATATAAGTTTCTTACCATTGTATAAGTCATCATATCCTTTCTTAAACTTTGACAAAAAGGAGACTTCATTCTTTGCTTCATCTAGACAATCCTGAAACAAATAAATATGGATGTCATAAACAAGAATTAAGTGCACAAAGACAAAAAGAAAAAAGATATGAAAGAAAGCAATTTAATTTTGAAGCATATATTTCTCATATCCTTGTTTATGCAAAGTTCTAGTTAAATAGTACATATTTTATTGAAGTATATATATTAACTCTTTCCACGCTTTAAGCCGCACACTGCGCCACGGCGGAAGTCCGTTGCACGCTTTAAGCCGCACACTGCGCCATAGAGTTGCTTCCCTTATAAGAAGTCTTTCTAGTTTTACTTCTACTATTTTACTTATAGTACTTTTAAACCTTGTTATTCTATTGGGTTGTCCAGTTTTCTTCAATTTAGTATATAATAATATATATATGTTTATTTATTAACGAGTAGTTGGGATCGTAATTAAAATTTTTTTTGTTTGTTTTTACTTCCTTGAATTAACTTCTTAAAAATTGAGGAAATAAATGGGCGTGGAAAGAGTTAAGACACACCCTATAAACTTTATAATGTTAATAGCATAAATCATCCTGCAAGGATTCCCACAATCATTCTACTGAACTGAAATAATACAAGAAGTATTATTGATAACTTTTGTTTTTAAAATGATTTATTTGAATTAACCATAAAGTATGCATTTAGATACATTTACTGGAACAAATCATGATTTACTCATATAATTCTAGAGAATGCATTAATTGGAATAAAATATGATGCATGTACAAAAAGTGCATAATTTGTACAAAATTGTGGTGTAAGAACAAAACCTACATAATATTGATAAATTTTGACATAAGAACAAAATGTACATTATTTTGATAAATTGTGATATATGCATGCAAAAAAAAAATCAACCAGAGTTGACAAGGCTCTGTTTCACCTCCAAGTGGTGTTCCTGGACACAGCTTGCATAAATACAGTTTGGCAAAGCAGTTATTGATCAAAGAGAAAAGGAAAATATTTTCCACAATGTAGCACTTAAAGCGGAAAAGGATGAAATCCAGACCTTGTTGCTAAATGTGACATATAGAAACAAACACCATTTGTAGAGTAAAGGAACATGTTGAGTCAATTTGATTATTGTATATCTAATTAATTTTTGTTAATTAAACACATTTTTCTATTTTATTTAACAACATTCTCATAAAAGAGACAAATTGATATTTTAAGCATTCAATATCTAGATGACACATGATGATGATCATAAGTATACACTTAGACACTGCAAAAAATACAGCTTCCAAATTTAAACTATTCTTTACAAGGAATTAATTGTCTTCCTTTTGCCTAAGATCAAAGTGTAGTGCCCAACTTGATTGCAGCCAGAATTTAGAGCCTTCACAAAGCCAACAGGCACACTCTTATACACAATAAACAAACTCAGAGCAGCTCTCTCCAAAAAGATGCAACACTAAAAACAAACTCGTACTGGGTCTATTCCTCGTAGCACTGCCAGTTAGGCCTCAATAAAAATATTCTTATTTTTCATATTTGTTGGCCAACACGGCCTCCTGTAACCCAGAGAAATACATTGTTCTTAAGATGAAAGAGCTTTGGATTAAAAAAAGCTTCAATCCTCTATAAAATAAGCATCATCATCATTGGGAGCAGTGCCGGCTAGCTTAGGCGATCATGGATCTCCACAAATCTCTGTCTTTGGTGTTTACTATCAACTCAGATGTTGGCGTTCTATCGTGCCATGAAGTCAGGCAATCCAAAATTTTATCTCTCTGTCTATAAAAAGCAACACTCTAAATTCAATTTTTAAACCTGAAAATGAAAGGACAATGGTTAAATATAAAAATCTAGTTAGAAAACAGATTGTTGGTGCATAGAGTAAAATGAGATACAGATATGCAGATCAGCAAAGATGTACCCATTTTGCTGAAAAATTGTTAAAACAAAAGAAAAACAATTCTCACCGTCAACTCCCTAATATCACAAGTCAAATTATGTTCCGTGAGTCTTGAAGTTGCTCTAGTTTCTTCTAATTCATCTCTCAACCTAATTGACAGTTTATGAAAACGATGACAACAGAACAATAAATAAAATAGTGAGTTTAATCAGAAATAATTGCCCTTTGAAACAAATATTACGCATACATTTTAATTTGTTTACTCACATTTGTGACAAATATGCATACATTTTCCTTTGTTCTGTAGAACACTTTTTCTAAGGCTATCATATCTATGAGAGAAGCAGAGTGTAGATGTGGCCTTCCCAAATTCTTCTCAGGGAAAAGCTGTATGGCAGTTATTGAGTCCTCAGAATGATTGCCACATTTATGGACAGTTTGATGTGGTTACATGAGAGAAAATGCAGAAACATAAAACTAACATTTTAAACAGAAATGAAGTGTATCACCTGTGTGTTGCCGGTGCTTGCAAGAGAAGCAATTAATAGTAGTACTGCGACCTACAAGGTATGTCATAAGAGGCGACTTAGGTAGGGGTCTAGGGAAGCTACAGTAGTAAATAAAAAGCGTAGCAGAAATCGGATGTGTTGACCTACTTGTAGGCGCATAACTGGCACAATGTAAAATCTCTCTTAGGCTCAGATCACATAGCAATCACAAAGAGTGGTTAACAATGATCAATATGCAGTGTTCGGAGAAGAAGAATGAAATGTATACATATAAACTTGATGACAAACGCAACATTAAAATATATTTTATTTGCAAGAATTAATTATAGAATTATGTCTCTTAGTCTCTATAGACCCAATCTATAGTACAAATCCTTGATCTGGAGATGAGGCTTGAGATGAGGCTTAAGTATAGACATCCTTGGCTGGATTACTAAATCTGGCCAGATTCACCTACTACCAAACAAGACTACAGTCTACTCTAACAAGTTAATGTGCTAAAGATGGAGGCAACACACTAAGGGGTATTCAACAGCAATTAGGATACCACAAAATAATGCAAAATAAATATGTTTATATCTTCAAAACATTACACGCTCACCCTGTGTTGCACAGTCAGGTACATGCAGTGCTGGTTCTTTGCCTCAAAAGGGTCCAAACCTTACTACTGGAATGTATTCTCAATTTATCTGTGTAACATGAGTTTTTATAATAGAGCAACTGATCAAACAAAGGAGAGACCATTTAAATAATGCACTGGAATGTTGAGTGCTTTGACAACAGCTAAAGAGAAAGCTACAGCAACAAATCAGAGCACAATATCTTGAATAGAATAAAAAAAGAAGTGGACACAACCCTGAGAGAGGAACAAGCTGGTTTTAGACCTGGGAGAAGCTGCTTAGATTCAAATAGTTACCCTATGACTAATTTTGGAGGAAACATATTGAGAAGCAACAACCACTTATACTAAATTTCATCACTTTTAAAAAAGCCTTTGATAGTCTACACATAATCTCCCTGTAGAATATTCTGAGATGCTATGGAATACCAGAAAAAATAATAAACATTATCAAGAGTCTCTATGATGGTTCAGAGTGTGCAGTCCGCACTGATGGTGGACACAGCGACTGGTTTATGGTTAAAACCGGAGTAAAGCAAGGCTGTATTCTATCTCTGCTATTGTTTGGAGTGACCATTGACTGGGTGATGTGAAAATGTTTCAGGTGCAAAACTGGCATCGATTGGGTAGAAAATAGTCAACTAGAAGATTTGGATTTTGCAGCTGATATTGCCTTCCTTACTAAGTAAAAACAACCAAGATATACACAGAAAAACAGACAACTTGTCATCTTATATAATATGACAGGAAAATATGACAAATATAATGAAGACACCTATGGCAAGTAATGCAGATATAACCCTGGAATCTAAAATGATAAAAATTACAGAGCAGTTCACCTATTTAGGTAACAATTTTGATTGCACAGGAAATGTTAAATAATGAAATTATGATACGAATTGGCAAAGTAACATCAGCTTTTAAAAGTCTAAATAAAATATGGAACTGCAAGTTATATAGTATTAAAACTAAATTACGAATTTCAATTCAAATGTTGTATCAGTCCTAACATATGCCAGTGAGAGTAGGAAAATGACTAAAGATATAGAAAGCAAGTTGAATGCATTTAAAAATAGATGTCTGCAAAAATAATGAATATAAAGTGGAACGAATTCAGGAGAAGTGATGAAATCAGAGAAATATCTGCTCAACCACTAGTGACAACTGTTATAAGAAAGAGAAGATGGAGATATGTTGGGCACACCTTGAGAGGAAATGATCAATGAATATCAAAGCAGGCATTGAAGTGGGATAAAGGGGTTCAAGAAAGAGAGGATGACCCAAGGAGACCCTGAAACAAACTTTGCTGAGAGGCAAGAAATATCGGTCTCAGTTCCTTGGAGGAGATTGAGCAAGTTGCCCAGGATAGAGCAATATGGAGAAATTGCTTTCAGGCCCTATATAATGTATAACGGTACGTGAGGAATTATTATTATTATTATAAATATCTTGAATGAAGAGAAAATAAATGTCTGTTACTGGCAAGGAACCCATCTAAGCATAGATATATCCTTCAAAATCAGAGGCTATCAGTGCTACCAACCTGACCAAATAGACAAGTGAAAAGGGTGAAACACTAAAACTCATGAAAAACAACATCAGTGTATATAAGTTTCAGAAACATTTGGAGTGGGTAGAATACCAGATGTTGTATTTCAGGACAGAAAGTACACAATTTACTTGCTTAATGAGTACTGTTTGAGCGATAGCGATTCAGCCATCTTAGGTGCTGTTAGTGGAAGTGAGTGACCGTACTGAAAATACCAGCATATTCCAATTCTGTTTATTACTCTGTCACTCCAAAGTATATGTCTCAGGCAGCATATGTGTCATTTAACCAAGTTTTTTCTACTGTGATGCATGGAATGTCTATGATTTTCTGGTAAGAGTTCAGCATAAGGATATGTAAAAACAAACTTTTGTGCTGATGGCAAGCAAGCTATTAAAAGGTATTATTGACAGAGATTAAGCAAGCTGCAAAAAATGTTTACTACTAGTAAAAATGAGTTTTAATGAAAAAGTGAGGTGTGATATTGAAGGAGTGGTATTTGCGATGTTTAACTAAAGCCACCTTACTCATTAAGCTGCTTGTCTTTATTGTCAACAAGTGATTCCAACTGTCCTTTTAAGATATTAAGAGCACTGATATGGTTTTCTTTGTCAACTATTGTTTTGTGTGCATCTTCCAGCTGTCTGTTCGTATCAAGCAATCTGAAGAAAAAAAAATATATATATAAGTTGGGCTGATTAAATGTTATAATTTTCTTAATTAACTTCTATTAAATTGTAAGCAACTGCTTTTTTTCTATTTGAGTAATAACGTGGATAACAAACTATATAATTTTTCATACATAAACAAAAGACATACTGTTGATGAAGTAAACACATAACTACAAAGTGCTGCAGCTTGCACCTATTTGTCTATGTTTGGCTTCATATATCACTAATCTCTCACTATTGCAATCGTCATGCAATCGCCCAAACTAAGGCATATATGCAGGTTACTGCGGATAAGAGACATCCACTACACAAGAACACTAATGATGTTAAGGGCACAAGAATCAAGCATGGCATGTCGTGGATGGCCCAGGCTGAGAGAACAATTGGCCAGGTGACTACGGTTGCGACCCTACCAAAAGGGGAAGAATGGATCCCAACAGATGGTAGCATGACCAACTATCTCAACATTATCATTACTCGTGGAAGAGAATGTAGAGATTGAGGCAACATGAAGGCTAATCTCACAGTTAAGCAGCTGATAGAAGATAATGCAAGGGATGATGATGTTGTTGTATATACCGATGGTCGGTTCAATGTGGTGAGAAATCCGGCTGGGTTTTCCGGGTTAATGCGCAAGGTAGGGTTGTTGCAGAGTGAAGTGGGGTATACAGGACAACTACTTCTAGTATGAGGATGGAGGTTGAGGCAGTTACTACTGCCCTCCATTGGATCTCTGGGACTTCATTTACTGGGGCAGTTGTTGTATCTGACTCTCAGTCGATGCTTCACAAGATCCAGAAGGGCAGGTTTCGGTATAAGTGGATGTCATCTATAGAAGTTTCTAATCTCCAGAGGCTTACGTGGATATACTGTCCTGGGCATGCGGGTGTTTACGTTAATGAGAGAGCGGACAGGCTTGCATCAACAGCATCGATTGTTGGGGAGTTGAAGATGGATAAGGGGATCTTCTTCGGTCTCTTCGCGACTGTCTATTGGATGAGGACACTAAAATCGATGTTGAATCGATCAAGCGATTTAAGCAGTTTGGAGTTACCCGTTGTTCAAGTCGAACTGGATGCCTGAGAGGCAGAGTGAGAGGTGTGTTTAATCAGCGAGCCACAGGAACCATCAGTATGCATACTCTCAATATCTATTGGGAAAGACTGAGCACCTATGGGTCTGCCCGGAGTGCAATGACGTCAGTTTAGTAACCAATAACCAATAACTAATCTCTCCGTATCTCTTCTCCGTGTATTTTGTATATTTTCTCTCTTTTGCTTTCCCTGCCAGTTCCAGGAAAGGGAACTTCTTGTTATACTCCAATCGGGTTTTCTCAAGTGGTTCTTATCCAGCACTTGTTCACCACATCTTGGTTTTATTGCATTCTGTTTCTTTTATTTCATGAGCTCCTCATTTGCGACCCTATCTTAACATCTCATTTCCTCTATTCTCCATAGACACAAGTTGATGAGTATTTGCAATTTATTAGTTATTGTTTTAGTCATTCTCCATGTTACTGACCCGTACAACAGAGCTGCTTCAACATTTAAATTAAATATACTTGTATTAATACTCATCACATATGTAACAGATTAAACTAAAAGATGTGGAACAGAAAAAAAATAACAGTACATCAATTGTAAAAAAGTGAGCAAACATTTTTCAACTATTCATCAAAACCTAAGACAACAAATATTTATTTACTGCATTGTAAATGTAAAGAAATACCTTGTCTCTGCAATATCTAATTGACCTTTGAGCTGCTCAGTAAGTTCATGTCTCTTCTTGTACACCTGTCTAACCAGAGAAAAGTATGGTAGCCTTTGAATGTATTCAGCATCCCCATAGCTATGGTTTTCTGTAGTCCCTGTCAGTTCTTCACTGTACACAGCCTCTGTAAAAAAGTTTATCTCTATTATTGAACATTTTTCTGAATATAAAACACACAAAAAGATTTTTAATTGAGTGGCTAATTCATTCTCAGAACATAAAGCTGCAACTGTCACTCTGCAGCAATTTATGTGTGTACTGTCTCTATGTGCTCTATACAGGAGGTTCAGGTTTTGCATGCCTCTTCTTTTACTGATGATCACCATGTTTATCACCATGAGTAAAACAATTTTATTAGGCAATTTTGATTAGGAAGCGGGTAAGGGGAATATATTTTATTCACTTAAAAATTTAATTTACTTTTTTTGACATCTTTTGTGCAAATAAGCTGTATCCTGGTAATATTTAAAAAAACAACTTATCAAGCTACAAGCAGAGTGCTCAACAAAATCATACAGTATATGATACAGAATAGCATTTTGTCCCACTGTATTTTTAATCTATTATCCAACTTATTATCCAAATAAAGAGTCAAGGACTTTTCTACATGTGTTCAAAATGAGTGCTCTTTTGCTTTTCTAATTTTGTTCACTTATTTTCTCCGCTAGTGGACAGATTCTCATTAATTTTGAATTATTTTCTCAAATAAACCATAAACACATTATGTAGTAAGCGACAAATACTGACAAAAAACCCCCACAGATTATAGCTAATCAAGACTGTAAAGAAACTAGCATATAATAGAATACATAGCTGATGTGCCAAAAAGTGCAAAATATTGCGGAGTAACCAATGTAAACCACAGCATCACATCATTACATTCTTTGCTTCATTTCACAAACAGATCATAAAGTGTGGTTACCGATTGGTTATTCTAAGTCAAACTCTAACAAACAACAGATACAGGACTAGCTGCTAGTAACTACAAAAAATAAAATAAATTTAATTAAGCAAATGTCAGGTTTACCAAAGAGATCTTCTCTGAGTTTCTGAAATATACGTGTAAATACTCCAAGATATGGAATCAATTCATCAAAAGCTTGAAATGCCAGCACTATTCGTTCTTCTGTTAAACCTTCAGATGATTGCTCCAGAGTCAGAAGGTCATACTTATTTACTGTATATAAAAGAAAATAAGAGATCAATACAACACAACTGGGAAGGAAAAAAAAACTAATTCTATAAAATTTGTGATCCAGTAGATCTTACAACAAACATAATAAATAGGCTTCTCTTTTATTCCTTTCCATTTACAATGCAACATAGGCATCAACTTATCATTATTATTTATAAAAGTTTTCAGTGAAGTATCCTATATGTTGGATTCCTTTATATATTGTATACTTTGGTGTTGAAACGAACTTGTAATGATAGGGAAAGTTAAGGTCCTATATAAACAATTTACCAGTCAATGGTCTTCAGTTTCTCAGGGGTCTATAGTTTATTACATTATAAACATTCAGGGGTTTATAGTCAATTACATTATACACATTAACCAGGTGTATACATAAACTTATAAAACTAAACACGTTTGTCAGTATCATACACAAACATGAGCAGCTGAGTCAGACATGAGCAACTCTTTCAGACTTAAACACAGACGCCCTGCGTTGATGTGTAGCAAAAGAAAGCATTGGAAATTATAAATATTCTTGATGAGTCAGCATTTTGTGACCACTATTTTCTAAAGAAATCTGCTACATTCGATAAACAAGAAGTGACGGATTGTTGATGTTACAAAATTATTTTTTAAAAGTTCTTGTGTAGATCACTCATCATTTTTTCTTCTAAACTATAAACTTTCTGAGTTCCTTTTATGTCACTGCATGTGGGCCATTAGAAAATTAATCGACGTGCATGCGCATAACACGATTTAAAAATCTAATTATTGAAAAGGACTAGGCAAACCTAAAGGATAATTAATATTATAAAAATAAGGTAAATTAATGAAATGATTTTAATGAAAACTAAATTGGGTTTTGGAAGTTGCCGTAAACATATGTAATATGTACATCACTTTCATTCTCAATGTGTGGCGCATATTAAAACTGTCAGCAGATTGAGATTCTGGGTCAAAAGAATTGTAGAATCAGTAAGAATGAGAATGTAAATAATTAATTTTAATGTTGCAGATTGGGCAACACAAACTTTGTTGAGACAAAGTAACAAAAGACTGACTTAGTCACTAAGATGTGTAGTGTATACAATCCTAAATAACAACTTATATAAAAATCCCATATTTATAACCTGACGAATTGCTTTGAAATTTTTTTGCCACTGAAACCTTTATTTCAGTAGTCATTTTAGACAGAATTGATATTAGTTACATAAATTTGAACGCTGATACTCGTTGCTAGGACGCTGGCTGCTTTAAGAAAACGGAAGTAATAATTTTAACTTTTCCGATTCGACTGATTCCGTGACCGCCCGTAAGAAGGAAGTACAGGTAGTAGAATTAGATAGATGTAACAAACAATCCGGTCCTGGACTGGTAAACTAAGCAGTATTAACGGAGGGACAACTTTTATTCGTGGACACTGGAGAGCCTTCTCATCAATGTTATCCGTCGTCGATTATGTTTAATGTGAAGCTTTCTTTTGTTTTACCAATCCGTCGTTGTATGCATTCTTTGTACTAGGGGATGGCGGCTTTGTTCAGATTTTTCAGCAGACGTCGGACACACAGACCACAGTCTCAGCAATATACGGATTTTCGTGAGGGCAATCATGATCGGGCTGATCATCAGTCAACAAAGACTTCTACACTTAAAAAGAAGAATGCTCTGATCTGTACGATAATGTTGTTGGATGAAACTGATATAACCGTGGATGTGAATGTAGGTATCAAAAATAGTGCTAGCAAATAGAATATTCAAGTAAACGAGATACTGGACTCAACTCAGATTTAATAATATCTAAATGTAAAAATTTAAACATTTACATGTGTCCATGATATTATATTTGATATTGCCAATTATTAAATACAAAATGCTGATACCGATGCTCCTCAACAATCTAAAATTCATATTGACATTATTGAGTACTCATGGGTCATTTTGCTTTCAAATTTCAGCCCATTTGATTAAACTACTGTCCATTTATTGAACATATTGGACAGGATGATTATGATTATCCACTATTATTTTATATATTAATTAGACAGTCAGTACACATCACTGATTTCTAGGATGAGGACACGAACATTGTTAAATCCATCCATTGAATCCATCTAACAACTTATGGAGATTAAAACTACATGTTGAATCAGAATGAAATTGGGAACCATGCCTTTCACTTCTGCTGAGGAAGAATGATCACCTATGTTATGTGTCTGTTCAGAGTGCTATAACATCAGTTCATCATCATCAAATAGCTTGTCATGAGCAGAACTTTGCCATCCCAACAGTTCTTTGGAATTTCTCTCTCCCATAGGCCAGATATCCCGACTCTGCAGCCGTTATGTTCAAACCATCAGTTATATCCTGAATGCATCTTCTCCATGGTCTTCATCTTCTTCTCTTTGCCAGTATTCCTCCTTCCATGGTAGTCTTCTCTAGCCTGTTGTGTGTCTTTTTCTATGTCCACAATACCTAAATGTTCTATTTCTTATTTGTAACATCAGCCAGTTTTCTTTGATTTTGAGTTCTTTCTGGATAGATCTATTTATTCTCTTCTCTGTCCATGATATACAAAGGACTCTTCTGTAATTCTTATATTCAAAAGCAGATATATGTTTTTCCACTACCTTATTAAATGCCCATGCTTCACACCCATATGGTGCCACTGGGAATATGCATGCTCTTAGTATTCTGATCTTTGTTTTCCTATCAGTTCCTTCATACTGTTTTTAATATTTTTATAAAGTCATATTTGTTCTTCTTTTAATTTCCTTCATCCCATCTCCACATGTTGTTAGCAGTGAACCAAGATATTATAAACTGTTCACGTTTTCTTCTTTATCTCCGTTGATAAAAATATCTTTTGTCATGTTCGTTTTATTCCTTGTCATTACTTTTGCCACATTGAAATATAGATTTTGTTTTTCACTTTATCTTGCGCTTCCCGTAATAATTTCTCAATCCCTTTTTGTAATGTTGATAGTAACACTGTATCGTCAGCATATCTTAGTTCAGGTATTCCTCTTCCTCCGATAATAAAAGGATCATATTGTTCTTTTCCGCTATCTTCTGTAACAATGTAACATTCCTCGTGATGTTTTCTGCATATATGTTAAACAGACAAGGCGACAATATGCAGCCTTGTCTGACTTCCTGCCTTATGTCACACCTATCATCCTTCAGTTCAGTAACCAACAATTTTGGTGATCCATGTTAGTGAAAATAACCAACTCCTTGAGCTTGTAGGATGAAGCAATAGATCCAATAAACATTTCTTTCATTGTCCTGTTTGGAGCAGATATATGATCAATAATGTCATCCTGTTAGTCTTTAGAGAATGATAGGGGAAGATTTATATGAGTTGTTGCTTTCCTGGCACCATTTATAACAGTGAGTTGCCAGAGTCTGGTAGCTTCACCAGTGTTTGTAGTCTTTTCAGCTAGACCTATCACTGGCAGACTCTTATCAGTTATATGAGGACTATCATCATAGCACTCGGACATGTCCATAGGTGCTCCGATCTCCGCCTCAGCAAATCCAGCAGCGTCCAGCGACCCAACACGCCAGTTCGATGTTGATTAATCAATCTCTTTGCATATTTAGTATGTCGTTCTTTTGAGGCTGCACCAATATTGACATCCATCTCTTTCAATCTGGTAGCGAGTGGGATTCACAGCCCTGAAACTCCTCTGTTCGGAAAGACTCTCTCAATGCCTGAAGAATGTCACTTTGATCCATGGCAGCTCCCTCTGATATTGTAGCCAAGCCAGCCAATCTATCAGCTCGTTCATTACCCCTAACTCCTGCGAGCCCAGGGACAAAAATGAAGGTGATTTCTCTGATCACTGTCTGTACCAGTACCTCCATCCAGTTGCGTCTCACCATACCTGATTCGACTTTACGAAACATGCTCATGGAGTCACTGAGTATGAAAACACAAGAATAGTTGTGAGATGCCAACCAGTTCACCACCTCCATAACTGCCCGAACCCCTCCATTGTCAAGACTCTTCTCATTTTGGTGTATTCAACACCTTCAAGTCGCATTTGTAGGCTTCACTGTAGTGAATGTGGTGTCATCCTAGAGTTGTTATATCATAAGCCAGCTTTCTGTACAAGATATCCTTACGGTTATGACCATTCTACACTGATGATCCAACCATCTTGCATGCCGTTTGAAGAGGATAGTGGCATTGCCAGAAATTCCAACATATATCAACACCTTATTGCTTAGCCACTCCATGGGTTGCTGAGTATATGTCTCAGACAGCACATGTGAAATTCATTCATCTCTTTTTATTTGGATGCATTCGGGGTACCAGAACAGAGATGTATGAGCAAGTCTACATTGCAATTATGGGCATGCCCAAGGAAACCATACTCATAAAACTAGAATCAGGAAGTCAATCTTGTCAATAGTGATTGCTTGAGAAGTTTGGTAATCTTGGTCTAGAATCTCACATAAAAATATGCCTGAATGGTGTCGGGGCCCGCAAGGGAAGCAAAGAATAGTACCACTGCAACGTACAAGGCATGTCATAAGAGGCAACTGATGTAGAGACCTAGGGAAGCTACCCTAGTAAATAAAACGCATTGCAGAAATAGGATGTGCGGGCCTACTTGTAGGCGCATAACTAGCACAACATACAATTGCTCTTAGGCTCAGAGCACATACAAATCACACAGAGTGGTTAACAAGTGGTCAATATGGAGTGTTCAAGCAGAAAAATACATTAAAAATGCAAACTCTAGTAGGAAATAGTACATGACCAACTTTGTAAATGCAAATTATAATGTGTAAACATGTTTTAATCTGGTTTTTTTCAGAAAAAGCTGATGGTACAACATTGATTGAACAAGTTTTTACCATTTAGACATCATTGAAAAGGATTACTTTGGTCTACAGTATAGAGATCTTAACAATGTTAATGTAAGAATAAGATATGTGTTATGTTTTTTAACCATGCCCATCTGTATACGATTAGAATGTTTGATTCATATTAGTATGTACATGTTAACAAATATATATATATATATCACTATTCTATGAAAAATGTGATTTGTTCCCATATACTGGTTGAGTTTATCTAATTTGTTTATATTTCTAATTGGGGGTGTTGGAATGTCCTGTCAGATGACAGGCAAGAGATAAATAGTCGAACTGCATGTTTATACAGCTAAGTGTATGGTAGCTACCTACCACTGGAATGAACTTGAGATAATAATTTGTCAGTTTCACTTTCAGCTCTTCATTGCACTCGGGGTATGTCTATAAGTGCTCCGATCTCTTTTGCAATATCTCCAACAGAGTAGTAACACCACATGGGGAAGTTGGTATGGATATAAACAAAAACAATTTTACCAATTTAAACGTGGAAGACCAAAGACCACTCTTCAAAGGACCATCCAACAAGAAAGTAAACTATTGGGATGTAAAACCATACAAGATCTCCAACTGCTAGCAACGAACCGCATCACATGGAGATCTAAAACCTCTGCCCTATGTGCCGCCTTTGGCACGAAAGGAACAAACTAACTAACTAACTAAACATTTTAGTTAGTCAAAGTACAATACAAAAACCAAAGATTAGAGCTGCATACTTCTAGTCGTTATGTTTGGGTCAATGACCAATGCCACTCGATGGCAAACGCTTTAAGATTTTGAAAACCTAAGGCAGACACTGTTTTCTTTGAGAATTTATAAAAAATTTCATCTGAGAATGTGCAAAGAAGAAGAGGGATTGATCTGAATGGTGAAGAACGACAGAAAAGGAAACATCTAATCTAAACTCTGTCATCATTTCATATAAGTTAACAGAGGACAAATTTCATTATTTTGTCCTACAAATATTAACCAAAAAAGTACAGGGGCAGCCAGGAGGAAATAAGAGATTGGTGCTGGATCAGCATATAGAAAGGTGATCTAGAAATCTGGTTATAAAAAAGTACATGATTAACTTTTGTTTAAAGTCTTGCAATACATGTATTTTTGTGCCATGTAGTTATTGAGTTAATAAAAGTTTGCTAGATGCATACCTTCATACTAATTCATGCTGTTTTGTATCCTTTCAGCACTGGCTAGATCCTACAAAGCAAGTGAGAAAACAAGTCAAAAGTAAGCTAATTTAATTTATGGAATTTAATTTGAACATGTCTAATTGTTGCACAAATATTATATCTTTCAATGGGGGTTGCACCAATAGAACACAGTGAATAATATGATAGAAGTCAGGATTTTGCAAAATTCCAGCAGTGCTGTAAGTGCTTTTTAACTTGGGCACAACATATTCCCATTCTCTGTGCAAACCACACAGATCACAAAGAGTGGTTAACTTAGTTGATCAGAACTAATGAAAAGAAGAAGTAAGGTTTTGTGGAACAGAACTTGACCAAGCTCCTACTCCACCTTCAAGTGGGAGTCTTGGAAATATGCTGCTGTCTGGTCAAGTGAGTAGAAATCAAGAGGGAAGGTAAACCAGATTTTAAATGTGTATCAATATGAAAGTTGCATATATCTCAGTCTCTCAGTAAATTGGAGACATTAACACTGGGATTAGGAAAGCCTCACAAGCCTTTGATGTCCTGCAGACAGTGTGGAAATCTTGTCATATCCACAAAAACAAAGCTCAGGATATTCAGCTTAACCCTCTTATTCCCAGCCCTTCAGAAAAAGTTACTACTTAATTCCCAGGGCAAGGGAAATAACCCAGCAACAATGAGAAGTGCTCGTGAAATAAAATTCATAACAAATACAATTTCTAATCAATATTTGTGATTTAAAGTCCAATTTACAGTTCAATGGATGAGGTACTAGTTTGTAAACATGTATGTTGTCATTACCATGCAAGTTGATGAAAAATTATACAAGTGAAGAAATAAAAATGAATGACAATATTGAACGTATGTTTCTCTAAAAAAATGTCAGTTTTATTGAGGATAAATGTAAATTGAAAGGTTGAAAAGCAGTCTCCCTAACAGAGGTTGATTTTACGTGTGGGGCAGCTATCACTTGTCTCCACACACCTTCGTGGTGCAGTCCTCTTCTTCATTTAGAAACACTAATCGCGGCTCTGCATTCTGCCAAACAGTAGAATTGAGTCCGTTGATGGTTGGCATGAATGGAGTTGATCAGTCCAGCAGTATCTTGGAGTTTATCAGTCCTGCAGTTGCCTAGCCTGCATTTTTGTACGGGCATGAGGGCCCTCATACAATCAAGATAGAGGTTCAACCTTGCACATGTCCATATTGTCCTCATGGAACGAATTTGGAATTGACATTGAAGTACAAATATTTGCTGATACTTTCAAATCTATTTCTTGACACTATATCTGACAAAGTAGGCACATTCAACAGTTTATCGGTAAACCAAAACATTCTGTAGTAAGGTAACTGGTGAGTTCGACACATATAGTTTACATAAAGAAAGATATTGATATAATGAAAAGGAACAGTGTCTATGAAGGATCTGGATTTTTTGAATTTTCATAGAGCAAATTATTTGGTTAGCTCTGTCCAGTTCTAAAAAAAAATACCTCGCGTAAAAATCGAGCGTGCCGTAACGACGTAATGACGGTAATCACAAATAGAGAATACTCTGAATCTGAATCAATGTCATTTGCAGAACCTATTTCTTCACTAAATTGTTGGATATTGATAGTGCTCAGCTGTTGCGACTATTCTCTTTCAACTTTACAACCTGGGTGGACGGAGGGAAGCGGCGGTGTTCGTATCCATCGACAATCGTAATTCATCGTAACTAATAGTTACACAAATCGTCGTAAACACTAGAACTAGCATCGTAAATTTTCGCACGCAAATATTTAATTAATTATATATCAATCCGATTTATCACGATCGCACGGCAAATTTTCCATCAACTGAATCATAAATCACAAGTTTTCCAGAAAATAAAAGAACTTTTTTAAAAATTCGCAGATACGAAACCACTAACACTAGAAACACGCGGATTTCTAAAATGACAGCAGCCATTATCGGCAATGACATCAGGGCTAAATTTAGAGTGTCTATTCGCAAGGAAAGATATAGAAAAACGATTAAAAGGTATACACCCCGGCGTGTAACGGCCGCTATGGGTTATACCATAACGGGCGCATTCGGCCTCTCCAGGAATAAGAGGGTTAAATGGGAGATCATTATATGGCTTAGAAATGTGGCAAGTCATCATTTTCTCTACTGGTAATGTAATGTATTGTAAATATTGTAGACATAATGTTGTATTATTTTTGACTTAAACTACGATTTTTTATCATTTCAGTTGGCCCTCCATATACATTTCGGTTTCGTGTAAAATTTTACTCATCAGAGCCTAATAACCTTCATGAGGAGTTGACCAAGTAAGATCTGCTAAATGTCTTTTTTAAAAAGAGTAATGGTAAAATATTTACTTCATTGCATCAGGCTTCCCCATATGGCTCTGTCCCTGTTGGCAGCAATGTTACGCTATTTGCAGAGAATATTGCACAAACTCCATAGCTCCGGAACAATTCTAGGAATCTCATGAAAAAATTGCACATGTGACTATGTTTGGATTAAAACCCACAACCTTCAGAATGACAGGCAAACGTCTTAACCACTTTACCATAGAGACATTATCTGTGAAATGTGTTACTGACTACCTGTGAATGTGTCTTTTTCTGAGTATTGTATATGTCTGTCTGCCTGACTGTGTGTGCAGTAGCAAAGTTTACACACTATCAGTCAGTTAGTATTTAGGTGATATGTACATCACATATTTGCAATAAGCATATAATAAATATGGACTTTTAATCAGTGTCCTCAATCTATAGTGATATCTCAGTAATGATGAAGAACACATGTTAGAAAATTGTTCACCATCATCAAGTAACTTGTCCCTTTCGGAACTTGACTCCCATGACAGCAGTCCTGAAAAACTCTGCTCTGTGCAAGTTGACTGGCATCAGCAGCAGTCATTCTCAGATCGTCAATGACATTTTACACCCATCGTCTTCTAGGTCTTCCTCTCATTCTTCTTCCAGGAACCATTCCCTCCAAAATTATCTTCTCTAGGCACTCATGTCGTTTGATGTGTCCGAAATATTTAATTTTACTTTTTTTGCTCTTTAATTGCCAGCCCTCTTTAATATCAAACTTTTGCAGAACAGAAGCACTTGTTTATTTCTCTGTCCATGATATTCTAAGTACTCTTCTGTAGCATTTACATTCAAAGTCATTAATGATCTTCTCCGCCACTTTGTCAATGGTCCATAGAAAATGGTTACAGGTATTTAATATGTACAACAAACACACATTTCAACACAGAAATGTAACCTTGCGACTACCACTTGTGTGAAACAAGGTTCCTTTTGCTTTTGCAGATATCAGTTTTTCTTACAGCTCAAGCAGGACATATACACCGGCAGGTTACCATGTCCATATGAGACTCTAGTTGAGCTATGTGCATTAGCTCTGCAATGTAAGTGCTGTCGTGGACATTTATGATTACATGTTTTCGAATTTCTCACTAAAGAAGTTGTAAATAAATAATTTCAATGCTATATGTATTGAAGCTTATTCTAACAGACTTATAATATACAAATAGCAAGTAAGTAAAAAAAACCCAGCTAGGTGAACTTGAATATATCTTCTTCGAACGCTCTATATCGACCACTCGTTAACCACTCTGTGTGATTTGTATGTGATCTGAGCCTAAGAGCGATAGTACGTTGCGCCATTCATGCGCCTACAAGTAGGCCTGCACATCCGATTTCTGCAATGCTTTTTATTTACTAGGTAGCTTCCCTAGGTCCTACATCAGTCACCTCTTACAACATGCCTTGTAGGTTGCAGTGGTACTATTCTTTGCTTCCTTGCAGGTCCCGGCACCACATGGGCGGGACTTGTATATGACCACACACAGACTCATACATTCTACTTTTGAATTGAGAAGTCAATTGGTTGTATCGATTACAGTACTTCTTCCACATGGAACATGGATGCCATGTCCCATTTCATAATCTACTTTTATCTGTAACTTTGACAATATTTTGACATTGGGTTTTTCTTAGAAGTAATAATCATGGGTGTATAATAAGCAGTGAATAAAATGACATGTCAATGTTCAGTAGGTCAGAGCCGACTAAAATCTATTTTCACCCTAAATGGTGGCCATAAGCTGAATAAATGCAGTATAGCTAAATTAGTAGTGATTGAAGATGGAAGGCAAGCTTGGCTCTGTATAATACTGTGTTGAAAGCTTAAGAGCCGAAGCCAGATATCGCAGTTTCGCTGCAAACTACTATAGAATATAACAAATGCACTTTACATAATAAGCAAATAAGTAGATAATAAAAATGCAGTAGTCTGAATTTTTTTTTACAACTACAGTTTATGAATATTGTTAACTTTATGTTTCTCATCTAGCGGAGCTGGGTGACTATGAGCCAGATATCCATTCACCTGGGACTGTCTCTGAATTCAGATTTGTTCCCAATCAAACTGAAGAGATGGAAATTGATATTTTTGAGAACTACAAAGAATGTGTGTAAGTGTATATTGCATTTGCTTGGTAAATAAGAAGTTCTAAGAACCCATCAAGGTCAGTGGCATAATAAGTAGTAAAAAAATTAATACTGCACAGGTATGTGATGCTTTCTGGGTACACAAATATCGAGCATGAAAGTTAAGCCTTGACCCTTATTCCTCTTGGCCTCACCACCTAGCTGGTTGCAGCATCTAAAACCGATTTTATCATGACTTAGGTTGGGATGCTGAGAGGGATATTGTCCCTAGCTTGTTTTGCTACTTGTCATTATTACATTTTCTAATATCTTCCAATAGCTTTGTTCTTATTTTATGGAAAATATTAACTTTAAACGTCAATTTAGTTAAGAAAGTAAGATTGTATTTCTCACTGTTAAGGGATGGACTAATATATTTAAATTAGTTTTGTATGTGAAGTGATGAATTAAAAAAAAATGAGTAAATACAGTATTGTTTATTAATGTCAATTTACAGAAGCTCTTAATATGCAACATTTATATTTCTGAAAGTCTATTTGGGAGCTTCAATAATTTACGTTATTGATCATCATCATGTGCCATGCCATAGGTTGTAGGTGATCATGGATCTCTACATACATGTATACTTGGTACTAACTACCATTTCGAATACTGATACCCTTCCGTGTCATGAATCCAGACAGTCCAGAATTTGCTCTCTCCTTCTTTCTCCATTTCCCATTGATTTTACTGCTGGCTGTTACAATGTGTTTAAAATTCTTTCTCATCACATGCCTTAAAGAAGACGACTGCCTATTTATTATATTGATAATAGGTTTTCTTTGAGCCCTGATCTCTTTTAACACATCAGTAGCCATTTAGCAGTACATGGGAGATGTGGTTTTACAGAAGAATGCTGACAAATTCATGGACAGAAAAGAAAACAAATGACGAGTTTTTAAAACAGGCCTGCACACAAAGAAACCTTATCTAAAGAATGAGAATCATACAATCAAGGTTGTTTGGGCATGTAATGCGAGGAGGAGGATTAGAACATTTGGTGACAACAGGTAAAATTCAGGAAATAAGAGATCGGGGAAGCCAGAGGGAGAAAATGTTGGAAGGTCTGACATCATGGTTCGACAAAAGATCGACTTTAGAACTGATTAGCTGCACCAAGGAGAGAGAGAAAGAGAGTTGTGGAGAGACAAGATCACCTACACTGGCAGGCATATCACTTGATTGATTGATATATAGGAATATGTACACAAGATAGATAGTGACATGAATGTCATAGGTTTGCTTGATTTGTTCTAATTTTTAGAATCTAAATTTTGTATTATTTTTTCTAGTGGTCAAACTCCTGCCCTAGCTGAGCTACAATACTTGCACAAAGCCAAGTGGTTGGAAATGTATGGGGTGGACATGCACATTGTTATGGTAAATACCCAATACCGGATGTGTTACACAGATGTAGTATTTTACAGAGCAAAAGGATGACTCAAAGGAAGTAGCCTTTTACACACTGTAAAACAGATTGAGAAATTCTTTATCTTAATTTTAATAAAATTTGAAGACAATGAGGTATCTCAAAGCTGGCATAAAGTAAATATTCTTACAGTAAGATAATTTATGCGCCCGTGTGCTGCGGGCCGCAAGGGAGCAAAGAGTAGCAGCACTGCGACCTACAAGGCATGTCGTAAGAGCGACTAAGGTGGGGTTTGGCGTAGGGCTGGCTACCCTATCCAGTAGAAAATTTTAGCCACAAAATCCAACCAACCATGAACAAGTCACATAAAAATAAAATAAAAACTGTGCCAGCCAAGAGAAAGGAGCTCTTCTAGAAGAGGTATGAAGCGATGCAGAGAAAGCCGCAAGGAGTCTACACCGCAGATTATCTTCCTTTCACCTAGGAAAAGCTCCAGAATTGGCACCTGGAATGTTAGAAGTATGTATCAAATGGGAAAGACAGCACAGGTTGTAAATGAGATGAAATTTCACGGGATTGGCATCTTGGGATTATGTGAAACTAGGTGGAATGGTGCAGGCAAACAACGTCTAAACACAGGAGAAACAATGCTGTTCTCAGGCCATATGGAAGAAAATGCCCCCATAGTGAAGGAGTGGCTTTAATGCTATCTAAAGAAGCGGAGACTGCACTAATAAAGTGGGAAGCAGTGAGTCCTAGGATAATCACAGCAACATTCAGAACCACCAAAAAGAAAGTATTCTTGAATGTGACCCAGTGTTATGCACTACCAATGATAAAGAGGAAAAAGTAAAGAGGAATTTTACATAAAACTTCAAAATACTATAGGTAATCAGAGAAATGGGAACATCAAAATTCTGATGGGTGACCTCAATGCCAAAATAGGTTCGGACAACATAGGCTACGAGGAGATCATGGGAAACACGGACTAGGAATAATGAACGAAAATGGAGAACTATTCACTAATTTCTGTGCAGCGAATCAATACGTCATAGGTGGAAGTGTCTTTCCACATAAAAGAATACATAAAGCAACCTGGGTATCACCAGATCACAGAACAGAAAATCAAATTGACCACATATGCATAAACAAGAAATTCAGGTCATCTCTACAAGATGTAAGGGTCCTAAGGGGGCAGATGTAGATTCGGATCACCATTTGCTGATAAGTAAAATTAAACTGAAGCTTAAGCGATACATAACATCCCATGAACATAGACACCAATATAATGTAGGATACCTCAGAAGTCAAGAAACAAAGGAACAGTTCACGGTCACAGTCTCTAATAAGTATGAGGTGAGTGCGGAAGAATGCTGGCAGCAAGCCAAAATATTTGGAATGAAACATGCACAGAGGTATTAGGAAAGAAGGAGCGGAATCATAAGGCATGGATAACTCCAGAAACTCTCAAGGAAATAGAAGAAAGGAAAAGAGGAAAGCAGATTTAAATAATAGCAAAACTAGAACTGCCAAAGCCATAGCCAGGAAAAGTACACAGAAGCTAGCAAGAAAGTGAAGAAACAAATAAAGTTAGATAAAAGACAATACGTAGAAGATCTAGCAAGAGAAGCAGAGGTAGCTGCAGGAAAAGGAAACCTTAGGGATCTTTACAATATCACTAGAAAGCTAGCAGGAAAATACAGACCATCAAATGGGTTGATCAAAAATAGTAGTGGGAAAACTATCACTAATGTTAGAGACCAAATGGAAAGATGGATGGAATACTCAAGGAACTCCTGAACAGACCAGCACCTACAAACCCCCAGATATCCAACCGGCAGAAATTGACTTGGACATCAACTGTGAGAAACCATCCAAGGAGGAGATTAGTAAAGCCATTAAACTTTTAAAAGATGGAAAAGCGGCCGGTCCAGATGGTATTCCAGCAGAGGCGGTTAAAGCCAACATAAACACATCCACAGAAATACTGTATAAATTATTTAGCAGAATCTGGGAGACCGAAGAAATACCAGCAAACTGGAGAGAAGGATACCTGGTGAAGCTACCAAAGAAAGGGACCTTCAGAAGTGTGAAAACTATAGGGAATAATGCTGTTGTCAGTACCTGGGAAAATACTAAGCAGAGTCATCCTGGAGAGACTGAGAGATACCATCGATATAAAGCTAAGAGATGAACAGGCAGGCTTCCGACCAAATAGATCCTGTGCTGACCAGATAGCCACATTACGTATAATAATAGAGCAAAGTATTGAATGGAAATCCCCACTTTATATCGGATTTGTTGATTATGAGAAGGCTTTTGACAGTATTGATAGGGAAACCCTTTGGAAATTAATGAGGCATTATGGAATCCCACAGAAAATTATTAACCTAATAAAAGCAACATATACAGATATGAAATGTAGAGTTCTTCATGAAGGTAAACTAACAGATACTTGCGGAATAGAAACAGGAGTGCGTCAGGGTGTCTTCTATCACCTTTGTTGTTCTTACTGACAATAGACTGGATTATGAAGACCACAGTAACTAACACCAGAAATGGAATCCAATGGACTCTGACAGAGCAACTAGATGATCTGGACTTCGCTGATGATATAGCCCTTCTGTCACATACACAAAATCAGATGCAGGATAAGCTTAACACATTGAATCAAAGGTCCCAGCAACTAGGCTGAACATTCATAAGGGAAAGACAAAGATATTGAGAATTAACCAAGCAACGACAACTCGATCTCCCTGGGGAAATCCCACTTCAAGAGGTAGAATCATACACATATTTGGGCAGCAACGTAGACAAAGAGGGTGGAACAGATAGAGATGTTAAAATAAGAATACAGAAGGCAAGGAGCTTTCATTGCACTGGGAAACATTTGGAAGTCCAAAGAAATCAAATCTAGAACAAAATTCGGATATTTAACTCTAATGTTAAAGCAGTTCTACTGTATGGGTCAGAAACATGGAGAACAACTAAAACAATAGCGCATAAATTGCAAACATTCATCAACTGGTGTCTGCGCAGAATAGAGGAATAAGATGGTATGATAGGGTCACAAATGAGGAACTTATGGAGAGAACAAGACAGATTCCAGTGAACGAACAGGTTAAAAAGACGCTGGCGCTGGATAGGACACACTTTGCGAAAACCGGAGGGAATATAACAAGAAGGGTCCTTGCCTGGAACCCGCAAGGGACAGCGAAAGAAGGGGGCCGAGAAATACATGGAGACGAGATTTGGAGGCAGAGATCAACAATATAAAGAAGAGCTGGAGGGAGCTGCAGGAGACAGCTAGAGATAGGAAGACTTGGCATGAGTTGGTTGAGGGCCTATGCCCCAACCCGGGGTAAAAGGCAAAGAGAGAGAGAAGATAATTTATGATAATAGAACAAAATATATTTTGATTGGCAGAATGGTTAGTTCATCGTGGCTTTTGTTTTTTTTTAAGTTTTCCATGAACAACTGAGAAAGAAATCATAATAAAGAGTGGGGTTACTGATAGCAAAGGAAGTTGATAACATGATGCGCTAGTGACCGCATGCTGTACATATTTCAGGATTTGAGACCAGCTTGGATCAAACATTTTAGGAGTTACGCAATGCATGGTTGGACTACAGAAAACCCTGATTCTTTACTTGGGGACCTAAATTACAAACTTGTGCTGTCATTTCACGACTGATGGAACAATGATAAAAAATAATTTTCTTTATTATTATTATATTCCTTTTGTACCGTTATACATTACATAAAACCTGCAAGCAATTTCTCCATACCACTCTGTTTATAGTGCGTTAAAATATTTCTGGAATATGTAGTTCTAGTTTATAACCTTAGTGGGATGGATTAGCATAGTGCACGAAGTGTTCACTTGTTGAATTGAACACAAGAGCGTTTTGGGTTTAGTCCCACACTCAACATTCCACATCTGAGAAAAGGAATCACCTTTAAGGTCTGACAAAGCTATGTAACATTTTCTTAGTAAACTTCACCTCTAGATGTTAGACTATCTTCTGTTTCTTGCCATCTTCTGTTGTGTAGGAGGTTGGTATTTCATTAGTTAATGTCTTGCCTGGACATAGAAGATACAAATTACATTGACATCTACAAAACCTGAACATTGAGATACATTGGCTCATTAACATCATGTTCTGGAAACGGAAATATTTTGGTCACACTAAACATCACAGTGGTTTGGACAGAACAGTAATGAAGGTCATGGTTTTTAGAAGACAAGACAGGGGATGACAGTGGTAACATGACATTAAAGAAATCTTGAACATGATGATGGAGAAGACAGAGGAACTTGCTAGAGACCTAACATTTTTCAGGTATACTGTGGTGGGAGTGATGTTCTGCTAAGAATATGCGACATGAAATTTGTTAAAGAAGCACTAGTGAACCTGTTCAAAATGTAATGATGCTGGTTGTTAAACACCGAGTGTGTTAAAATTTAGTTTAGAAATAAACTGTTTGAGTGTGTTAAAATTTAGTTTAGAAATAACTGTTTGAAGTGTAAAGAGTTGACTTCATTGCATTGGGTTTCCCCATATGGCTCAGTCCATCTCATCAGATATGGCACCCCACCTGCCTAAAGTATTGCATATAGCAACAACTCTGTGTGTAGCTGCACCAATAATCTTAGGGATCTCTGGACAAAATTCACTCGTGAACTGAATGATACAGTCCAGATTTGAACCAACTGTCTTCAGAGCATAAGGCTAATGGCCTGACCAGTTTGCCACAGAGACACCCCCAGACTGTTTGAAGAAGATAGCAACTAGCAACATTGAAGATTTAACAAATATAATTTATCTTCGTAATTTCATTGATAGATTAGATCTATTTATTCAGAATGAGTCTGTGCGCATCATTCTGAGATGCACCAAAGATACACCAGGAGTGTCAATGCGATTCCTTCTTGACCTCCCAACTATTGCTAACAGAATTGAAACTTGGAGGTTCGATCATATCTAAGAATCACTGCTAACAAGGAACATCCTCTCCATGAAGAACTCATTAAGGAGAAAGGGTGTAGACTCAAGAGAGGCAGATCATGGCTGAGTCAGGCGGAAGATAGGCTTAGGAAAATATGTGATCCTTCCGGAATTGAAACAGGAGAGGAATGGATTGCTGTCACTTCAATTTCAGACTGCTTTCACCGTTATTACATCTATTAAGAAAAACTGCGAACAAAATAATCTATCACTGATTAACGTGGAGGGCCTCTTGAATGACATCATCAATGATACAGATGTGGTTATTTACCCTGATGGATCAGTCATTCGCCAACAATGCTGTGCGTGGGATTTTTCAGCACGCTCAGGATGAAAAATAATAAATGGGGCCTACGCAACAACCACCAGTAGTTTGACAATGGAGGTTCGGGCGTTACGGAGGCGGTGAAATGGTTGGCATCTCACAACTACTCTTGTGTTTTCATACTCAGTGACTCCATGAGCATGATTCGTAAAGTCTAATCAGGAATGGTGAGACGTAACTGGGTGGAGTTACTGGTACAGACAATGATCAGAGAAATCACCTTCATTTTTGTCCCTGGGCACGCAGGAGTTAGTGGTAATGAACAAGCTGATAGATTGGCTGGCTTGGCTACAATATCAGAGGAGCTGCCATGGATCGAAATGACATTCTTCACGCATTGAGTCTTTCTGAACAGAGGAGTTTCAGGGATGTGAATCCCACTCGCTGACCAGATTGAAAGAGATGTGTCAAGATTGGTGCAGCCCGAAAAGAACGACATACTAAATATGCAAAGAGATTGATTAATCAACATCGAACTGGCGTGTTGGGTCGCTGGATGCTGCTGGATTTGCTGAGGCGGAGATCGGAGCACCTATGGATATGTCAGTAGTGCTATGATGATAGTCCTCATATAACTGATCTATTTATTATGCATTTTATGCACAAGTTTCAGGAAAGAGAATGAAGATATAGATATTATGTTTTGCTTACTTCTTTTTTCAGGGCAGAGATCGTAATGAGTACAGCTTGGGACTAACACCCACTGGAATTTTAGTTTTTGAGGGCAATCAAAAAATTGGCCTCTTCTTCTGGTAAGTTTGTTATACATATTTTCACTGTTCACTTTCTTGAAGTCTTATTAAATTAGTACATTACTTGCCCGTGTGTTGCCAGGGCTCTCAAGAGGAGCAAAGAATAGTAACACTGCAACCTACACGGCATGTCATAAGAGGTGACTGAGGTAGGGGCCTAGGAAAGCTACCTTAGTAAATAAAAAGTATCACAGAAATCGGATGTGCTGGCCTACTTGTAAGCGCATAGCTGGCACAGCATATAATCGCTCTTAGGCTTGGATCACATACAAATCACAAAGAGTGGTTAACAAGTGGTCGATATGGAGCTTTCAAGTAGTGCAGTACTAAGGTCCTAGTCTTACGACTGGCAGCCTTTTTGATTATAAATGTCTTCTTTTCTCTGCTGCAATCATGTCCTAGTCAAAGTGCAGGAGTCACCGTTCCTCAGAGTATAGGGCCTTAACCACTGTCCTCTACATTTTTCTGGTATCTGACTGTTTACAAGTAGAATTAATACCGAGTTTACCATTATTTTACCATTTTTAATGGAAATGTTTTCACTGATGGTCATGTTGCTAGTTTGTGAACAGTTAATAAACCATGCATCATTCAAAATTTTCTGATTGTTTATATGTTCATAAGTGGATTATCTACATAAAGACAACAGTTGGACTAGTTTTTTTCCAAGCTTTTGTTCATCAAGACCACTAGAAAGTTGAATTTTTGTTCTCCCAATTTCATTTTTTCTTAATGCAAGTTAATGTTGTCATGCATAGCTAACACATGAACTACTGAATACTGCAGTCTGCATCCATTTGTCTGTCCCATTTGCTCTTGTGCAGCGGACTACGCAATGGCCTTTTTCATTGTCAAGTTATCTCTAAATTTACCATGACACATTCTGATTTGTACCAGCTCTTTATGTATTCTCGATCATTCTGTTAGTTTTTATAAATATCTTTAGCACTGTTACATCTACTAGTCACTAGTAGAATATTACATTATAGCCGTATTGAAGTAAACAAATGTTAAGTATCATGGTGGAGAAATTCCCAATTAAAATAATTCCAGCTAACAATAAACAACTTTCGGGCAATCCCCCATCCTTCCTCCCACACAAAAACACAGTTTGTGGCCACAGCCCTCTGTTATAGAACATTTCCATGGTACTATTCTTTCTCCGTTATGATTAAGTGCTTGGAAAGTATATATATATATATATATATATATATATATATATATATATATATATGTAGAATGGATCAAAATTAGTTCTAAATTGAGATATCATTTCTTCTGTACTGATTCTGTACTGCTTATATAAACATCTCAAAGTATTTGTAACTTATTTGCAGGCCCAAGATGACTAAATTGGACTTCAAGGGCAGAAAACTGGTGTTGATTGCTGTTGAAGATGATGAGTCAGTGAGTATTTGCAGTGTTGTTTTCAGTTTGATCGGGAAGTGCAATATTACAAATTTTTTGTTCCATCAGAGTATTTTATATACAGCAACTATGTAAGCTGTTGTTATATGATATAGGGCCGAAGGTTAAGAGCTCAAGCGCTGCTAGATCATTGAAGAAGTATATGATATTGTTTGATGTATAGAAAATATGTACGCTGTTGGTATGTGATCTTGTTTTATTTATAGTGAAAATGTCAACTGTTGGTATGTGATCTTGTTTTATTTATAGTGAAAATGTCAGCTGTTGGTATGTGGTATTGTTCTATTTATAGTGAAAATGTCAACTGTTGGTATGTGATCTTGTTTTATTTATAGTGAAAATGTCAGCTGTTGGTATGTGGTATTGTTTTATTTATAGAGAAAATGTCAGCTGTTGGTATGTGGTATTGTTTTATTTATAGTGAAAATGTCAGCTGTTGGTATGTGGTATTGTTTTATTTATAGTGAAAAGTAAGCTGTTGGTATATATTTACAGGGACAAAGTCAAGATCATTCATTCCAATTTGTGTACATCAGAAAAGCTTGTAAGCATTTATGGAAATGTGCAGTTGAGCATCATGCCTTTTTCCGCTCAAGGTGCGTCAAGGTCAGACAGGAAGCAGACATTCTTCAGAATGGGATCTAGATTTAGATATAGGTATGTTTGGGGTGAAAATATGCCACAAGATTGTTGTATACATGTATTCACTATATCAATAAATGTTGAGGTTTACCAATAACATGTAAAACTGAAATGTTCGAGACCTCAAAGTAGTAGATTTTAGCATTTCAGCTTGTTCTATTTCCTACTATTTTTCTTTGCCTCTATGCAAGTAGAGAGCCTCATTAGAATAGTAACTAGTGCACTTGTTTCGTAGGCACTTTCACATTTTCCAGTTTGGACACTGCACCAGTGATCTCTGGTCATGTGCTTAGTTTACAGTGGACCACAAACTTCGGAGTCAGCTTCAAGTCTACCAGATTTCCCCAAAGCTTAATTTTTAGGTCAGTTGGGTGTGGCCACATGTTGCTTCTCAGCTCACACATTAGAGGACAGTCTTGCAGGATGTGTTCCGGTGTCTGTTCCACCTGCTGACACTGACAGAGAGCTGTTTGACTTATTCCTAGTCTATGTGTTTCCTAGTCTACACTCTGTTTGAAGCAATTTGGAATCAAACGTTTTATTAGGAGGTCTGGACACTTGTAGGATAGAATGAGGAGTGTGTTTAACCTACATGCCATGAGAACCATCAGTTGGACCTCCGTTCAGTATTTACTGGGGAAAACAGAGCACCTCATTTTAAGATTTTTGGATTCATTGTTTTTATTCACAGTGAATAAATGAACAGGATAATGGTCTACTTGTTGTAAATATTTTTGCTTTCAGGGTTATGTTTCTTAGATATTACCATCATTTTGTTTTTTTTACTATTAAAGCTAAGACCTTAGCTTGCTCTTTTTTTTTCCAGACATCAAACATTTCTTAAAGTTTATGCTTAGGCAGATTGAAACAGGCTGGGTGTGGCGACAATGATTGGAGTCGCTAAAGAGATCTAAGCTGACAAAAATCAGTTTTATTTTTCTGCCAGGGTATGCATGTGTAAAGGGAAATGAACACGTTGATGGGCTTGTAGATATGACTGTTGTACAAAATGTGTGAGCAATGGACCAGGTCAATATTCTACATTCCATAAGGGAGGAGGACATGTAAATGATTCAAGTAATAGTGGTGAATCTACAACCTTAACCAGAGTACCGAGTCAAATATGGTGTAGCTAGACAAGAGCACTATACTGGTAGTCAGAGATTAATAATAAACCAACAAAGAGCCGGTGTTCTTAGTTGCCACATACTGTGAGACATACTGAGGAGGACATTGTAGTACTTATGGACTAATTGGTTTGATGTTCAGTGATGATGATCTGACAACTAAACTAAAACATTTGTTAGAGATAGTTTGCTATTAAGACAGTGTCATCAGGCAATCTCACATTGTTTATGTTGTTCCCCACCACTGCTATTCTGTGCATATCTTATGTGGATCTAAACAATTGTTCACTGTATAGAGAGAACTGATCAAGTGATAGTACACATCCTTGCCAAACTTGCTGTACATATACCTATATAGAAAGGCATTCTGGTTGTGGTAATTATAGAGTAGAACAGAAGTAGAGAAAGACAAAGATGGACTTATATAAAACAAGATTTGTAGGAAAACAGTTAGTATTCAGAGTACTGCGCTGCACATATATTGTTCCTCCAGAGTGGCTACCAGGGCCCAAATTTGGGGTGTAAAGAGTAGAAGCACTGTTACCTGCCACGCATGTCGTAAGAGGCGACTAAGGAGGTTTGGCTGAAATCAGATGCACATGTCCTAAACATGTAGAAGTCTATACGCTTAGGGGCCTACAAAACCAATGTGCAACGTATACACGTTCTTATCAAAGATCAAACATCACAAAGAGTGATTAAAATTGGTGGTAAAGAACGAATGCAAAGAAGAAGATATATTGTTCATCAACATGACTAGACAATGCACTAGACAATACACATGATAGTAACGATTGAGTATTTTTTCAGCAAATGGTAGAACAACAAAATCCAACATAGATGCAATAAAGAAAAATAAAATCATATGGCAAATTGCACCAATTTTCAAATGCAAGCACTTCACCATGAACACTAAAAAAGCATTGTAGAACACAGTCTTTCCTACAATATTATGCTATCAGTGCCAAACCTGGAAATTGACATCATCCGATGGAAGAAAGTTAGTCACTACAGAGATGTGTCTACGCAGAGTGCTGCGAGTATTAAGAAGAGATTAGTTTAGGAAGGAAGATATCGGTACTGAACTTAATAAAAAAAATGTTGCTCCAGTTGATTGTCTCCTTCCATGAGGGCATGAAAGCCAGCATACAGTTCGATGGCAGCACATCTGATAATTTTGAGGTTTAGAGTGAAGTCAAGCAGGGTTGTGTCCTTGCCCCCACCCTCTTTCGCATCTTCTTCGCAGTCCTTTTGAACCACATCTTGGTGGATGCTGATGGTGATGTTTTCATCCGCACTAGATCTGATGGTTCACTCTTTAACTTGGCTCGCTTAAGTGCCAAGACAAAAATGACGGAAATTCTTCTCAAGGACCTCCTTTTCGCTGACGATGCTGCCTTCGTCGCCCACAGTGAGACTACACTGCGATGCCCAATAAATAATTTGTCGAAGGCATGCAACCTATTTTCTCTGACTATAAGTGTCTCCAAAACAGTTGTACTATGTCAGGAAGGTAACACAACAAATATCACTTTACATGGTAACCATCTAACACCAGTTCCAAAATGTTGCTATCTCGGGTCCATGGTCACTGCCAGCCTTTCTCTTGATAAAAAATCAACGCCGTGTAAGGAGTGCGGCTACTACATTCGCAAACTATCAAAGCGAGCGTGGGACAACACAAAACTGACATTGCAGACAAAGATTCAAATATATCGATCCTGTGTAATTAGTTCTTTACTATATGGCTCAGAAACATGGACAGCCTACTCAAGACACGAGAGGAGACTTAACATCTTTCACCTTCGATGTCTCCAAGATTATGAACATCAGTTGATACGACAAGATAACCAACTCTGAAGTACTGCAAAGTGCAAAACCTGCCTTCCATCATGGGCATGCTCAGCAGTAGACGACTAAGATGGTTGGGGCATGTGAGAAGAATGGAAACTTACCGCATACCAAAACAAATGTTGTTCTGTGAACTTTCGGAGGAAGAGGCACCAGGGCAGACCACTGCTCAGATATAAAGATGTATGTAAAGCCTCAATGAAAAACTTTTCTATAGGTCCCAGCACATGGGAAGGACTAGCTAATGACAGAGTTGTGTGGAAAGACAAATTACGAAAGGGCGCAGAGTCTTTTGAGAAGAGACTTATGTATGAGCTGAGCGACAAGAGAGAAAAGCGAAAACTCAGAAGTTGTCACAGTAAAACACTTGCCAGTTGACCGTCTGTAAAGGCGAAAAGGCCGTATATACAGATTTTCAACAATCAGAGGATAAAAGACAAAAGGTCATTCACACAAAAGGTGGATGATAGAAATAGCAGTTGCAGTGAAAGACAGAATGTACAACGCTCACACAAGAGTCTTTCTCAAAATCTCTTCTTATCCTGACACTGTGAGGCAAAACAGGATTACAGAAAAGGAAGAAGCAGTAACGATTTTGTTATTGTAATATGCATGATGACTTACAGTCTGTATATATATATATAGTAAGAATGCTTGCATTTATGTTCTTCAGTGGAAAAACTGAATATCAAACAGCCACAATGAATCGAGTAAGAAGGAGTGTCAAGTTTGAAGCATAAGCCAAGTCATAGGTACTCTCGGAGGTCAACATTTGAAAGAAAAGAGAGAGAAGAAAAGATGAAAAAGGAGACGGACAGAAAGAAACAAATGGAAGAAGAAAGAAACAGGTTAGTGTAACCTTATATTTAAGCCAGTTTACCGACATTTATATTTGTGCAGGATATAGATCACCATCTGTAGTTGTTCAGCTTTCTGTTCTTGAGCATCTCTTAATGTCCATTTTTAGCTTCTTGAAGAACACCCAAATCCATTACTATTGTTTGTCTCCTTAATGGGAAAATACACTTCATCAGCACTTGCCGTGTGGGTTATTGTAGATCTTTGACTTGATAAAGTTGCTAACCTATTCATTCATTATGCCTTATATCGCCCGAGTGGTTACCGGGCCCAAATTTGGGGTGTAAAGAATAGAACCACTGTTACCTGTCACACATGTCGTAAGAGGTGGCTAAGGAGGTTTATCTGAAATCGGATGCACATGTCCTAAACGTGTAGAAGTCTATGCATTTAGGGGCCTACCAAACCAATGTGCAACGTATACACTTTCTTGGCAAAGATCAAACATATCACAAGAGTGATTAAAATTGGTCGTAAAGAACGAATGCAAAGAAGAAGAAGATTATGCCTTATATGTTGTTATAGATTATTTGGTTGATAGTACCATTACCATTTGCACTTAACCCTTTGAACCCTTTCCACCTGTACCTTAAAAAACCACTTCTCCAGAGTGATTGGTTATTGGTTATTGGTTACTAAACTGACGTCATTGCACTCGGGCAAACCCATAGGTGCTCAGTCTCCCCAACAGATATCGAAGAGTATGCATACTGATGGTTCCTGTGGCTCGCTGATTAAACACACCTCTCACTCTGCCTCTCAGGCATCCAGTTCGACTTGAACAAAGGTAATTCCAAACTGCTTAAATCGCTTGATCGATTCAACATCGATTTTAGTGTCCTCATCCAACAGAGAGTCTCGAAGAGACCGAAGAATATCCCCCTTATCCATCTTCAACTCCCCAACAATCGATGCTGTTGATGCAAGCCTGTCCGCTCTCTCATTACCGTAAACACCGCATGCCCAGGACAGTATATCCACGTAAGCCGCTGGAGGTTAGAAACTTCTATAGACGACATCCACTCATCCGAAACCTGCCCTTCTGGATCTTGTGAAGCATCGACTGAGAGTCAGATACAACAACTGCCCCAGTAAATGAAGTCCCAGAAATCCAATGGAGGGCAGCAGTACGGCCTCAACCTCCATCCTCATACTAGAAGTAGTTGTCCTGTATGCCCCACTTGCTCTGCAACAACCCTACCATGCGCATTAGCCAAGAAACCCCAGCCGGATTTCTCACCACGTTGAACCGACCCATCGGTATATACAACAACATCATCATCCCTTGCATTATCTTCTATCAGCTGCTTAACTGCGAGATCAGCCTTCATGTTGCCCCAATCTCTACATTCTCTTCCAAGAGTAATGATAACGTTGAGATAGTTCATCATGCTTCCATCTGTTGGGATCCATTCTTCCCTTTTGGTAGAGTCGCAACCGTAGTCACCTGGCCAATCGTTCTCTCAGCCTGGGCCATCCACGACATGCCACGCTTGATTCTCGTGCCCTTAACATCATTAGTGTTCCTGTGAAGTGGATGTCTCTTATCCGAAGTAACCCGCATATATGCCTTGGTTTGGGCGATTGCATGACGGAGCGTAGTGACAGAAGGCCAAGCATATATCTCATCTTCACAATGGGGTATCTCTAGTGCAGCCCAGAACTATACGCATACCTTCATTCTGAACCCGTTCAAGTCGTTCACATTGTGATCTTGATATCGTAAGAATTCCGAGTCCGTAATCTACCACTGACATTACCAGTCGATCGAACAAAAGGGCAAGTAGTCTCTGCTCAAGATGTGCGGCCACCATAACTTTGAGAGCCGCAAGACCACGCTTGCACCGTTGTATCGTCTGTTCAATATGGTGTTTGAAAGATAGACTACGATCAAAGGTTATTCCAAGATAGCGAAGCCTGTCTCTGCGCTCGATGGTATGTTCATCAAAGATTACACAGGGTAGGTCAGCCTTGACGATGTGATTATTCAACGAGCACCATAACATACACGCTTTTCAGGATTGACCTGAGAGCGAGACTCTCTACACCAACCCGAGATTGAAAAACAGAGTGAAAAACAGCCCATATCAGAATGATATTAAAAACACAATAATTTATCACAATTAAGTGCTTAATAAGTTGTTATTGACTTAACCCATCATCTCCTTTATTCCTGTTTATTATATATTTTCAGAATACTCTACTAAACTGTTGTGAATTAACTTAATATATTACATATGTCACGCCCCCGAATACTACTAGGTAATGTAGCTTGTTCTCCGTACTGAACTTATAGAGCTTGAATATCAATCAATTAAAAAATAATTCTATAACTCACTTTCTATATCCTTATCAGAATAATCACACTTTAAGTCTAATTCATCTTTAGATTCATTCAAAACTAGTTCAACAGCTTGCTCTGTTGTTATACTTTTAGAGCGACCATTTCCAAAATTTTCAGCACATCTTTTCATCATAAAAATACTTAACTAATTACCTTATAACAAAAAAAAATATCACACAGCAGCAACCGCCATCTTGTTAAACCATGTAGAACACATGGGTTGTGTTTGGCGTTACTTTGTTACACAATTTCTCTTCAATCTCCAACAAATAATGGAGTCTTCTCATACCAATATTTTGGGAAATCGAATATGCGATGTTTGCATTCAATACCAAAATATCGCGATCACAGGTTTTACGGGTTAAGGGAATAATGTGTGCTTTGATCTCTTTCTTACACAGAGAAATCTCTGCAACAGTATGCATGTGCTTTAATCTCTTTCTTACACAGAGAAATCTCTGCAACAGTATGCATGTGCTTTAATCTCTTTCTTACACAGAGAAATCTCTGCAACAGTATGCATGTGCTTTGATCTCTTTCTTACATAGAGAAATCACTGCAACAGTATGCATGTGCTTTGATCTCTTTCTTACACAGAGAAATCTCTGCAACAGTATGCATGTACTTTGATCTCTTTCTTACATAAGAAATCTCTGCAACAGTATGCATGTGCTTTGATCTCTTTCTTACACAGAGAAATCTCTGCAACAGTATGCATGTGCTTTAATCTCTTTCTTACACAGAGAAATCTCTGCAACAGTATGCATGTGCTTTGATCTCTTTCTTACACAGAGAAATCACTGCAACAGTATGCATGTGCTTTGATCTCTTTCTTACACAGAGAAATCTCTGCAACAGTATGCATGTGCTTTGATCTCTTTCTTACACAGAGAAATCTCTGCAACAGTATGCATGTGCTTTGATCTCTTTCTTACACAGAGAAATCTCTGCAACAGTATGCAAAAGGGGGAAGACTGCAGTAAAACTTGGTAAATAGTGAAACACGTACAACCAAAGTACTATAGTTTTACAAAATACATAAACAGTGACGATAAACAGCAACGTTTGACCAATCTCCAACTACCTTATCAACAGTATGCATGTGCTTTGATCTCTTTCTTACATAGAGAAATCTCTGCAACAGTATGCATGTTCTTTGATCTCTTTCTTACATAGAGAAATCACTGCAACAGTTTGCATGTGCTTTGATCTCTTTCTTACACAGAGAAATCTCTGCAACAGTATGCATGTACTTTGATCTCTTTCTTACACAGAGAAATCTCTGCAACAGTATGCATGTGCTTTGATCTCTTTCTTACACAGAGAAATCACTGCAACAGTATGCATGTGCTTTGATCTCTTTCTTACACAGAGAAATCTCTGCAACAGTATGCATGTGCTTTGATTCTTTTCTTACATAAGAAATCACTGCAACAGTATGCATGTGCTTTGATCTCTTTCTTACACAGAGAAATCTCTGCAACAGTATGCATGTGCTTTGATCTCTTTCTTACATAGAGAAATCTCTGCAACAGTATGCATGTGCTTTGATCTCTTTCTTACATAGAGAAATCACTGCAACAGTTTGCATGTGCTTTGATCTCTTTCTTACACAGAGAAATCTCTGCAACAGTATGCATGTGCTTTGACACCTTTGAGGACTCAGTCTGTCATTTTGAGGATCGTGAAAATATGAGACAATAGACATTCATTATTTTTGTCCTAGCAGTGACTTTCCAGCTTATTCTTATGAATTTTAAACTTCCAAGCATTTTCTTTTATATGCTCAACTTGAACACAAGATCTCATTTTTATCTTCTGTCTCCAATAAAACTGAGCCCTCAATCTTACACTGATATCAGGTATCACTTTGATTGCTCAACATCTGGAGATTTTTCTTTATATGTAGCTTGGAATGGTGCACTAGTTACAGTGGTGGTTGTTGTAGAATTCTATTGGACACTGAAATTGCTGAACTTTTCTCATGATTTTCTTTAGTTTGCCATAATGAAAAGTTTGGTATGTTGCAATGGTCCTATTCTTTGCCCCCTAATGTATGCCTCCAAGTGATTTCTGTCAAGAGTTAAACATGCAATTTATTCTTCTGTTGGGGTAAGCAAACCATAGATAACCAAGACACTTCTCTACCTCCAAGACATGTCTCTGGTAACAGTGTGCATCATTGCAGTCTGGCTAAGTGTTTAGGGATTGAAAATGGAAGAATCTGATTTTTAATGACTATCGCCCGAGTGGTTACCGGGCCCAAATTTGGGGTGTAAAGAATAGAACCACTGTTACCTGCCACGCATGTCGTAAGAGGCGACTAAGGAGGTTTGGCTGAAATCGGATGCATGTGTCCTAAACGTGTAGAAGTCTTATGCGTTTAGGGGCCTACCAAACCAATGTGCAACGTATACATGTTCTTGGCAAAGATCAAGCATATCACAAAGAGTGATTTAAATTGGTCCTAAGAAGAACGAAAGAAGAAGAAGAATGACTATGAGGCAGACTGATGTGTATAGCCAAAGGTGCAGACTGGCTGTAAACTGTGACAGCATAGCAGAAATTCTCTTTAGGATGATTGAAGAAGATAGAGGCCCTATTCTATTCATGCTGTCGCGTATTATTAACCGTACTTTTAAAATTGGTTGTTTATTTTTTGTATTTTTAAAATTGTTTTTTGTGTGTGGTTATATCTGTATGTATATCTGACATTGTTTTATTCACTTAGGATTCACATGCTTGCTTTGTTGTCCTCTTGTCTGTTTTTCCCTTTTAAGTTTCCTGTTGTCACAAGCTGCTCACACGCCATCCAATCCCCATATGTCCAAATAGCAAATATGCAACTTTTTTCTTGTCTGTGATAGTCATCCTTTGTGCATTGGCTTCCCTTACTGCCTTATTATTCATTTTGGCTGTCTGTGGGGTGTTTAATATTCTTTTATTAAGAGACATCTCTGTGGTTTCATGTGTTTCAGTTTGTTATTTATTGTACATGACTCAATATAGCAGGATCTACTTTATGTAACGCTGAAGAGCATTGGCTTGTTTATTACGATGTTTTTCATGGTACATACATTGGCACTAAATGTGCTTGGTTTTTTCTGAATATGCTATAGTTACTAATCTATCTATATCTATATCCTCTTTGTGTCCCGATTGACACATAAGGCTTCCACTGTTGCTGTTATGCTGCCTTTCTACCGTCTCCCACTTCAGGCCACACTCCTTCAACTCTCTCTCCACAGTTCTTCTCCGTGTTTTCTTTGGATGTCCAGGCCTTCTCTTCCCATCCGCTGTCCATCTTAGAGGTGTCCTAGCCAATGCCCCCACTGTCATACGACATACATGTCCAAACTACCTCCATCTTCCTTTCTTACTGATAGTTACTAATAGACTATGATTAATATTTGAAAAAATTTTCTGTTCAATGTTCATCATCAACAGGAGAGCAGCAATAGCTGCCAGCAAAGCCTCTGTTGAAACCACATTTGATGCCTTACCAAATAGTGCCCGAGCTTCAATAAACAGCACTTCCACAATAGCGACTGTCAGGTCAAGTGTTAGAGCACCAGATAGTCCTCCAACTCGACCACCTAAACCTGGTGTAAGAAAAAATCTAAGATCTGGGTCAGTCACCCCTGATGCCACAGATGGTGCTACATGTAAAATGACATACTCTACATCTGCACTGGAGAGGTTGGATAATCTAATTAAATCATCAGCTTTGGAAAAAGGTTCAGGAGATGCTTCAGAGGCATCTGCAAATGGACAGAAACCATCAACTAGTGATAATATAAATCTTAAAGGTTGGTAGTATTTTATGACTTGTGGTGTATAAGTATGTTAGTGATATGGGCAGTAGAAGACTTGTGTGTAGATATGTATGTTAAAATATAACACCGTTCATTTTTATTTGGTCTAAACTATCAACAATACACTTAAGATGATTTTAACATTGATATAATAATGGATCTGTGCAAGGACAGACAATAGCGAAACACGTAAAAACAAAGTACTATAGTTTTACAAAATACAGAAACATTGACGATATACAGCAACGTTTCCACCCAAAGGCCTTCAAGCAAACGATACAACAAGAATGAGCAATTTGAGGAACACTACAAATGGACGATTACACATGGAAACATTCAAACCTATTAACTACCTGGTATTACATGCCAAGGACAGACAATACAGAGTACCTACACTAAGACCTTGTGTGCTGTCATAATATCTTGCCAGGACAAGTGACAAAGCATAAACATGCTCTTCAGCTCAGATCATGTACAAGCTGCAATGAATAGCTGAAAGCAATCAATAAAGAGTGGATGATGTTTGGTGGGAGAAAGAATGAAAGATGTCTGGGACTTTCAGGTCAAGCAAATCCATGCATCAAGGTTAGGCCAAAATTTGAATGTGCCTGTCCTGGATACCTAAGAACTAAAACGACAAACATACACTCTTGATACAGAGAAATGCAGATTACAAGGAGTGGTTAACCTGATTGATAAAGACAAATGCAAAGAAGAAGTCATAATGTCTCTTTAATATGTATACACTGAACATATTTTTAAACAAGCCGAAAGATTGTCAGGAATGGGACAATATAAACAAATCTCGGATATACAAATAACATATTATTTACTGAAAGTGAGAAGGAATTGCAAGAATTGATGGAAGAAGTAAACAACACAAGTGTGAATTTGGATTGCACATTCTTCTTTAATCCAGTTTGGTCTCAAAGCATTAGGATAAAAAAAAGATTTCTAGAACTGACTTTTGTTTACGCTTCATAAGCAGTGTTTTTCACTGCCTCTGTTATCTCTGAGGTCAATCTTTTACGGGGACTGCCATTTGCATTGTATCCACTTTAATTGCTCATTAATATTGCGGAAAAAAAAACTGATCACGAGCAAGATAAGCGAGAAACCAAAATGAAACACAAAAAATGTGTGAAAAGAAACTGAAGCAAGTGAAAAGTTTCCTATGTCTTAGAAATACAGAATAACAGATGACGGAAGATGTTAAACCAAGATCAGGAAAAGCTGAGAGATGACCAAAACTACATTCAACATTATGACGCAGATGAGTGTCCACAGATGCTATATATTTATTCTTCATCTCTCAATGGCACAGAAACAAGGACACTGAACAAGCAGCTGGAAGACAAAATTGCAGCCTTTGAGATGCAAATTTATAAAAGCAAGAGTTTGTTCCTCTGAATACAGAAACAAAGAAAGAAGTTATGAAAAAGTCAGGAATGAAGAGCAAATTGTTGAAAAATATCATACATAGACAAATAAGATATTTTTGACATGTAATGAGAAATAGTGAGCGTCTGTAGCTCAAGTGGTAGTGAGCTCGATCACAAACCTAAGCGCACTTGGTTCAAACTCCATGGTGGACAAGTTTGGAAGCAAATTTGTTTCCGTATTTTTTTTTACTAAAGGTAAAAATAGACCTCACTGTTCAGAAAGCAATGGCAAACTACTAAACGTATAAGTGGCGCCTAGAAAATTGCTTCGTTTACTGTGGTTGATGTCCTGTAAACTATATGCCACGATTAAAATTTTTTTTTGTCAATGAGAAATAGCAGAGTGCTGAAAACTATACTGGAGAGAAATGTTGTAGGTAAGTGTACAAGAGGAATACAATAATATAATTGTGAAAAAAAGCATCAAGAGATGGACAAACAAATTTCACAGAATGCACCACTATGGCAACAGACAGGAAGTGTTGAAAATCCATTGCAACCAACATTAATTGGGAGATGATACCTAATCAATTAGCAGAGGAAGAATCAAAACTAATGCCAGAGACATGCATTTTAAAGTCCACTGGAAATATATGTTCACCAAACAACAGAAGAGAAAAAAAGTAGATAGTGGTTTATCATTATGCTAAAATTCTGAACCTGGAAGCTTCAATTCTTCTCTTCATCCATTTATTAATTGTCCATGTTTCTGCTTCATAGAACAATGATGAATATATGTAGCATTTGACAAGTATTATCTTTTGTGTATTTGTTATCTGCTGGTATGTTTATACACTTTTCATGTTGTTAAAAATGTACTTGGCATTCCTATTCTCTTCCAAATGTTTTTTCACATTTGCCGTTATAATTCATGTATATGAGTTATTTAAACCGCCCATATGTTGCAGGGGCTTGCAAGGGGAGCAAAGAATAGTAACACTGTGACCTACAAGGCATGTTGTAATAAGCGACTGTGGTATGAACCTAGGAAGCTACCTAGTAAATAATAAGCATAGCAGAAATCAGATGTGCTGACCTACTTGTAGGTGCACAACATAACTGCTCTTAGGCTCGGATCACATACAAATCACAAAGGGTGATTAACAAGTGCTCAACATGGAGTGTTCAAAGAGGTTATTTAAACCCTGCTTACATTTTATCTGCTAAGTTTTTGTTTTATATTTAGTAAGTGGGTCTAATGATAAGTATAATTTCTTACAACTTAGATACAGTTTTGACTATTTCTCGTGCCCAGATGAAAGTGAGAAGGCCATTGTTAAAATGAAGAACCTGGATGAGGCTGTTTGTCTTCCGGCAAAACGCAAGGATGTGAACACCTTTCAGAACAACCAAATCAAGTTCACAGGCGGAGCTTCCAGCATTCCCTTGGAGAATATGAAATGTAATATCCTGAAAGCCAAAATGGAAGAAGAACATCTGAAAGGTTCAACATGTTATATTTGTTTTGCACCATCGCTGGTTGCTTTAGAAGTCCTGCTTGAATTGACAAAAGTTCTGCTAGTAGAAGTTTGACACCACACCTCTAACAGATTTTATGTGACACTACTTGACCTATGTGACCTATGTTACTAAGTTTTGCATGTTGCCTTCTTTTTGTTTGATGCTTCATTAGCAGCATGGGTTTATAACGGCATTTATATTTCTAGCAATAAAGCCATCATTACAATATTTACCTACTCTTATAGTGATGGTTGATTTAGCAGTATGTTTTTACATTTATAGTCCAGTACACAAGCTCTTCTTAGTTGCCATGTTGCTGTGTTTTGTAGTGTTCAGTAGTATTACTCAGTCTTCTTTTATATGAGGTACTAGTGAGGTGTGGCGTCTGTGGCCTAGGGGTTAGTGACTCTGTCTATTAACCCCGACGTTCTGAGTTCGAATCACGCTGCGGACAGTTTGCTTGCAAATTGTTTCCGTTGATTTTAACAAAGGACGATGGCGCCACCCGTTCAGAAAGCAATGGCAAACTACTGAACGTATAAGTGGTGCCTAGAAAATCAACGACTTGTTTACTGTGGTTGATGGCTACGTCCTTTGGGATATGCCACGATTTTTCACTAGTATCCATAAAAGTATTACATGTAACAGTAGAAGTTATTTTGTTATTAGTTCTGTTCTGTACGATGTTATGGGGTCCATACTGATATTAGGTTACAGTGGGAGTTGTTTTGTTGTCAGTTCTATTCTGTTCTTGCTTGTATGGAGTCTTGGGGGCCAGATAGGTTTTACAGGATACAGGGAAAATTATTTTGTTGCCAGTCTTATTCTGTCCTTGCTTGTACGGTGTTATGGGGGTCCATACAGATATTAGATGTTATGGTGAGAGTTGTTTTGTTGTCAGTTGTATTCTGTCCTTGCTTGTACAGTGTTATGGAGTCTATACAAATATTAGCTGCTAAAGTAGAGCTTTTTATTGTCTGTCCTGTTCTGTGGTCTCTAATTTTTGTTCACAGAATCCATATAAGTATTACAGTGAAACACGTACAAACAAAGTACTATAGTTTTACAAAATACAGAAACAGTGACGATAAACAGCAACGTTTACCAACATCGTCACTGTTTATCGTCACTGTTTCTGTATTTTGTAAAACTATAGTACTTTGTTTGTCGTGTTTCACTATTTACCAAGTTTTACTGCAGTCTTCCCCTATTTCGATATAAGTATTACATGATACCATGGTAGTTATTTTGTTGTTAGTCCTGTTCTGTCCTATCTGTACGGTGTTATGGGGTCCATACAGATAGATGTTACATTAATACAGGGTGTTCAAGATAATTGCAGCCCCATTGACAATTCGAAACTTGCCAGGTACAAATTGAGTTGTATTTATTTACTATTTAAACCGGTTCTGACTAGCTCGTCCACGTCACATTTGTTCATCGCCCCTTCCAGCACTACAATTACACACCGTCACATAACCATGACCTATACTACGTCATAACTGAACCTTCCATTTCCATACATATATGCCAGATTAGCTCCATTCATGGACTGCTTTTAAGTTGAACACCCTGTAGTTATTTTGTTGACAGTCCTATTCTGTACTTGCTTGTATGGGGTCATGAGATCCAGACAGGTTTTACATTATACAATTGGAGTTATTTTGTTGTAGTCCTATTCTGTCCTCTCTGTATGGTGTTATTGTACAGATATTAGCTGCTAAAGTGCAAGCTCTTTTATCGTCAGTCCTATTCTGTACACTCCTATTTTGGTCCCAGGATCCATATATTATTTCATGTTACCATGGGAGTTATTTTGTTGTCAGTCCTGTTCTGTTCCTGCTTGTACATGGTCCTGGGATGCATAGAACTGTTACAGTTGACATGTGTGGAGGTATGTGTTCAGTTACTAAAGATGGCAATATATTTAGTTGCTTTATGTAAAGATTTGTGTGTAGCTTTTGTAGGTGGAGACTTGTGCGTTGTTGGTGTAGGTGGCGACTTATGTGTAGTTGCTATGTGTGTAGACTTATATAGATAATATAGTTTAAATTGTTTTTTCATTCAGTATAGATTGCAACTAACTTAGCTAAGTTTAAAGCATACACATTTGATATAAATAAAAAAAATATAGATGGAATATGTTTAGACCTATATAAAGCAACACACAATTTTTGCTTGTCTCTATCTAGTGTTTGTATGTATAGTCTATATTACAAGTGATTTATTCCTCCCATTATCTTTTTTGAAATATATCATTGACACAGTTTTTATTGATGTAAGTATGTAATATGTTATTTGCACTTTGTCATTTAAAACCATTCATAAGAATTTGTTTAGGTTAAAGGTAGCACATTTATATTTTTTAGAAGTTTATTTTCACTACCAATGACACTGTGGAAAAGAGTACTCCAGTGCTATATTGATTGAACCAATACTTATGTATGGCAGATAAAAATCATGGACAATGAACAAACAATCAATAAGATCATTGAAAACTACAGAGATGTGGTTTTACAGAAGAATGCTGAAAATTCCATGTGCAGCGAAGAACCAGTAATGAGCTTTTAAAACAGACCTGCACACAAAGAAACCGTATCAAAAGAATAAGAATCAGAAATCAAGGTTCTTCGGGCATATAATGTGAAGAGGAAGTTTAGAACATTTAGTAACAACATGTAAGATTCAGGGACAGAGAGTAGTGGAAGACAGAGGAGAAGATGTCTGATGGTCTGACATCGTGGTTCGACAAAAGATTGACGTCAGAACTGATTAACTGCACCAAGGAGAGAGAGAGTTGTGGAGAGACATGATCACCTATGCCGGCAGGTATGGCACATGATTGAGAAGTTTATTTACCAATATCAAAGATGTGCAAATCATATTTTTATGACATGGCATTCTGTAGATTTGTTCTTTAGTTCTTATCTTTTCATATATATCGATTATTGAACCAACCTTATAGTATTTCACACAGACCCATACATGTACCCAACTTGTTCTATTACTTCGGGCAGACCCTAAGTGCTCAGTATCCTCCACCAAATATTAAAGAGTATGCTTACTAGTGGTTCCCATGGATGGCTGGTTAAACACACTGCTCACTCTTTCCCTCAGACATCCAGTTCTACTTGTAGATCGTGTAATTCTAAACTTTTTAAATCATTAGCTAGGTTCAATATCAATTTGAGTATCATCAGGTTTGCATGTTGATGGTTATTATGGCTTGCTGATTGAAGTAAGTAAAAGTAAACAAACTCGTTTTCATTTCAAGATGTGTACTGGGGAATATAGTGTTAGACCTGTATTCTTTTTAACCAACGGCACACGATGGATGATATGGTCACACCATCACTTTTCAGTGTATTTCTGGTGCCCATTTGAAGCTAGATCAACCTCAGTAATACAGTCTGAAAAACTCCCATTTCTATTGTGAATTTTGATCCCGGACCATATGTCTATGAAGCAAGTGCGCTAACCATTATGCTATCTACTCTCTCGTTGGCTACACACACACACACACACCTTTGTTTCTGCTCCATAGATGCCCAGATCTATTCATCTATTTTATATCAAATTCCTTCAATCACATTATATATACTTCATCAATTTCCATATCTTCATCCAGCAGGTGGTTGATCTTATACATCTTTAAATGCTTTCGATATGAGTATGTCTGCTCTCTCATTGTCGTGAACACCTGAATGTCCATTACATAGACAGGCCAATAGTTCATAACTAGTACATAGTTTATAATTTTTCTAAACCGCTGTGATATTTAATTGGTTCAAACTATATTAGTTTCTGAGACACTATATTGTTTTGGATCCAATGTGAAATCTAACATATGATTATCTGATTTATTTTGGATAGGTACAGATGATGACTCAGCATCAGAACACAGGTGAGAATCAATGATTTTTTTAAACAACTTCAATTTGAAATAGGGGTTTTTCTTAGAAAGAATTCTGCTTAACCTATTTATTTTATCAACTTCATTCTCTCATATAGTAGTTTTAGTTGTATAGCCTGTGTAAATATTATATAACTGGCAGGATTATATAAAAATTGACTGTAACATTAACAACTGAACACATCATAGATAAATAACAGGAATTTAATAATTTAGTTTATGAAAATACTCCTGTTGCTTGTAAGAAATTTCACCCGCGTGTTGCTGGGGCTCACAGGGGAGCAAAGAATAGTAACACTGCGACCTACAAGGCATGTCGTAAGAGGTGACTGAGGTAGGAGCCTAGGAAGCTACCATAGTAAATAAAAAGCATCACAGAAATCGGAAATGCTATCCTACTGGTAGGCATATAGGCTCAGATCACATACAAATCACAAAGAGTGGTTGACAAGTAGTCGATATGGAGCGTTCAAAGAAGTAAGAAATTTAGTAGGCAGTAATTTTGTTGTTGCTTAAATATATTAAGGGCTTTGTGACTATATAGACATGAATAATTATTCTAAATAGTAATACAATAGTTATCAGTTATATGAGTACTATCGTCATAGCACTCCGGACATGTTCATAGGTACTCCAATCACTGCCTAAATAAATCCAGTAGCATCCAGCATATAACTGATAGTATCAATTACTTGATCTCAAACTAACAAAACAAACATGTGGACATTAAAAGTATATAGAAATATAGTAGACTGAAGAACAACAGCTATAGCTCCTGCTTCAGCAACTGTTTTTTTAAGGCTTTGATTGTTTTTAAAATGTTGGTATCAACAATGCAGGGTTTCTTGTAGTTTTGCATATGTACTTTAGCATACATTATCCTAGTGCTACATATGTACAGTAGCAGACATTATACTAGTGTTACATATGTACAGTAGCAGACATTATGCTAGTGTTACATATGTACAGTAGCAGACATTATGCTAGTGTTACATATGTACAGTAGCATACATTATCCTAGTATTACATATGTACAGTAGCAGACATTATCCTAGTGTTACATATGTACAGTAGCAGACATTATGCTAGTGTTAAATATGTACAGTAGCAGACATTATGCTAGTGTTACATATGTACAGTAGCAGACATTATCCTAGTGTTACATATGTACAGTAGCAGACATTATCCTAGTGTTACATATGTACAGTAGCAGACATTATGCTAGTGTTACATATGTACAGTAGTAGACATTATCCTAGTGTTACATATGTGCAGTAGCAGACATTATCCTAGTGTTACATATGTACAGTAGCAGACATTATCCTAGTGTTACATATGTGCAGTAGCAGACATTATCCTAGTGTTACATATGTACAGTAGCAGACATCCTAGTGTTACATATATTCAGTAGCAGACATAATTTTGCATATGTACATTGCATACATTATCCTAGTCTTACATTTGTGCAGTAGTGGACATTTTCCTAGTTCTGCATATGTCCGGTAGCAGACATTATCCTAGTTTTTGCATATGTACGTTAGCAGACATTATCCTAGTGTTACATATGTACAATAGCAGACATTATCCTAGTTTTTGCATATGTAAAGTAGCAGATATTATCCTAGTTTTTGCATATGTACAGTAGCAGACATTATCCTAGTTTTTGCATATGTAAAGTAGCAGACATTATCCTAGTCTTACATTTGTGCAGTAGCAGAAGTTACCCTAGTTCTACATATGTACAATGTAAAGGTGTACATATCACCTGTGGTTTCAGTCCGTCTGAAAGGTATAATATGGACATCCTTGAGATCTACTTTCCTTTTCTCCCAGAAATTATTTGATTGAGTATGTGCCATCTCCACATTGAAGATTAGCTGCAATAGATCTCAAGTAACATCCTATTCCTTGCATTTTGCAAAACTATTTTTTGTCTATCCCTGAATGCTTGCCTTCCAATTACATCACTTTCATAACACTTACCCTCAAATTTTCTTTTCTGTGTGGTTTTCCAGCAGAATTTCATGCTCCTTTAAATGTTAACAATATTTGATATGTCTGGGGGTCTCTGTGGTTAAGTGGTTAAGCCCTTTGCCTTGTGAGTCGAAGGTCGTGGGTTCGAGTCCGGACCGCACCATTCTGTTCACGAGTGCAGTTTTTCCAGAGACCCCTAGGATTGTTGCTGGAGCTACGGAGTTCGAGCTTTGTGCAATACTCTCGGCAGGTGGCGTGCCATTTCTGCTGAGGGGGACCGAGCCGTATGGGGTAAAACCCGGTGCTATGAAGTCAATCCTTTGGCTTTTAAACCCTTTTTTTTTTATATGTCCCTTTTTGATCTCATTAAACAATTCTCTCCTCATTGCTAACATTTCAGAATTTATTCAGGGATTAGTATTAGTTTTAGTAACCCTACACTTAACGGCAAAAGTGGACAACCAATTCCATCATCCACATGGGGAAAGGCAATATACAATTTAGTAACCTTTAATTCCTTCTGTTCATATTATTTTATGTCCTTTATTTGTATGTTTTTTCCCATTTGTCTGTTGTATGTCTTATGATTAACTATTTTCCCTGTTGAATTTGTTGATCTGATTTTATCAGATTCTATGTCCTACCATATTCCGACTATAAAAAGTATGTAATGAACCCATTTTAATGCCATGAAGTATATTGGAGGATAAAGTGTGTGACTCGGTTTTCTTTGACCAACAACACATGATGGGTGATGTGGTCAACATCACACCGACTGCCTTTAGTTCCAATTGTTTTCTCTAGTACCCATTCAGATTTAGTTAACCTGAGAACAGTGCAGGTCGAAAAGATCCTACATTCACTGTGTAATTTGATCCTGAGATCATGCATCTAGGAAGCACATGCACTAACCGTCATGCTATCACTGCTCTCATCATCCCTACTTGATATAAAATATGTTATTGTCTCCCCATTTTCTTGCATTCCATCTCCAACTCCCACCTTCAGGTGTTCCTGAGTCTTCCCTTACCTCTGTTACCCACGTCTACTGGCCAAGAGAATTATAGACATCTACAATTACATGTCCTAGTGCTGTTAGCAATTTCGATTTATTTTCTTCCATAACATCCTGTTCAGTATCTTTTCTTGTTTTTATTCCTTTATATTCATCTTTCATATATACTGCATTCTAGCCTAATATTTACATTTCATACACAAACTCACCACATAATAAAAGAAAAATCTGAACCTGAACAGTTTTGTGGCGACTGCACTAGTCATGCGGCCATTAAATTATTTAGGTTCTTGCCCCGCGTGTCCTACGCCACCCCAAAAAAGCAGTACTACAGGCAATGACAGTTTTTTTTTTAACAACTCACTACATATATGACATTTTATATGAATCAAAATTTGTGAATATTTGGTCATGTTGATTATATCATATTTGTAAGATTTGTTTACACGTTAAAAACTGTTTTGCTTGGTATATATTATATTTTTATATTATTGCTTTTTAGGGCACAAATATTTGAAGGCTATGTTTGTTACCCCATTTGGTACCTTTGTATATTTGGGTCCGGTGGGTTTTCTTGATTTTGCTATTGAATCCATAATCTGTATATCCATTTTATGGCGCTATTGCAAGTAGCTCATTTCTGCTTTGAAACATTAGTTAGTTCATCATCATATCATCCTTGTTGCTCCAGGAACAAGTACATAAGTTCTCCAATTTCATCTGCACCATATCCGTCAGCACTCGATGACTGACAGTTTGAGACCTGTGTTGGTTAATGAAACATCTGCTCTCCATATAATGTTCTAATCTAGCAATACCATGTTTGACACCAAGTTCCTGCAGTTCTGACATGGATTTAGGTTCGAAGTTACCACTTGAATCTCTGAATGACTGTCTCTGTAATATTGTTCAGGATATCAGTCCTGTCCATTGTTCTACCACTTGTCACTGTGGTTATGTTCACAAGTCTGTCTGATTGCTCATTTTCATAGACTACTACATGTCCAGGTACAAAAATTCAGTCTATAGTCCCAAACTCAACACAGGAAACAGCTGCTGTCTATATATGCAACTGGCCTGGACCTTCCTGACCATGCCTATTGAGTCACTGAGAATTTAGACATAGTTGGTGTTTTGCATCTTCATTAAGGTCATTACCTTGGTGACAGCCATAACTTCTATGGTTGTACTATTTATGGTCAAGCAAGAGCACTGCTCCTCCCTAGAAAAACTCCCACTGAGCTATGAAAGCCCATGTGCTGCACAAATTACATTCTACCTATCCATGTAAACAATATTGTCCACCTCTGGAATTCTTGCTGACCAATGCTTGCATTTCTGATTTTACAGCCTCTGGTTTTTTTTTTAGTACTTTGTTAATTGGGATAATGGCATGGAAGCAGGTCCATGAGTTTGCTTCTACATTTATCCATTCTTCATCAGGTTCTATCCTTTCCAGTACGTACATTGAATGACATCCTCTGTCGGGCAGAGATACAAGTCTTTCTTCAATTTCGTGCAATACTATATGCATTGTAACACATTACCTTCTAGGAAAAACAAAGAATGGTCTTAAAGAAGAATGTTAAACACTGCTATTTACCAAATGCCTCAGACTACACCTGTTTGTTTGTTTGGTATATCCCGTTTGACCGTGAGCTGAATACTGCTCCATGATTGGTTTTATTGTCAAATCAGCTGTAATTAACAGTATTCTTATTCTCAATTTATTCTTTCATTTTCTGTTAGTTTGTTGGAAAACTACATTTATTTATCTACAAAATTACACATGCGTTAGTTAATTGCATATCCTTTACAGGACTTTGCGAATCAACCCCAGCTTTTTAACACTGTTGTGATTTTTCTAGGCATTATTACTTTCAGTAGTTTGCCATTGCTTTCTGAACAGGTGGTGCCATCGTCCTTTTGTAAAATCCAAGTGAAATAATTTGCAACCAAACTGTCCGCAGCATGATTTGAACTCAGAACATCAAGGTTAATAGACCGAGTCACTATCCCTTAAGCCATAGACACCACCTACACATTCGTTAATGTTAGTTAAATCGGGATGCATATTTTGTTATGTATAATAGGAAAATTAGCTTATATAATTGTCACAATATGAAAAATTCAGGTAATGCCATTGTATATTCTCTTTAAGAATATATATACTTTCCTATACCTATTTTGGGTTTAAATATTTTTCTGAATTTTCAAAATTGTCACAGTACTCATTTCTGTTTTCTAAAAAAATGGCTATGTCTTCTTTAGAGGGAAAGTTCAATTTTGCTCCGTCCTAAAAGGGTAAATATGTGAAGAACATCATGGACAATAAAAACAACACAATTAGAAGATCATGACAATAAGTAAAGCTGGTTTAAAAAAAAAAATATAACTGAATGATTATAAAAATCCCACTAGCAGTCCCCGGGCCTGGAATATAGTCTACACTTGTTACTAACTTCTTTAATGATAAGTGAAGGATAGAAGCTTATTTCTTGTTGATTACTGAACCAACGTCACAGCACTCTAGACATACCACTATGTGCTCAGTCTTCCCCTACAGATGTTGAAGGGTATAAATACTGATCATTCTCGTGGCTTGCTGGTTAAAACACACTCCTCTCTCTGTCATTCGAGCATCCAGTTCTACTTTTATCTTGTGCAATTCCAAACTCATTAAATCGCTGGATAGACTCAACTTCAATCACTAGACAGAAGCATATTGTCAACAGAAAAAAAAGTTAATTAAAATAAGGGATGGAAAACAAAGATACTAGACAGTGCAACATTATAGCATGGAAGAAATTTAATCAAAAATTGTTAACCCCAAGGCATATAGGTCTCTTTTGTAGCTGTTGTTGATTATTTTATTACACACTTCATATGGCTTCCTTGCTTGCAGTGAAAGTATTAGTAGCAGTGAATCAGAGTCATGTATCATCACAAAGAACTTACGTGCAGACCTTTCTGTTGCTACCAACTGCGATATAGAAGAAAAAGAAAATACAAAAAGTGACAGGTAGTGGTTTCATTTCTTTCAGATAATGTTAAAACTGTCTTTGTTCCTGGCACATCTTTTTTCTCTCTTTATTTGTATAGTAACACATCAGTGACAAAGCAGTGGATAAGATCATTAATGCCTTGGAATGTATATGCTACAGAAGAGTACTTAGAATATCATGAACAGAGAAAATAACAAATGCTTCTGTTCTGCAACACCTTTATAGTAAAGAGCTTTGGCTATTAAAGAGCATAAAATCAAGGAAAATTAAATATTTCGGACACATCAAACGACATGAGTGCCTAGAGAAGATAATTTTGGGGAATGATGCCTGGAAGAAGGATGAAAGACCTAGAAGACGATGGGGGCAAGACATCATTGTCGATCTGAGAATGATTGCTGCGAACGCCGGTCAACTTGCACAGAATAGAGAGTTTTCAGGACTGCTATCATGGGAGCCAAGTTCCTGAAGGGACAAGCTACTTGATGATATCAGTTTTTGTATGTACTTTAGTATAATCCATCACTTTTGTTGTGCTTTTCACTTTACTGTAATATTTAGTAGTTTGCTTATAGTTTTACTTTGAAATATTTTCACTTTCCTTATTATTGAAATACCTTATTTTTTTAATTATTTTCCTCTCTGCTTCTTTGTTTGGGCATTCCATTTTACTTTAATATATCTTTATTTGGCTTTCAATTTTATTGTTATACATCCTTTTTATGCTTGTAGCTTATATTGCATTACAAACTAATTTTTATACAAAGTTTACATATTTTTCCAACAAAATTACATTTATATAGTTTGTAATTTTAACAAGTTAAGAATGTTGTAGACATTGAAATGTTTACATAGATATGTCGGCTAAAGGGGTGACCCAATCCAGTCAGCATATCCATGGATAGCGGAGTGCAAAGTGATGCAACCTTCACACATGGTTTCAGCTGATCCTTCCTTACTATCATAGGCTTGAAATATTGTCTTCCTTTGCCTTCCCCTTACTCTCCTGCTCTCAGCTTCCTCTACAACTGTGTCTTCCCCTTACTCTCCTACTCTCTTCTTCCTTTACAACTTTGTCTTCCCCTTACTCTCCTACTATCTGCTTCCTCTACAACCTTGTCTTCCCCTTACTCTCCTGCTCTCAGCTTCCTCTACAACTGTGTCTTCCCCTTACTCTCCTACTCTCTGCTTCCTTTACAACTTTGTCTTCCCCTTACTCTCTTGCTCTCAGCTTCCTCTACAACTGTGTCTTCCCCTTACTCTCCTACTCTCTGCTTCCTTTACAACTTTATCTTCCCCTTACTCTCCTGCTCTCAGCTTCCTCTACAACTGTGTCTTCCCCTTACTCTCCTACTATCTGCTTCCTTTACAACTTTATCTTCCCCTTACTCTCCTGCTCTCAGCTTCCTCTACAACTGTGTCTTCCCCTTACTCTCCTACTATCTGCTTCCTTTACAACTTTATCTTCCCCTTACTCTCCTGCTCTCAGCTTCCTCTACAACTATGTCTTCCCCTTACTCTCCTACTATTGCTTCCTTTACAACTTTATCTTCCCCTTACTCTCCTGCTCTCAGCTTCCTCTACAACTGTGTCTTCCCCTTACTCTCCTGCTCTCAACTTCCTCTACAACTTTGTCTTCCCCTTACTCTCCTGCTCTCAGCTTCCTCTACAACTGTGTCTTCCCCTTACTCTCCTACTCTCTTCTTCCTTTACAACTTTGTCTTCCCCTTACTCTCCTACTATCTGCTTCCTCTACAACTTTGTCTTCCCCTTACTCTCCTACTCTCTGCTTCCTTTACAACTTTGTCTTCCCCTTACTCTGCAGCCCTCAGCTTCTTCTCCAACTGTGTCTTTGCCTTACGATCCTGCTCTCAGCTTCCTCTACAAATTTGTCTTTCCCTTACTCTCCTGCTCTCAACTTCCTCTACAGCTTTGTCTTCGCCTTGCTCTCCTGCTCTCAGCTTTCTCTACAACTTTGTCTTCCCTTTACTCTCCAGCTCTCAGATTTGTCTACAATATGGTCTTCAACAAATATATCATGCCTTTTAATGTGTCTAAAATACGGTATCTTACATTCAATAATAAACTATAACTATATGTATTGCCTTTAAAAAAAATGTGTGCAGTTGCTAGTAGTCACAAAAATGTGTGCAGTTGCTAGTAGTCACAAAAATGTGTTTCATTATTAGCCATGTTTATACATTTTTCCTTTTGCACATAATTTTTAAAAAATAGTTCTCTGTTCAGACCATTTTTGTAATTTTTTCCCTTTGCACATTTTTTTAAATGTTTTCCTTTGCACACCATTTTGGTAAATTTTTCTCATTTTTCACCATGTTTGTTAATTCTTCCCATTGCTTACCATTTTTGTAACTTTGAATCTTGAACTGACACAGCATATATTTTTGTAATCAGTTATGTCTCTGAAGCTCCAAGACAACGTAAAGACCACACTTCAAGAACTTTAGATTATGCAAAAAACAATGGGTAAGTTTTGCTGTAATGTTTAAACATACTAATTATGTGTTTGAAAACAAATATACAACATTTGTGAAAATTTTGAATAAATATTCTGTTTTTTCTTTCAAAAAATAATAATAATCCTTATTATTTATTTGTTTTGTTTTGAGAGGCTAAGTCGTTGCCTTGCATTCTGAAGGTCATAGATTTTAATTCAGACCGCACTGTTCTGTTCACGAGTATATTTTTTCAAAGGGCCCCTAGGATTGTTGCACAAGCTATGGAGTTTGTGATTTGTGCAATACTTTTGGCATATTGCGTGCCATTTCTGCGGAGAGTGGTAAAACCCGGTTCAGTGAAGTCAATCCTTCGGCTTTAGACACTTTATATTTAATTTGTTTTCTGATGAGGGTGTGTTTGTTGAAAAGTAATGTTTCTTGTTGTATCACTATTATTAAAGAATCAACTGTAGTATTTCTAGTGACTCATTCTCCAAGTATGTTTGTACTTTTGTTTTCTTGTCAGAAATTCTATGTCACTCTTCTTCTGTCAATCATCAATTCAAAGCATCATAGTATTCAGTGAGCTTTGTTTGAGAACGCTAAGAGAGTCGCCTCATGTTTAGATGTTGTATGGTCTTGGTAGATTATATTTGATCTATGTCTACTTTATAGAAGGACATGTTATGTAGTCTCTGGACTCACTCCAAAGTACATGTCTGTCTAAATAACTATCAATTTTCTTGTCTGTCTCAACAGTTATAATTATTCTGTACATATTACTTCCCAGTTTGTTTTGTTCTGTTTGAAGTCTGAAGACAATGATCTTACTATTAATCTTTGGGCATTAAAGAATTTTTTTTTGGGGGCTATGACGAAGTGGTTAAGACATCTTTCTGGTGTTCTAAATGTTGTAGGTTTGAATCCAGACCAAGTCACATGTGCAATTTTTGTAGGAGATCCCTAGGGTTGTTGCTAGAGCTACAGACTTTGTGCAACACTCTTGGCAGGTCGCTTGCCATTTCTGTCGAGAGAGACAAAACCATTTTTGGAAATCCGGTACACTTTGCCGCCATTAGACCCTTTAGATGTTTGTCTGTTTCTATTTTTTCTCCCAAGTGCATGATGCAGACTTCCATTTCTCATTATCTGCCTTGATATGTAAATCTTGACTAGAGAGAATATCACATAATTCTATCAGTTGTTTTTCTTCTGGACTTGTTCTCATTTTATTTCCGCATTCAATTGTTGTCTACATTTTTCTTAGTGGAAACTTGGCTCTCCCTGAGGATGTATTAGATATAAAATGCCCTATTAAAAAGTCATAGAAACAAACCCTGCTTTTTAACAACTTGAAGAAGCATGGTGGTCATCAACAGTGTAGCATATTTTCCCTACCACTGATTATTGTGTGAAGGCTTGCTTTCTTAATCACCAGTGTCCCTCACCTTTCAGGCTAGTCTTGCTCCGACTTTAGAGGTGCTTGTAATTTAGATCCCCAAGTAAAGGATCAGGGTTTCCTGTAATCTAATCATGTACCGGAAACACACCAACAACTTTTGGCACAAGCTAGCCTCGAACCACTGGAATTTCTATGACATGTGGTCACCATCAACATGTTATCAACTTTGCTATCACTGACTCCACATTATTTTCTCATAATTTAAGTCTGCAATTTAGATCAGTGAAGACAGCAGTTTGGTAGAATCTTCTCATGACATATAACATTATGTTTGTTCTTTTCTAACCCCTAATATGTATTGCAAAAATTGTTGTGTGTTGTTCTCATAATGTTTTTTTGATGTTGTCTATCAGTCTATCTTTTGTCATTCTTTGCATTCTCAGAGCAGATCATCTACTGTTGCAGATGCAAAATTTTAGTAAACTCTGCTTCATTCTCTGTAGAAGACATAACCATTATTACATTATTAAGACATATTTTCTGTTTTTTTTTCACATATTCTATGGCGTGTGCTCCACTTACTTTGATCTTTTCTATATCTTATAATGACCACTTTTGCTGTGAAGTGTCACATCAAGTTGTAGTTTTCGACCTTTGGGTCAGATGTGTTTCATCTGTAACTTTAGTCCATGTTGTCACAGTATCTATGTGACGATAGCAATCCACCATGTTCTCTTTCTTCCTAATGCCTTGAGGCTTTGTTGTCGATTGTTATAGGCACATAATGGTAGTAGTTCTGGTTAAATTCTTATTAGATGCACTAGCGATTTTGTGTTTTGTCTTTTAATTTCGTGGATGCAGGGTTGGATTTCAACAATTATTCTGATGTTTTCAACTTTTACGTCACATGTGTGTTGTCGGGGCTTGCATGGGGAGCAAAGACTAGTAACACTGCAACCTACAAGGAATGTCATATGGGGCGACTGAGATACTGACCTATGGAAGCTTTCCTAGTAAATAAAAAGCTTTGCAGAAATCGGAAGTGCTGGCCTACTTGTAGGCGCATAACTGGCACAATGTACAATCGCTCTTAGGCTCAGACCACATACAGATCACAAAGAGTTGTTTAACAAGTGGTCAATATGGAGCGTTCAAAGAAGAAGAAGAAGATATTTTACATGCTGTGATATTTTTCTCTTAGGTTTTAGTTAGGGACTATGTTTGACATTGATAACAGAGAGTTGGTAGAAATATACAGTTTATCAGTTGTCACTTGATTGCCATAGTTTGAATACTGGTGACAGTTGGTATGTTACTGCATCAACCTTTTGATGTCTAGTCTTGATTTTATGTCAAATTTTTCCATCGTCTGTGGAAATTTCTTTTTATTGTTAATCCGGTTGGGACATAGGCCAACTCATGCCAAGTCTTCCTATCTTTATTTCTCTCTTGTAGCTCCTTCTAGCTCTTCTGTATATTTTTCTTTTTTAGATCTAGAAGCACTTGAGCTTTCAGCTTTTCGGCTCGGTGCCATGGACATCGTAACCCTTCGGTTTGGGGCCACGAACACCATAAATCTGGAGAGCCTGTGGCTTTTCGGCCAACCCACAGAATTGAACTGCACTCACAGGTGGCTTGTCACCCATCGTTCAACACGTTACGAACATGCTGGGCAGGTGGGCTCTGTATATTGTTAATCTCTGTTATTGTTAATACTACATTTTTTCTGTATCACTCCTAGATATGACAACATGCCACATAAAACAAGTAAATCAAGCCATAGAAGTGCTCGTGAGGACAGAACCTCCAGAAACTCTCTAGATCAAGAAGCTTCTGATTCTGCCAGTGTTGGCCGTAAATCTCGCTATTCTGTAAATAACACTAGTAGTTATGATAGACAAGGGCATGCTACCTCACTTGATGATTCTTTTGATGCTGAACACCACATGAAAAATTCTGTGACCACCCAACCAGATCTTAGCATGCTGAGAAAGACAACATCTCAGACCTCTAACCATAATAAGAGTATTGACATTGGGGAGATTCGACATCGGAATGCAAGTCAGAGCAGTGATGTCTTTTTACCATCTATCCAGACCAAACCAGGCATTTCACAGGTATGTGCTGCATTTCATTTATTATTTCTTTGCTATTAGTTGGGATATTTTTTTGATTGTATTTTATTTCTTTATTAGATTTTTCAATAATTGTAAAGAGAAAAGAATATAACTGACAATCCAACTGAATATCGAAATAGGGGGAAGACTGCAGTAAAACTTGGTAAATAGTGAAACACGTTACAAACAAAGTACTATATTTTTACAAAAAACAGAAACAGTGACGATAAACAGCGTTTGACCAAAAAGGGCTTTATCAAGCAACGAACAAACAGGAGTGACAAATTAAAATGAAACACAAATGGACGACCAAATACAACGTATCTAAGGAAAAGCTGGAATAAAAATGGAAAATAAAGTTTTATTCCAGCTTTTCCTTAGATACGTTTTTATTTGTCCATTTGTGTTTCATTTAATTTGTCACTCCTGTTTGTTCGCTTGTTGATAAAGCTGTTGGTCAACGTTGCTGTTTATCGTCACTGTTCTGTTTTTGTAAACTATAGTACTTGTTTGTACGTGTTTCACTATCAACTGAATACCAGTAGTGAGTTTAAAAACCAAAGTGATGCACTTGTGAAAACATACACTAACAGAGAAGTTTTATTTACTTACAAACTGTTATATAAACACTGTAGATGTGAAAGAAAGCAGAACAGTAATCTATCCACTTCAAGACTTAAAGTTAGGAGGTTACCATTGCCCTGGGGATTTGGGTATGTAGTTGATATCAGTCTTTTATTGAAGTGCAAATTAAAAAGGTATAGAGACTTTCAGAAACAGCTGAAAAATGTTACTAAAGATTAACATCAGTAAAACAAATTTAAAGAGAAATAATCAGAAATCCCAATTACTATAAAAAAATGAAGTACAAGAAGATGTTAATGACTGTCTTTCTTTCTTTTCTCCACTTCTTTTTTGCCTCACAGTGTCAGGATAAGAAAAAATTTATAGAACAGGCTTTTGTGTATGGGCTTCATAAACAGTGTCTTTTGTCGCCTCTGTTATATAATGACTGTGTACACCTTGCTGAGTCTGAGATGGCTGGGACACGTGTGCCGTATGAGCGATGATAGAATCCCAAAGAACATTCTATATTGTCAACTCGCAACTGGTACTAGACAGTATGGGTGCCCATTATTACGCTTCATTGACACCTGCAAGCGGGATCTAACTTCCATGCGGCATAGACAAAGAACACTGGGAGCGGCTGGCCAAAGACAGGCAAGCATTCAATATTGCTATGAAGCAGCGAGTGCTTCTAAATGAGATCCGCATATGTACATAATTTGAAAATAAATATCTTAAAAGAGCCCTACGAATATTTTGATCAGAAAAGATAAAACATGATGAGCTGAATGAGATGCCTAAATTCACATAACTGTTAACCACAACCAGGGGATCACCATTGAAATGACATAAATTTATGTAGAATGCCTCTGGATACTTTAGCAGGGGGGACAGCTCTTTGATGAACAGCAGGTAGAAAGAAGAGGCGGTGGCAAAGGAAACTCAGAGAATGACAGTAAAGGGAAATGAAAGAGCTGAAATGTTTTGGATATCATCAGTAAAAAGACAGCAGACCAGCAGTAATACAGACCACTTGTGACTGCTTTATATCACCTATGACATAGGGGCTATCTATGTTGATGTGGTTCATATGTTTGCCTGTTGTTCTGAAGATTGTGGGTTTGAATTCAAACTGAGTCACATGTGCAATTTTGTCATGAGATCCCTAGGATTGTTGCTGAAGCTACAGAGTTTGTGCTTTGTGTAACACTATACTCAGACAGGGGCTGGAGTCATATGGGGAACCCAGTGCAATGAAGTCAATCCTTCACCTTTACACCTATGACATCAGAAAGTTTTACAATGAATCAACTACAGCAACTAATGCATCATTTATCTTTCAAGTGTTCACAATTTTTCATTTATTTTGCTCTTTTTTCATCTCGTGAGACAACTAAAGTGTATCATGTTTCCCATCAGACAATCCTAAGCTTATCCTATGACATCAGAAAAGTTATACAATGAATCCACTACAGCAACTAATGCATCATTTATCTTTCAAGTCTTCACAATTTTCATTATTTTGTACTTTCATCATATCCCTCGTATTTAATAATTACTTATTGTATTATATCATTGACTTTGTTACTGTACTTTTTTTTACATAACTGTGACCTAGTTGTTTGTTTTACATTCTCTTATGCCTCAAAGAATATTTAGGATATCATTGTGTGTTGATAAATGACAGTGTTTGAATATATTGATATCAGGCAAATGTCAATTACATTTTTGTAGATACATTATTTATAGCCACAAAATCTATAGAATATACAGTAAACCTTCAATTTAATGGAGCACTAACGGAGTAAGGGGTCCATTACAGAATAAAGTAAAAAAATTAGTGCTACATATACATTACTGTAAAACGTAATATTGCGATAAAGAATATGCAATATCAAATGTACATGAGATGACATTTTAATGATTTAATCAATTTTGTATTAATTAATGTACTATATTATTATTTGTCTATTTTGCAACATTCTTTTTAAAGCTTCTTTTAATACTTCTTTAAACTGAAGGTTAACTGTAATGTATATATCAATATATAAAATACTATACAATCTGTTTGTGTGTTTCCTTTACCTGCCCTTCATTTTCATGAAAATGTTGGTTTTATCCTTTGCTGTACCCAATGTAAAACTCCTATATTTTGTTTGTTGTTCTCCTTCAGTATTCTGCTTTACTGTAGTCATCCTTATATTTAATATATTTTATACAGAAACATATGCATATATATATAATACAGTTCTGAAATACAGTGATGTGTAAGCGTTGGTAAATACAATACATAGAGACTAGTGAATTAATTCATTGTCCCACCCGAGTGGTTACCGGGCCCAAATTTGGGGTGTAAAGAATAGAACCACTGTTACCTGCCACCATGTCGTAAGAGGCGACTAAGGAGGTTTGACTGAAATCGAATGCACGTGTCCTAAACATGTAGAAGACTATGCGTTTAGGGGCCTACCAATCCAATGTGCAACGTATACACGTTCTTGGCAAAGATCAAGCATATCATAAAGAGTGATTAAGATTGGTCGTAAGAACAACGCAAAAAGAAGAAGAAGAGTTCATTGTCCGACAGAATTTTAAAGCTGAAATATTTGAGCTCTAAGTATTTGCTTCTTCTTTTTATGGCATATCCTTTACAGGATGTCGCCATCAACCACAGTAAACGAGTCGTTGATATTCTAGGCACCACTTATACGTTTAGTAGTTTGCCATTACTTTCTGAAGCAGTAGTTGCTTAATATAATAAAATTTCCTGTAGTTTTTTTTAGACCGTAGGGTATGAAGTGCCTGTCACTTCATATTTCTAGGCCCTCCCTAGTGTGCAAGAGGTAGGAGGGCCAATTCTTGTCCTCATATTTGAAACGTCGAGTGGGGGATTGAACCCACAACCTTATAGTGTCGGAGTTGATAGGCAAATGCTTAAACATGACTTTAATCTGTCCCACAAATAGTTGCTTACATCTAATAATAATCCAACTTCCGGAAAGAAGCCATAATATGTTTGCTAGATTGTTTAAAGATAAAATTGAATGTAATAAACAGTAAAGTTTACTAGGTTTTGATCTCTCACTCTCGTTGCCAGGAAACTAATGTGATAACCATTATTACATAAATTCATTTACAAAATTGAAGTGTTTTCAAATAGTTCTAGCACATCATGAGAAAAACCAGATAACCAGGTCACCTTATTTAATATCATCAAAGACTTTCAAAAATTTATTGGTAAACAATATTCTTGATTAATCTTTTATTGCTGTTCTGAAGTTTACCTTAGCATATGGGATAAACACTTTGATCCTAACAACCGCTTTCACTATATAATAAACATTGCCCAAAGCTGATACATCCTACATACCCAAGCATGCATATATACAGTTTTGCAATTAAACAGATGCTTTGTTAATTTTCTCATGTACAAAATTAATCCTTGTGTATGGTTTTCTTTCATACACATGCTTGAGTGCTTCTGAATCGGAGAAGAAAAAAAAGAAAATGTTTTTATATCACTTCCATGAACAGACGGACAGAAGTGTTCTTAGCGTAAATATTTGTACATTATTCATTCATCCAATAGCTTGTCCTGAGCACAACTTTGCCACCATAACAGTCTTTCGGAATTGATTTCTCATAGGCCTCTGCAGCCGTCATGCTCAAATCACCAGTCACATCTCAAATCCATCTTCTCCGTGGTATTTTTCTTCTCCTCTTTGTCAGGATGTCTCCTTCCATAATGTTCTACTTCAACCCTTTGTGTTCTCTCATATCCAAAATACAATTTTGTAATTCTTATTTGTAGCATCAGCCAATTTTCTTTGATTTTGAGTTCCTTCTGGATATATTTATTTGTTCTATGGTATACAGAGGACTCTTCTGTAACATTTTTATTGAAAACACAGAAGAACATTATAATAAAACACAAAAGAAACCCTATCAAACATTGTTGCAAGATAATCAAGAACAGGTACTGGAAAAATTCACAATTGTTGTTAAAGGAAAAGTTAAAAGATTTCTTGCCATAGACTAGTCTTTGGTTATGTTGTGTATTGACTTTTCATTCATAGAATGCCATATGTTTAATGGGATAGTATTTAAATAAGTATTTCATTATGCATTGATATGGCATATTGTTCAACTTTGAGCAACAATTTAATATTTCATAACATAGGATACTGGCATTCATTGCTGAACACTCAAGAACACTTACACTTTCAATACACTGATACAAAATGTGTTTGAGAATTTGCATTGTTCAGTGGCAATATAAACTTGCTCATCAGAGATCATTAAATGCCTGATTATAAGTCACAAATTAAAATGTACTAGACTTTCTAAGTAGTTGAGATGGTTTAAAATCATCCAGAATACTTTAAATATTTTCGTTATGACACTTTCAGTGATTTATATCTCTATAGACTATATATATATATATATATATATATTATAGTCATTGAAACTATTTGTTTGTTAATTTTATCCTCATTTATCTAAACTATTTCGATTATTTCTTTAATAATTTTATATAATTTAGCTCAAGATTATTAGTCTAAAATATCTGTAAACTTTCTTGAATAGCAAAACATTTTAGCCTAATTGTAATTGTATCTCTGCACCACAGGTAATCATGTTTTGTTGGTTTGCTGAATAATTTATCATTGACATATTCCTTTCTATATTGTGTAGTTCTACTGATAGCAGATTTTATTTGTCAGGTAACACAATTCTTAATAGAACCACTTTCACTGTGCTATTTTCAGATATTATATCCAGATCTAAGTTTAAAACATGTGTTAAAAACAAAGTACTTTTCATTTGCAGCATGTACATTGCAATGTACACTCACCATATACTTTTTCTTATGCGTTTTCTTCTTCCGCTAGCACTGTACCAGTATTATTATAATCCAGGAAAAAATAATGACGATGAAAGGAATGCAGGGATATTTAATTTAAGTTAAAACAAAAAGCTGACTGATCAATACCTTGCCTCACCTACTTCTGGTGCTTCCTGGAAACAGATTTGTCTGACTAATGGATTCCTAATAAAAGATTTGTTTGACTAGCAAAGCTAGAATTGATATGACCTCTGCTGTGGTCAATTCTACTGAAGCAGGCCTTCATCAGACAGCTAGGTTGAGTGTTTTTGTTGTGTGGACATTTCTGCTACTCCCTTAAGAGCTTCCATTTCTGCCTCAAAATTGTTTGAGAACTTTCATTTCATGTGGCTATGGCCAGGGTTAACACTTTCCCATTTTTAAGTTTGAGAGATACTCTCCCTCCCATATTACTAATAGCATTTATAGCTGAGACATCTACATAGGCATGTTCCCATAGATCAGCTGGGTAATTGGTATCTTTCTGGAATATACCATCTTTCCAGACCTGAGGTCCTTTTTTCTTTCTCCATCAACCTCGTCTTTGAGTTTAAATTGTCTGTGTGCCTAAGGTGGTGCAGTATTGATTGGTTGTATCAGTCTTGGTTTCCCTTTTATCAGTACTTGGTTTTTTTCTGTGCCATTATTTTTGAATTTGTCAAGAAGTTACTTCCTTTTATCCTTCAATTTCCATAGCTATTTAGTCTTAACTATGTTATATGTTTCATCACCCTCTTGTATTTCTCTAATTGCTGCATTACTTTTATGTCTTTTCTATCCTCCATCAGATGAAGGCCTGAAATTGTTAATAATATCTCTACAGGAGTGGATTTCATGAGAACTGCCACGGTATGGGGAAGTTAATATTAACTCCATGTGGACCAAACACCACACTATTTGGCTTTGTGTTGGACGCCTTTTTACCATTACCCACACTAAAGGGCATTTTTCATTCTAAAAACAAATGTTTTGTAAAAACATGGCTTTTGCCCTAGTCCACTAAGAGTTAAGGCAGATCATGGAAAACTTTGAAGGCTGAGATGAGGTGTTTGATCACAATCTAGGACATTACAAAGGAGGATCACAGACAGCAAGGCTAAGAGAGCCTTTTGCTACTATAATAGATTATAGAATATACTATGATGGTCAGACAGTCACTGATTTGTTCAAACAATAGCCAAAATATTGGGGGCTGTTTACTATCTTGAAGATGATGGAGCACAGATTCTAAGACCAGTTTTTTTTTAAGTTCTTTACATACACTTGAGAGCTGCTGTAGCGTAGTTGTTAGTGAACTTGCTTCGCAAGGCTGGTGGTCTGGGTTCAGCTCCCACAATGTGCATGGAATTTTCCGACCGGACAGCTCTCAGGTCGACCCAGCCTCAACTGGGTACCAGACATGCTCTGGGAAAGTAAAGGCGGCCGGCGTGATGCTGACCACATCACCCATCGTGTGCCGACGGTCAATGAAAAATACAGGTCTAACACTGTATTGACCTATATACCACAAGGTATTAAAGGGTTCCTTTACTTACTTTTACTTTTTACATACACTTACAGTTGTTCTGATTTTATTCCTCGTTGATGTTTATTTTTCGAGTACTAATGATCTATCTATTTAATTGTTGTTGCTATTTATTCTTTTAAAAATGTACTGCTTTAAATATCTTCTACTTTAGTAATGGTGGTAGCGCTGTGTATGATCAATTTAATGTCCTTATTTTCATCCCTAGATGTATTTTGTTTCCATATTTGACTTTGACAGAGGACAGCACATTTTTTATGTGCCATTAATGCAGTCAATTTGCTTTGAAATTATGTTGTTTTTCTCAGTATATGTTGTCCTTTACACCTCCACTCTGTAATTCTCTTCATCTCCTTTCAGCCTAAGTTGTATTTGTGCATCTCCTTTCAGCCTATTATACCATTTCTTTTATTTGCATTGGACAGGAGGCTATACCCCGTCCAAGATCACCCTCACCCATTCTTGGAGCTCCTCTCCTCCTCACAGTCACCATCACCTTCACCACCGCTGTTGCGCAAGTCAAAAATGTCTTTGCATGAGGAACCCAGAAAGATGGCACCGTTACCTGCTAGCAGAGTTTCCAAAAACAATTCTCTAACCAAACCAGCAGTCCGACCACGATCTTTCTCACCCGCCCCAGTACCCAAACCTCGTACATCATTTATTGTGGAAAATAATGAGATAATGCTGGATTCTAACCATCAGGCAACCTCTCAAGTTTCTCACTTCAACCACAATTTTCTAGATGATCCCTCAAAGCAAACTAATTTAAGTAGTACTAAGTCAGTTCCCTTGAGAATGAAAACAGATTCTAAGAAGACAAATTTACACATAAAGAACAGTCTAGGTTTAGAAGATGATGATACTGCTAGTTCAAGAAAGGCATCAGTAAATAATTCAGAGACTGAAGTCAATGATGAGTTTGATGATTACTCAGGTAATCCTTTTGAGAGCAAGGAGTCTCTGGCATCCACATCTGATAATAATGTGAGCAGAAGGACTGCGCCAATCAGACCTGCTCCAGGAGTCTCTTCCTTTGGAGGTGTACCACCTGCTTCTAGACCCATAAACGAGATATCTGACAACCCTTGGCAGCCACCAGCTAGACCCACCCGTAGCTTAAAGAAAAACCGTCCACCACCACCACCTCCTTCCTTTCCTGCCCACAATCAAGATAACTCACATGATGGTAACCAGGCTAGAGGAGGGAGACCAGTATCTACTAGCCAAGACCCAGTGACTATTGTTGTAAGTGGCCCAAACAGCTAGTAACATGTTTTCCTGACAACTAACCGTGTGCTTTCCTTAGTGTCATACAATTGCTAACTCTCTGCATGCTTTGCATATTGGACTTTGTCACTACTAGCAGAAATGTAACTTATTGTATCATAAACACAGCAGTGAAATAACCACTATAGAACCTAGTTCATTTTCCTTTAAAAATTTTGTAGAATATAATTCTTTATGAGACTATTTAGGGTGGGGATTATAGATCTCTTGCCCTGTCTGTCATCGTACAGGTGTGGTTTGATATATATACTTTAACACCACCGTTTAGGTGTGTCTAGTACACATGCACACCCTCAGTCAAAAGTGTGAAGCATTAGTGAAAGTCATCTCTCGGGTCTGCCAGGGGCAAACCAACTGAGAACCTCTGAATAATTAATATTGATAAAACACAAGCATTCTTAAACAAGTAAACATAAACACAAGATTCAAATGGTTCTTAAAGTTCAAAACTCTTAATGTAGTTCTGAAAGAGGAATACCTCACTGTATCAGAGTTTGAGCCTGCATCCCCATTACCGAGATACAGATGTCCTAACCACTCTGCCATCTGCTTCTCTATGTCTTTATATTTCCTATTAGCTGGTTTACATGTATTCCAAGTTACATGAGTTTGTTGAGGTTCAATTACAATGAGAATATATCTATAGTGGTTGTTTTTACTACATTATTTCCAGTGCACTAACCTTGATTGTTTTCTTATTATAACCAACTGATGTAATAACTGGTTGTTGCACATGTGTAGAAGCTTTTGCATGTTTTTAAATTAACAACTAATAATATTGCAACTTGTAGGCTTATGCAGGTTGAAAATTTGTTTGTAACAAGATATTACTTGTTTCTGGACACCCTGTAAATATGAAGATATATATATATATAAGTGTAGGATTAGCTAATGCATAAGCATTTGCCTTTCGACTGAAACAAGATGGTTGTGGGTTCGGTCCCACACTCAATGTTTTACACATGAGGAAATGAATTGGCCCTCCTACCTCTTGCACACTAGGATTTAGAAATCTGTGAACTGACTTCATAGCTTAAGTTCTAAAAAGGCTACGGGTAATATTATTGTTTACCTCTCTCATTTCTTTCCTTCCACAATGGAACATAGCATTGCAACCTTTCACTAACATTTATATTATTTTCTTAATTCAGTGTTCCTATTGAGACATAATGCAGATATTGTTCCTAATGCTATGTCAGTTTTTATTACAGTTTCTATAGCTAAGCTATTTTAAAAATAGATTTGGATTGTTAGCCTGTAAAAATTGAGTCCAACAGGACACAAGGTTATATAAATGAGCTACTAATAAAATTTAAGGGACATAAAATTCTGTTTTATAATAGCACATCTAGTGAGCTATACTGTGGTATAGTTTCATATCTGATTGGTCGTATGGGTGGCCTTCAAAGCTGGCTCAAGCCCACACCATATAAGTAGGTTAAAATAATTGTTGGTGGTATTGTAGATGCAAACTAATAAACTAGTTAGAACTGACAGATTTTTGTACTTAGTGTTTCCTTATTGGTGCTCAATGCACTTCAGCTTTTAAAAGTGTCAGCAGTAGAGGACTTACACATTAACTTCTTCAAAGAATCTGTAACACCCCACACCATCCATTCCATGAATGGGGAGGGATACTGATGATACAGAAAGCAAGCCTTCACGCAAAAATAATTAAGAGGCGCCCAATATACGTATGGATACATAACAGACTAGCGAGAAAAAAAAACCACAAACTAGTTTACATGTGTGTAATTTGTGAGTCTAGATAATAATTGATGCATTTGAGATGGGAATATAGTAGAGAATAAGCAGAGTTTCGTGGACAGAAAAACAGACAAATAAACAAGTTTTAGGAAAACTAGGCATGAAGAAACAATTATTAAGAGAAATAAAATTCAGACAAGTAAAGTATTTTGGGCACATAAAAGGCATGACACCATGATAAAACATTTACTAGAGGGAAAGTTGAGGGGAGAAGAGCAAGAGGAAGACCGAGAGATAAGTGGGAGGAAACTTTAAGAAATGGACAGGTTACAGTCTGGCAGTGTGCAACACCAAGGCGAAAGACAGAGGATGCTGGAGATTCATTGCAGCCAACCTTCGATGTGGAGACGGCACCTGATGATGATGAGATAATAATTCTAGAGGCGTAAAAAAAACTTTAATCGGGTAAATGATTGTCAGTTTTTTAGTTTTGTTAGAATAAAAAAAATTAGTAGTTCTAAAACTGTACTTGAATTATCTGTCTGTTTGTAAACTGCATGTCAAAACATCTCACAGATCTTTATTGTATTTTACTCAGTGCATGGTTTCTTCTACTGTTTACACTGTTCTTGATGTGGTTGAAATGTGGTTGAAATGTGGTTTATACTGTTAAAGTAATTTTGTCAAAATAATTTATAGTCAAGGGAAATAATGAGCAGAAAGATGTGTGGGTACAGCTACTGTGAGAAGTGGTAAAGCAATGTAGGGGGCTGGCATTCTGAACACCATTAGGAAGATGGGTTGAAGAGAAGATTCAGGTGGTGACTTGGATTCTACACCCATGTCCCGATTGCAAGCACTTTGACTCAGGCAGAAAGTGCAGTCATTCATGTGAGACAGTACAGCATATCTTGCTTGAATGTCCTGGACTACATAAAGCTAGACAAGAACTCCTCCCACCACACCCATTTATTCATAATACCCTTTACACTAGTCTTCCACAATTACAGAACACATTCAGCTTCTATAATTTGGCATTGGCTGCCCAAGAGTGAAAACTCACAGCCCTGGTTAGAAGAAAAACACTGTATGGAGGATTAGACATTGTTTCATTAACCAGCACATGATTGGGACTGTCCAGCATCGCCTATGTGTTGCCGGGCTTTCAAGGGAGCAAAGAATAGTAATGCTGCAACCTACAAGGCATGTCGTAAGATGCGACTTAGTTCTTAGGAATAGGAATAGTTCCTAGGAAGCTACCTAGTAAATAAAAAGCTTTGCAGAAATTGGATGTGCTGGCTTACTTGTAGGCGCATAACTGGCTCAATGTACTTAGACTTGAATCACATACAAATCACAAACAGTGGTTTAACAAGTGGTTGATATGGAGCATTCGAAGAACAAGAAGTAACTGCATGCTGATGAATGCACTGAAGATAAGATCTGAGTACTTATAAGGCTTGTTCTGTGCGCAATGCTGTACTTAATTAGTTAGTCATCAGATCATTCCTCAATGCACAAAAAAACAAACCTATAATTGCTCAGACCTCATCTTAAGTGCTTTTGTCAGCATGCGGCCGCTGAGAATGTACTAAACCCTTTGACTCTGTAATTGTTTTTACTTTTTGAGCGACTTATATTACAATGTATATTGAAGTAGACAGCATACTGGCTTTTCATCATCTTAAAATATACCACTAACCAGTATATCGACTCTGAAGAGGGAATGGGTTAAGATGAGATCTGAGGACTTATATATTTGTTCTTTGTGCAATGAGGATGATCTGATGACTAACTAATGAAGTAAATTTGTCTGTGCATGAAACTAGGTCACAAGTAATCTTCCTATTGTTGCTAGCTGTTTTGCAACCCTTGAACTTTCAACCTAACATGTATATATTTTTCTTCTGAGCAATGCAATATGGCTGTGTTCACTTAATGCTTGATTTAACTGAATCTATAATGTGCACTTTGTCCTTCTAATGCATGTACTGTGTGGTTGTACACCTAATGTATGTACTGTGTGGTTGTACACCTAATGCATGTACGTGTTTTTATAGTTGTTCCACCTAATGCATGTACTATGTTGTTGTACATCTGATGCATGTACTGTGTGGTTATACACCTAATGCATGTACTGTGTGGTTGTACACCTAATGCACAACGTGTTGACATGTGCATGTTGTACACCTAATGCATGACTGTGTTGTATAGTACACCTTAATGCATGTACTGTGTGGTTGTACACCTAATGCATGTACTGTGTGGTTGTACACCTAATGCATGTACTGTGTTGTACACCTAATGCATGTACTGTGTGCATATGCTGCATTTAGTGGCTGCTTTGCTATGCTAGCCTTGTTTGGTCAGTGTCGCATGTAAAAAAAAAGTGTCAATTGTTTTAACATTTCAGTTTGTGCAATCATAAATGCTTTGTACTTTATTTTTGTTTACTTGATTGAGAATGTAATGTTTACCAGATTATAGTTTGTCTAGAAGAATTTGTGTAATGTCTATCAGATGTATAGTCTGTTTGGAAAAATTTACAGAATATCTAATCTTGAAATCAGGAAGAAAGATCTGTAATCTTTTAGATGTATAGTCTGTCAGGATGTATAGTCTATCCGTATGATCCAGTAATGTCTGTCAGGAGGATCCGTTATAGTCTGTCAGGGAGATCCTGTAATGTCTACTAAATCAATAATCTGCCAGAAAGTAACTATAATGCTTGCCAGATTTATTGTCAGTAAAGAACTTGTAATAAGGTCAAGGAGGCAATCCATTCCTTGATAAACAATAAGGCAGCGGGTGATGACAACATTACTGCAGAAATGCTCAAAGTGGCTGATGATACAACTATTAGCCAGGAGCAAGAACTATTTAATAAAGTATGGGAAGAAGAAACTGTCCCAGATCAATGGAAAAGAGGAATAATTGTTAAGATCCCCAAAAAAGGTGATCTCAAAGATTGCAACAACTGAGAGGGATCACCCTATTATCAGTAATGACCAAGACTTTCTGCAAAATCATTCTTAATAGAATCAAAGGAGCGTGGACACAACCCTGAGAGAAGAACAAGCTGGTTTTAGACCTAGGAGAAGCTGCTTAGACCAAATAATTACCCTACAACTAATTTTGGAGGAACATATTGAGAAGCAACAACCACTCATACTAAATTTCATCGATTTTAAAAAGCCTTTGATAGTCTACACAGAATCTCTCTGTGGAATATTCTGAGATGCTATGGATACCAGACAAAATAATAAACATTATCAAGAGCTTCTATGATGGTTCACAGTGTGCAGTTCACACTGATGGTGGACACAGCGACTGGTTTATGGTTGAAACCGGAGTAAAGCAAGGCTGTATTCTATCTCCGCTATTGTTTGGAGTGGCCATTGACTGGGTGATGCGAAAATGTTGCAGGGGCAAACTGGCATCGATTGGGTAGAAAATAGTCAACTAGAAGATTTGGATTTTGCAGATGATATTGCCTTGTTTAGTAGAAGCAACCAAGATATGCAAAGAAAAACAGACAATTTGTCATCTATAGCATCAAAAGTTGGACTGCAGATAAGCTATGAAAAACAAATATAATGAAGACACCTATGGCAAGTAATGCAGATATCACACTGGAATCTAAAATGATAAAAATAACAGAGCAGTTCACCTATTTAGGTAGCAATTTTGATTGCACAGGAAATGTTAAAAAGAAATTATGATACAATTGGCAAAGCAACATCAGCTTTTAAAAGTCTAAATAAAATATGGAACTGCAAGTTATATAGTATTAAAACTAAATTACGAATTTTCAATTCAAATGTTGTATCAATCCTAACATATGCCAGCAGAGTTGGAAAATGACTAAAGATATAGAAAGCAAGTTGAATGCATTTGAAAATAGATGTCTGCGAAAAATAATGAATATAAAATGGAACGAATTCAGAAGTGATGAAATCAGAGACATGTCTGGTTAACCACTAGTGACAACTGTTATAAGAAAGAGAAGATGGAGATATGTTGGACACACCTTGAGGAGAAATGATCAACGAATATCAAAGCAGGCATTGAAGTGGATGCAAAGGGTTCAAGAAAGAGAGGTACCTAAGCAGACCCTGAAACGAACTTTGCTTAGAGAGGCAGGAAATATCGGTCTCAGTTCCATGGAGGAGATTGAGTGAGTTGCCCAGGATAGAGAGGTATGGAGAAATTACTTGCAAGCCTTATGTAACGTATAACGGTATGAGGGGAATTATTATTATATTATTATTAAAGAACTTGTAATGTCTACTAGATGTATAGTCTGTTAAAGGGTCTGGTAATGTCTTCTAGATGTATAGTCTGTCAAAAGTGTCTGGTCCGGTAATGTCTACTAGATGTATAGTCTGTCAAAAGGGTTTGATAATGTATGCCAGTTACACTTTGTTTGACACTGGAAGATGTCCATTAGTTACATTTAACCATCTTCTCAAAGTCTATTTTTTGTAAGTCTCGTATTGAAAAGTATTTTATTAAAAAATACTTGTTTTTCAATTTGAAGTAAATTGTTAACTATTATATTTTTGTTATTGTCACATGCTGGTTATAATTTCAGTTTCGAGAGAAATGTATCAGAATTTTTTTTTATGAGTACTATTAGATGTTACGTTATTGTTTTATTATGATAGAAGAAAACTAGTCACAACAGAGATGAAGTGTCTAGGCAGAACGCTGGAAGTATCAAGAAGAGACCAGTTTAGAAATGAAGACAGGAAAAAAGTTGGTACAACATCAGTACTTAATTTCATTATAAAAAAATGAAATGGTTTGGCCACAAAAGCAGATTACCAACAGACATGGTGCCTCAAAGTGCAATGTTACTCCGATACAGAGGATACAATGCAAAAAAAGGATGTCCACGCAAATGATGAACCTCAGAGATAACAGAGTGATGAAAAGCACTGTTTAGGAAGTGCACAAAAAGCCTGTTCTAGAAATCTCTTCTTTCCTGATGCTGTGTGGCAAAACAGGATTAGAGAAGAGAAAGAATATATATGTCCTGTGTCATTTGCAGAAGATTGTAAAAGAAATGCATGCTGATACACATTGTCTACTTTCTATAGACAAATCTTATCCATATTCAGTTCTTACGTGGATGATTGGAAGTAGAAATTCTAAAAATTAGTTACTTCCTGATAGTTTAACAGTAACAACCTTCATAGTTGTGTGCTGCTTAATATTAATAACTATTTAGATAGAGATCACAACCCAAGAGTACCTGGTTCAAACTCCATGGCGGGCAGTTTGGAAGAAAATATGTTCCCATGGATTTTTACTAACTGTAAAATAGATCTCACCTTTCAGAAAGCAATGGCAAACTACTGAAAGTGTAAGGGGCCAAGAAAATCGTGACTGTTTACTGTGGTTGATAGCGATGTCCTGTAAGGAATATTTTAACTATTCGTATAAATAGAAAGGATTGACTGATCATCATTGCACTTCAGTGGGTAGTCATGTGGGCTTTGATCGCTTTCTACACAGAAAGATCTCAGCGGCAGTGAACAAACTCAGCAGAACTGTTACAGGTCTCCAAATCTAACTTTGAAAGTGTTGGAAATTTGTATTAGTTTTATTTGAATGTGTTAATCAATTTCCTGTGTAGCGACTTAAGCCTACTTATATCAATGTCTCAACCGCAAATGTTTCTTTTAAGTGTTCAACTCGAACATGTGATTACATTTTATCATCCATCTCCAGTAGAACTAGGAACTCTATCTCACTTATATTGATATAATATCAGAGTTCACTGGAAAATTGATCTCTCCTCATGGGAAGTGAACTAAGTAGTTTTGGAGCAATGCGCAAGCACCATACATTCATACCACAGTCACCCCTTAGATAAAAATGATCGAAGGTTAAACTGAAAATCAGTCTATCTGACCAGATAATTAAGTCTTCTGCATAATCATTATCATACGTAATTTCTTCTTGTAGATCCAAGTCTTATCTCTTTGTATTTTTGTTCAATCTTAGGAAACATCATTGACAAGAGTTAAAGCAGTTTCAAGGAGACAATCCTCAACCTTGACATCTAAAACAACTGCAGTAAGGGAAGTGGTTGAGATCGGCAATGCCAGCAATGACACATCTTACAATGACAACAACTCTCACAAATCACGCTGGGCGGCCTCCGAGAAAAAAGTGGTCAAGAAGGTGTCTTTGATGACAGAATTATAAAAGTAATGCAGTGTCTCTGGACGATATATATGGATTTTATTTTAGAAAATGGTAACATTAATTAGACTTGAAGTGAAGATGTACATATAATCATCACTGATGTCTAAAGATGAAGTGAAGACATACATATAATCATCACTGATGTCTAAAGATGAAGTGAAGACATACACATAATCATCACTGATGTCTAAAGATAAGTGAAGACGAACATAATCATCACTGATGCTAAAGATGAAGTGAATGACAAAGCATACACATAATCATCACTGATGTCTAAAGATGAAGTGAAGACATACACATAATCATCACTGATGTCTAAAGATGAAGTGAAGACATACATATAATCATCACTGATGTCTAAAGATGAAGTGAAGACATACACATAATCATCACTGATGTCTAAAGATGAAGTGAAGACATACACATAATCATCACTGATGTCTAAAGATAAAGTGAAGGTTTGGTGGCCTTACTATCACAATCACTACTTCAAAACTCCATATCTCCTTGGAAAGTTGACAATAAACACAGAAAAGGATGGTACTACTTGTCCTAGTTGACTGAAGCATACAAACAAGGTATTTTCACTGATGAAGTATAAATATTTAGCCTTTCACGCATAGTGTCCACTGTAGTGGATAATTATATTAGTTCATTTCATGGCTAAACAAGTCTGTTTCGCTATGGCTAAACAAGCCTGTTTTGCTATCTCTAACGCACGCAGTCTGCTGCTAAGGACTAACTGGGAGGTGTGCATATTGCCGGAGCGATAAATTAACTTGTACTTCCACTATGTAGTCAAGGTGGACAAGACGATGTTCATCCCAAAAATGGGATAACCTTTATATAACATATATATAATTTTATAACCTTTGAGAAGAAGTCTTAGTTTGCCCTTAATAGGATGTTTGTTATGTTGTTTCATGATTTACATCAAAGTTGCAATATCTGCACATTTTGATCTACCACATTCAATTTTCAACTCACTATTTTTTCAATTCTGATGTTGTCTCAATCCTAACATACGCCAGCGAGAGTTAGAAAATAAGTTGTATGCATTTGGAAATAGATGTCTGAAAAATAATGAATATAAAAATGGGACGAATTCAGAAGTGATGAAATCAGAGAAATGTCTAGTCAACCACTTTAACCAACTGTTGTAAGAAAGAGAAGATGGAAATATGTTGGACATACTTTGAAACAACTTGATCAAAGTTCAAAGCAGACATTGAAGTGGAGACAAATGGCAAATGAAAGAATGCCTTAGAGAAACCTTGAAAAGAACTTTATTGATAGAAATGAGAAATATCCTACTCAATTCCATAGAAAATATTGAACAAGAAGATCAGGATAGAGTGGTATGGGTAAATTGTTTACAGACCTATGCAATGTATAATGGTCCAAAGGAATACAATACAATTGTGTTGCCTCTTCAATCTTCTTGTGTGTTTCCAGGTCTCATCTTGAATGGAATGTGGTTCTTGGTATGCTTGCATCATGACTTCTGCTGTCTTATTCCCTGATTTTAATGTTTGATAGTAAATTATGTCTCCTTATATCAAATAGGTTAGAGTACTTAGAGATATATTGTAATTATTTTGTACAGATATGTGTAACATATAATTAATATTATCTGTACTGAAAGGTTAGAGATACATAGAGATACATTGTAATTATTTTGTACAGATATGTGTAACATATAATTAATATTATCTGTACTGAAAGGTGACAGTAAGATAATATTTATCATCAAATTGTGTGTACTTATTTTTTTCTTAAGTGATATGATACAGCAGATCTTGCCCTTTGATTCAATGTAATGTGGGATTTATATTATGCATGACATTAAAGGTGGGATGGGTTAGCGTAATACATAAGCTTTTGCCCATCGACTCGGACGCAAGAGGGTTGTGGGTCCAATCCCACACTTGACGCCGCACACTTGAGGTAACGAATTGGCTCTCCTGCCTCCTGCACACTAGGAACTAGCAACGTAAAGTGAAGTGGCTTCTTTCCCTAAGGTCTGAAAAGGCTACAGAAAATGTTATGTTATATAGCATTAAAGAGCTGCGGGGTCTGTTTATTTTGTACCTACCCTGGACAGAAGCTACAATTGGACCATCTTAACAGTAGGGAACAATTGGGGGGCTCTCTGTACTGCTCATTGTTACAATATACAAGCTATGGTTCACTGTGCTCATTCCCCACCACAAAGTTGTCTGCTGGTCATGCTGAGTTCTACTACTGCAGTTTCATGATGGATGTCAGAAAGCTGTGCATATTGGTTCTCCATCCTCAGGTCTAGTCACTATCTTTTTGCCTCCTTTCAAACCACAGAGAATGCTTGCATATTAACCAATAAGACATACATTTGTACAGATGGACTAATGGTAAGATTTCACTAACAGCAAACCTCACCTTTTAGTATCACGTGTACTTGGTTTTGCTGTAAAATCATCAACTATCTGACCTTTTCCATAGGGGAGGCCATCATAACTGACTCATTCTCATTTGTATGTACTAAAATACATCTTTTAATGCTGAATTAAACATCTATGTAACATACATAACCAACCACATTTGACTTACATTTAAAGAAAATATCTCGGTGATTCTTACAAAGAGATAGAGAGGCACAATTTCTAAGGTGTGTTAGAAATAAATGAATTGACAACAGTGTGAGAATGAAAGTAAAGACTAAAGAATTTTAAAAAAAAGTATGTAATGTTGTTAACATGTAAATTTATATGGTTGTGATTGCACATTCTGAGTCAATCAATGACATTAATCAGTGGGACATCTTCACAATGAAATTATTGATGTATTTGTGTCTATGCTTTCATGTAATATTGTTCTTTTTTTTCTTCTTTCCTCGTCACACTGTTACTGGATTGTTGCCCAGAGTCTACAATATTGTTGGAAAATATTTTGTCTCTGTCATGGGCTCATTAACTCTTTCCACGCACTGTTATTTCCTCAAATTAACAGTTAATTCAAGGCAGGCAAAAAAAAGCAATTAAAAAAAAAAACTAGTCATCAATAAATAATATATATATATATATATATATCTTATTGTATACTAATTTGAAGAAAACTGGAGAGCCTATTAGAATAACAAGGTTAAGAAGTAGTAGAAGTAAAATAGTAGAAGTAAAAACTAGAAAAATTTCTTATATGGGAAGCAACTTTAATGGCACAGTGTACAGTGAATGGCATTCAACGGAATTCTGCTGTGACGCAGTGTGCAGCAAAAAGCGAAGAAAGAGTTAATACCATTTTTTTCTTAAATTCTCACAAGATTTTAATAGAACCTAGCCATGTTGAGGGCTTAGACAGTTGTAGAAACCACCAAGTAGACATTAACTCACTTTAATAATTTTAGATATTTTTTATATACTCATTATAAACAGATAATTTTGTAAAAAAAAATGGGACCCATTCATCTATCAGGAGAACAGAAATGGAAAACTACTGAATGGATAGGTGGTGCCTAGAAATATCAATGACTCTACTGTGGTTGATGGCTACGTCCTGTAAAGGATATGCCATGATTTCCAAACTACCAGCTTAGATGTTGAAGAGCAGAGAATCAGATGTGTTTCACAAAGAAGACCTAGAGGAAAATTAATATACAACTTCAAGGGATATGGTGGTACCATTGACTCGGGTACCTCTACAACACACTTGGTCCAGCAATGAGAAATAAGCTTAGCACAACTCATGGTGGCATAAGTAGACAACATACATAGATGGCATACAAGACAAGAGAGACAGAAGATGAATTGTCCTACATTTGCTTCCATATGATGTGATGTGTAAACCTCTCTTGCTTATTCTCACTGACAAAAATTTGTTGCATAGTGGTTTCTTGTTAAAAAAAAAAATTAATATTGTGTTCTTTATGCCTGAATTACATTTACAGATAAAATATTACTTACTTACTTACTTACTTACTTACTTAATCCCGTCATGCCTAGTGACACATGGGGCTTCAGAAAGGACTTTCCATGCTCTCCTGTCCCTTGCAACCTTCAGCGCAGAGCCCCACGTCAGAGATGCGGTGCCCAGTTCAATTCCCAGCGTGGGCTTCCTTGCGGCTTTCACCCATACTGTTCATGCTGACAGTGGTACTCTGTCTCAAGACCGCTGGACATCGAGAGCATTTTTTCCTTTTGAAGTTTCTGTAACATTTTTCTTTTTTATGGGGCAGAGTTGTTAGCACTGCGCCCAACCCCAACCTGGAGGACCAGGAGGCCACATTTAGTCTGACCTCTCACCTTGGACCTGTCCGGCATGGGTAACCCTTCCAGGAACAGAACGTTCCTGCCGGCATAGCTTTCTGGATCATTGAGGCACGCAAGCCCCCTCACCACTACAAGGTAATGGCCTCATGGGGGGGCAGATAAAATATAGTGTGTATAAAATATACAAACTTTCTAGTTGTTTTTAAAGTGTCCCATTTACCTTGAGGCTTTATTCTGAGCCATTTGTTTGTAATAGATAATCAGTGCTTTTCTACTTGCTATTCAAGATAAGATCATTATATAGTCACATTACCAAATCAGAAAACTGTTATCTCACCAAAAAAAAGAACACCACTAATTATATGTTATGATAGCCATATATACAGAGATATATTATTTGGTTCAAGGTATTTACCATCTGATTCTTTTTCATCCCTCTAATCGGAAAATGTGAAAAATTTTACATTTATATTGCTGTAAGAAGATTGCCAGTGCATTTATATATCATTGCAGTTTATCTGTAGTAATTTATATTATGTTATAAGACTGCTAGCCCCATATTCTAGACTGTCATCTTTGTCATGATACGGTTGAGAGGTTGCAAGCCTCATATATAAACCATTCTTAGTCACATTTTGCATGATAAGGTTGCGAGCCTCATATATAAACCATTCTTAGTCACATTTTGCATGATAAGGTTGCGAGCCTCCTATATATAAAAGCCATTCTTAGTCACATTTTGCATGATAAGGTTGTGAGCCTCATATACAGGGTGTTCAAGATAATAGCAGCCTGTGAATGGAGTCAATCTGGCATATATGTATGAAAATGAGAAGGTTCAGTTATGACGTAGTATAGGTCAAGGTTATGTGACGGTATGTAATTGTAGTGCGGAAGGGGCGATGAACAAATGTGACGTAAACGAGCTAGTCAGAACCGGTTTAAATAGTACATAAACATAACGCGATAGATTATCTGGCAACTTTCGATTTGTCAATGGGGCTGCTTTAATCTTGAACACCCTGTATAAACCATTCTTAGTCACATTTTGCATGATAAGGTTGCGAGCCTCATATATAAACCCTTCTTAGTCACATTTTGCATGATAAAGTTGCGAGCCTCATATATAAACCATTCTTAGTCACATTTTACATGTACGGTTGCCAGCCTCATGTAAGGTTGCCAAACTCATGTCTAGACCATTCTTAGTCACATTTTTCATGATACTGTTGCCAGCCTCACATACAGACCATTCTTAGTCACATTTTTCATGATACATTTGCCAGCCTCACGTACAGACCATTCTTAGTAATATTTTGCATGGCTGCTAGCTTTATGTACTACATTTTACAACATGCACTGTGAGAATTTGTTCACATTCTGAGTGAATAATTCATATATGCTTTGATCTCTTTATTACTTAGAAAGATCTCAGCAGCAGAGAATGAACCCTGCAGTACTGGCAAGGATAAATGATATCATTTTTTGAGGATGCTTAAGATTTGTAGTCATAACAAACTTCTCTGTCTACTCTTATTGATTTTCAGCTGCCAAACGTTCTTGTGCATGCTCTGCTTGAACACTAAATCAATGTTTTACCCTGTGTCTCTGAAAAGAAACTAGAAACTTAATCTCACCTATATTGAAATTAGAGATCACTGGAACATAGCTTGATGCTTCATGCAAAAAATGAACCAAGCAATATTTTTGCAGTTGGAGATGAGCACCATACCTCCACATCTCAGAGACATCACACCTCCATCTTTCCTTGTCGATACTAGACTAGCATGTAAATAAAATTGAAATTGTACCTAATGTTTTGTTCAAAATTCATTGCTAGCTTACTTCTATATGTTTTATATCCAGTTCAAAGTCAGCTGATGACATACACAGTTAGAAAAACATCTCCATGTCTAATGCTTATCATGTGGAGATATTTCCTAAATCACAGAAATTGTGTGTTCATATGTTGTGACTCTATCCATATGTTTATCTAAACATTTTTGTATTTGAAAATTGTTTATAATCTATAATATATTTGATTACCATCAACATCTGTGTATCTCAGCAAGTTGTTGATTAGTATTACTGGCCTTACTGAACGGCAGACACTGGTTGTGTGTACTTTTTTGTTTAAAGCAGGAGGTGAAGAGTATCCATGTTGATGGTTGTGTATACTTTTTATATACATAGATGCTGTTTTGTTATTTTTTTCTCAATTAATTTTCTTAAATTCAGAAAACATAGGTTGTTAGAGGGAGTATTGTGAAGGAGGACAGTAGTGGTTTTGCATTTGGCTACAAGTATTCTGATGACTATGGAGTTTATAGCAGTAATTAACCCTTTCACTCAGTGTCTACTGTAGTGGACAACTATTATTGTTTCGTTTCATGGCTACACATGCGTCTTTCGTGACCTCTGACGCATTCAGTGTACTGCTAGGGACTAGCGGTGGATGGTGTGTCAATTGCTAGGGACTAGCGGTGGATGGTGTGTCAATTGCTAGGGACTAGCTGTGGACGGTGTGTCTATTGCCAGAGTCATAAATTAGCTTGTACTTCTACTGTGTAGTCATGGTGGCGGACAAATGATATTTATCCCACAAATTCATGCATGAAAGGGTTTGAATGGTCTGGCTGGAGTCAGACTTTTATAAGTGCATGCTTTCTCATTGACTCAATGAGTATGGTATGCTCAGGAAGATTGAGATGAATTATGCTCAAAGATTATGGTTGTAGTCTCTGAGGAGGTCACAGCTGACAAGAACTAGTGTTGTTTTGTACCAGAACAGGTAGATTTGTAGGGTAATAAATGGGCGATAAATGGTTAGACTCCTGTTAAAAAGCAAAAATAACTATCACCCAAGCCACTAGAACAGTGCAAGACAAAAATAGAAAACCACCACATTGGGCAATAATTCGGTAACAGTGTGATGACAAAAGAGGAAAATAGAAGAAGGCTATAGGCTTGCGGTTATGGTTACTGTAGAAGCGGACAAACCATGGACAAGGTGGTTATTCTGAACGTGGCAGGACAATGATTGAAGGAATGAGGGTGAATCTACAACCTTAACCAGACTGCAGAAAATATCAGATCAAACGGCCTGTAACAGATAAGAAGAATATTTTGTTGGAAGTCAAGAAAGAATAGTAAACCAACACAGAACTGGTGTCATTAGTTGCCACACATTAAGAGACATCCAGAGGAAGAGATCAAAGTACTTAATAGCTGCCTAATTAGTTTTATGTGCCGTGATGGTGATTTGTTAAACTACAAGAGGACATAAAACAAATGATAAGCAAGAATTTAGTGTACTTTAAAACCCTTATCTTCCAAAGACACTTGTGCGTCAGCTATGGTGTAGAAAGATGGATAAAGTAGGACACAGACACAGCTGCAGGGATATGCACTCTGGACAGATCTTTAGGTGCTCCAATATCTCTACCAGCGTATATCGGCTAACCAAACCTATTCTGTGCTGATTAATCGAATTTCTCATCCTCTAACAAAGTGTTCATGTCTGGAAGTTCCCAGTTTCAATCTCACATACTTCACTCTGAATAGTTTATAGATAAATATTAATATATGTAGGTCATTCATAATTTATAGATGGTTCTTATAATATGTGGGTCATACTATATAAACAGATGTTATAATATATGGGTCATACTATATAGTTAGTTAGTTAGTTTGTTCCTTTCGTGCCAAGGCGGCACATAGGGCAGAGATTTTAGATCTCCATGTGATACGGTTCTTTGCTAGCAGTTGCAGATCTTGTATGGTTTTACATCCCAATAGTTTACTTTCTTGTTGGATGGTTCTTCGAAGAGTGGTCTTTGGTCTTCCACGTTTTCTTTCCCAACTGGTGACCACATAAGGACTTGTCGATTTAGTCTCTTTTCGTCTGATCTAAGCACATGACCTAAATATTTCCACCGTCGTTTCCTTATAATATTTGATATGGGTTGTTGGTGTGTTCTATCTCTCACTGTGTTGTTAGAAACGAAATCACTCCATTTGACTTTTAATAATTTTCGTAGACATTTATTCTCAAAGCTGTCCAGTTTCTTATCAATTTTCTTTGTTGATTTCCAACTTTCACAACCGTAGGTCAGTACAGGAATCACACATGACCTAAATAATTTAACTTTTGTGCATATACTAAAGTCTTGAGATTGCCAGATATTCGTTAATTTAGTGAAGGCACTAGCTGCTATAGCAATACGAGAGTTTATTTCTTTCATCGTGTCTCCGTTGTTTGACACTTTACTACCCAAATATGTAAAATGTTCAACTTTCTCCAGTATATATACTATATAGACAGATGTTATAATATATGGGTCATACTATATAGATAGATGTTATAATATATGGGTCATACTATATAGACAGATGTTATAATATATGGGTCATACTATATAGATAGATGTTATAATATATGGGTCATACTATATAGACAGATGTTATAATATATGGGTCATACTATATAGACAGATGTTATAATATATGGGTCATACTATATAGACAGATGTTATAATATATGGGTCATACTATATAGACAGATGTTATAATATATGGGTCATACTATATAGACAGATGTTATAATATATGGGTCATACTATATAGATAGATGTTATAATAACTTTCTTTTCTAAGTAATTACAATATGTTTCTTATTGTTTATAGACAGATATTACATTATGTTGGTCATAGTCTCTAGATGTTGCAATGTGTAGGTAATTTATCATTTTTGTTTTGTAGTTAAGCTTGGGGGCTAAGTATTAGCAATGATCTTTTAGTAGTTATTATTGATATTATAAAGCTTTGCATGTATAATTTCTTGTCTGTGAAAGGTGCTTGTAGTTCTTCATGAAAGTCTTACATATATAATGTCTCATTTGTCTGTCAAATTTGTGTAATATTGTCTGATGAAAGTCTTGCATATCTACTTCGTTATATGACTCTCATAAACACATGTATTATCATCAAACTGTATATAGACAAGCTCTGATTTAGCAATCCAAGTTTTCATCATTATTATTACCCTTGAAAACATACACATTTGTACACACATATATATGACATCAGAATATTATGTACTTTTGTCATGATGAAAATTATCTTATTTCTTATATGATTCTCATGAGTTGGATGATAATATAATTTTATGTGCGTATGCTTTCATGCTGGCATGACTTTTTTGTCATTGAAGCTGTTTTTTTGTCCTTGTTCACAATTGAGCATAGGACTGCAATTTTCATCAGATCTCTAATTTGAATCATTTTCTGGAGTTCTACATTGAGGTTCTTATCTGTAAATTATTTATAGATGTAATGTGTACAGTGTTGCCAGGCACTGTTAATTTATGGTCTACCTGCATACAATCATACAGTGTTGCCAGGGCCTGTTAATGTGTGTTCTAACTTCATACAATCATGCTGTACATATCTTGTGTTTTATTTCCTTATGAGCAGTCCATGACATCAAATTTATTTCATTCTTTTTTAAAACAATGTTCTTTTAGTGATTAAATTTATATTTTTTACAAACAGCATTTTGGTTTCAATTTGGATTAACTAGAAAGTAATGTCTTTAGCTAGATATTGATGCTATAATAGTAGTGGTGATGATGGGCATGATATATATCATTCAGATTACGGTTTCAGCCATTATGTATGGGATGATTTGAGAAGTGGTTCCCAAGTTTTGTTTGTCTCTAGTACAGATTTACCATTGTTGAACCCTTTTTAGGTAGTAGTACTGTCTGCCCTGTTTATTAAAAATTATATATATATAGATATATATATTCAGTGTAACATAGAACCAGTCTCAACATATAGAACCAGGCCATGGATGACCAATAAAGAAAGAGTGAAAACAATAAAAGCCTAGAGCATGGTTTTACAGAAGAAATAAAACAGTTGAAAATGCTCCTTATCCAGAACTACCTTATCTCATCAGAAAATACCTGGACATGTTCTTCGACTCAGATTACATACAAGCTGCATTGAGCGACTGATAAGTAATCCGCTTCAGTTACAGTTTGGAAGTGATCAATAAAGAGTGTGTGACAGAAGTTTGAGACTGTCAGGTCAGACAAGCCCAAGTATCACTTTTGGCCAAAATTTGGATGGGCCTGTCATAGGGTCTACGGAGTCGCAATGACTCACCTTCTCAGCTCAAACCGCATGTTTACAAAGAGTGGTTAACTTAGTTAATAAGAGTGAAGGCAAACAAATAGCAACAGAGGAAATGTTATGAATCTCATGAGCTGTTGAAAAGATACTTGTTTATTTACCTAAAAGAGGTCAATACACAGAGAAAACTCGTTAACAACATCAGAATAAAACCATCCATAGAATTTTAATCATGGGAAAAGAAAATTAAAAGAACTGTAACAATTTATAACATCAATTGGAGATGAGACAGAATGGCAGAAATAGAAGATATAAAAACATTTTAGCTTCACGACACAGTATGTTTTCTACATCAGAACCATTAATTAGTACCTACAATGTCCCTGTAGCAAATGAAGAGATACTCCAGCTTTTTTTTCTGAAAGCCTGCTCTCAGATACTCTTAGGTATCCTACCATTCTCCATCTGTCACATGTTACTCAGTCATCATAGGCAGAGGAGTAGAATGACCATGTTGGAAGTCACTCATTAAAGAATTTGTTTATGTTTTATGTCGTTCTAGGAGTAAGAGCCTGTTTGGTTCAATAACAATGTATCGCTAATTCAAGGTTGGATGGTTTTATATTACGGATGCCAAATTGATATCTATCAAAATCAAACTGTGTTCTTTTATAAGAACAATATAATATCTGTGGCATCAGTTTATGATGTGCAAACACAATTAATTAATCATCATAACTGGCACTTTGTGCTGTTGATAAAAGTGTGAACATATATATATATACACATACTTTACTACTTCAATTCTAAGACACTGTTGATTGTAAGACACATTCCCAACAAAAAGAATCCTTTAATTCCAAGATAAAAAACATTAAAAATAGCACTAAAATAAATCAAATAATTATTATCACTAAAGTAAAGTACAATTTAATGAAAAATAATGAACATAAAATGGAACAAATTCAGAAGTGATGAAATCAGAAAAATGTCTGGTTATATCCATTAGTAATAACTGTTATAAGATGGAGGATTTTTGGAGACACTTTGAGAAGAAAAGATCAACGAATATCAAAGCAGGCATTGAAGGGGGATGCAAAGGGTTCAAGAAAAAGAGGATGATCTAATAGTTTTACTGCAGTTCCATATATATATACTGAGGATGATCTACGGAGATCCTGAAATGAACTTTGCTGTGAGTGGCAAGAAATATCAGTTTCAATTCCATGGAGGAGATTGAGTTGTCCAGGATAGCGTGGTATGGAGAAATTACTTGAATGTCCGATGTAACATATAGCAGTATGACAGGAATTATTATTAATATTATTATAAAGTTCAAGTTACAATTGGAGAGTGAATGGTTAAATGTGGCAGTGTTTCCTGATGGAAGCCTCCTGTGTTTGACCCTTTGGTAAGGTCAACAGCTTTTATGTTCTGTTGGAAAGAAAATAAAAACTGATGAGCTACACATGTGTGAAGACAGCTTTGAACAAGCAGCCTTAATTCTTCTGTCCTATAAAGTGTTTTAAAGTCACACATCTGCAGCAATAGCATATACAAGCTTTTGATCTCTAAGGTTTTCAGCTTAATTAGCTATGAATGTTCTGCCTCTGCTACTATCGTATCCTAGTCAAAACATTGTAGTAATTAGATCAAGTTATTCAAAATGATAATAAAGGGTTATCTGTGGCTTCATGGTTAAGCCCTTGCCTTGCATTCCAAAGGTTGTGGATTCGAATCCGAACCACGTCATTCTATTCACAAGTGTATTTTTTACAGAGACTGTGCCATTTCTGCAGAGAGGGACTGAGTCGATATGTGGTAAAACCTGGTGCAATGAATTCAATCCTTCAGCTTCAGACCCTTTTATATTAAAAACAAAGCTATGTCAATTACCGTCGCTGAACTATCTCATATTGATTGATTGATAGGACCATCATCATTGCACTTCGGTGAGTAACCATGTGTGCTGTGATCTCTTTCTTACACAGGAAGATCACAGCGACAGAGCACAAACTTTATAGCACCGGCGAGGGTCCCCAATTTAATTTTGAAGATGGTGAGCTATAACTTTTTCATAACATGTGTTTAATGCAATCATATTTCTTTTGTTTGACTGAACAGAGCTTTGATGAAAAATTAATTTGTCGTTTGTCAAATGTATTTAGTATGACAAAACACATAATAACAAAGTACTGTAGTTTTACGAAATACATAAACAATGACAATACACAGCAACGTTTCGACCAAATGGCCTTTATCAAGCAAACAATACAACAGGAGTGACAAATTTCAAACACACTACATATAGACTTTGACAAAAATGTATTTAGTACAACTCAACTGAAACTTAATAGAGAACTTAATAAGTGTTCCAGGTCTTGTGTCACTCTGAACTCCACATGGTTCACATAAAGTAAATTTAGTGAGTAAACATTGATATAATCTCAAACTGACTTGATTCAAAGGTAAGAATGATTTCATATTTCTTGGGACCTGCACTATATGTGTGTTTCTAGAGTTTGAGAAAACAATAATTATTCATACGTTTTTAGTCACTGTTATACCACTTTTTAGGCGGTGTAGGACATGTAGGACAGTGGGGACATGAACCTGTGGAATTTAATGGCTGCATGGCTAGTCCTCGAGAAACTGTTCAGGTTAGGATTTTTTCCTTATACTCCCTGACAGGAAAAACTCCTTGGCCTTACCAGGGATTGAAACCGGGTCTCCTGAATGGGAGCCTGCATTTTAATCCATTCAGCCAGATGCTCCACTCTGTGCACAAAGCGAGGACAAATTTTTAAAAAACTTATAGTTAGACACTATCGATTCTAAAACTTATCTGTATTTAGACATCCTTATTTTGTTAAATAGGAGTCTTAGAAACTAAGTACAATTGTATTTATGTATATCAATATATTAATGCATGTCTCAAAGAAGAGATGTTTGTTTAACTGTGTCCCATATGATCCCCTTTGAGAACCACTTCTCTAGAGTTTGAGTTTTTTAAACCCTTTTTATGTTTGGTGTGATCGAAGTTCTTGGAAATATCATGAATAGTACAACTCTCATTCAAATTAAGTGTATAAAATACATTAACTCTTTCCACGCCCATTTATTTCCTCAATTTTTAAGCAGTTAATTCAAGGAAGTAAAAAAAAATTAATTATTTTTAAATTACGATCCCAACTACTCGTCAATAAATAAACATATATAGATTATTATATACTAAATTGAAGAAAACTGGACAACTCAATAGAATAACAAGGTTAAAAAGTAGTAGAAGTAAAATAGTAAAAGTAAAACTAGAAAGACTTCTTACAAGGGAAGCAACTCTATGGCGCAGTGTGCGGCTTAAAGCGTGCAGCGGACTTCCGCCGTGGCGCAGTGTGCGGCTTAAAGCGTGGAAAGAGTTAACATATACACATATACATATATATAAATAAATAAAGTATTTTTTCTTTTGAAATAACCTTTAAAGACACTTCATAAATTACTGGGAAACCAAGTCCAATTTTATATTTCTGCATTTTCGAATTGTGCTTAACTCTTTCCATGCGCAGTTATTTCCTCAATGTTGAAGCAGTTAATTCAAAGGAGGTTAAAAAAAAAAAAAAAATCCCAACTACTTGTCAATAAATAAACATATATATATTATTATATACTAAATTGAAGAAAACTGGACAACCCAATAGAATAACAAGGTTGAAAAGTAGTAGAAGTAAAACAGTACAAGTAAAATAAGAAAGACTTCTTATAAGAGAAGCAACTCTATGTCGCAGTGTGCGGTTAATAGCTTGCAATGGACTTCCGCCATGGCGCAGTGTGCGGCTTAAAGCGTGGAAAGAGTTAATGGGAACATTGCAGGGTCAAATAAAACCATTTCTTTACTAAAGTAAAAAGAAATATTTTTTATAAATCACTGGCCTAGTCAAGTGATGGTTTCACAGTTAAAATGGACTGGGATTGTTGACTGATGCATGAATACTGCATCGACTCAGTTGTAATTTGGTATGTTGAGATGTTGAAGTAAAGAGTTAGCAAGAAAGGGAACTGGTCATCTCACCTCAAAATTCTAAGTACTGTGTTGTCACTAGCATGTCATAAAGAAAATTATACATCTCACCTCCAAATTCTAAATACTTTGAGGTCACTAGCATGTCACAAGAAAATCATTTCACATCCACATTCTAAATACTGTGAGGTCACTAGCATGTCGCAAAAAAATTGGCAATTTCACCTCCAGATTCTAGGTACTGTGAAGTTACTAAGTTGTCATAAAGAGAACTTGCCATTTCTTGTTCAAATTCTAACTCTTGTCAGGTCACATAACACTATTACATTACATTCTACTAAATTACCTTTATTGTAATAATTTCTTCTCCCTGCAGTAAATTGAACATTATCCTAATTTATTTATGCATTTGTCAAATAGATCTGACAACTTTTACACATCAGATCTCACTGGAAGATGTTATTTATAAAGCATGGATAGTTCATTGTTTACTTAAATACATCATATACAAATTGTAACATGTTTTAAATGCATGTTTGAACACATTCCATTTTGTGTTTTTTGTTTATTATTTTACTACATTTAAAATGAATTTGTTGTTCTTTTCTGTTTTCCATTTTAACGTAATGGTTGTAGAATATGTTTTTAATGGTTAAATTTATGTGGTGTATCATGTAACTGCAGTTACTAGTCTGGATTGATGATGACCCCCCAAAAAAATCCAGTTTTCAATGTTGTAGAATGTCAGTTTAGCGCAATATGTAGAGCATACACTTATCGAATCAAACACAGCAATGATTGTTGTTTAATTTCTCACACCCAATGTTCTACAAGTGAGGAATGAAATTGAACCTCCTGCATACTTGGACATAGGAATGGGAAATGACATACAATGTATATTGTACGGTCTCCAAAGGCTACAAAGCATTGTCATTTTTTCCAAAGTTACTACTGAACTACTAGGTCAGCACTGGTAAAACACCATGCTGGTATATAGTCAAATGTCAAAGCTCTGGCTTTGCAATCAAAGGATTAATTGAATCCATTGTTGATTTGCATGTGTGGTGCTGGGGCCCTCAGAGAATCAAAGCATAGTATCACTGCAACCTACAAGACATGTCATAAGAAGCGACTGATGTAAGACCTAGGAAGCTACCTAGTAAATAAAAAAGCATCGCAGAAATCTGATGTGCTGGTCTACTTGTAGGCACATAACTGACATAATATACAATCACTCTTAGGCTTGGATCACATACAAATCACAAAGAGTGGTTAAAAGGTGTTCGACATGGAGCATTCAAAGAAGAAGAAGAATTGTTGATTGAGTATGTTGTACTTTGTAAAACTACCAAACTTTGTACTTTATTATTTGGTTATTAGTATACAGTTTTACTGGAGTCTTCCAATCTAAATATATATATATACTAAGTAATGCTCTCCAAGAACAATTTTGGGAATCAATTGTAAATGGAGCAGATTAGAAAAGATGGAATAAAGGTGCCACCTCAACTCCAAATGCTAGGGTCTAGTATCTATTAATGTGATGACTCCAACACTTTACTTTACTTACTTTTCCGATCCAGCAGTCATCTGAGCATTTGCCCTTCGACTTGAGGCCATGGCAGTGAATTTACAGGTCTGTCTGAGTTGTGTTCTGTTAGCATAGAGAGAGTTTTCAACATCTGAGTCTGGAGGTAGGTACTTGTGGCGTAGGTCACTGAGTGCAGGGCACTGGAAGAGATGGTGTGTGACAGTTTCTTCTGAATAGTCACACAGTTGACATTGTGGGGCAATCTTTGGTTGGATGCGGTGTAGGTGAGCATTCAGGGGCACATGTTGCGTCCTAAGGCGGAAAATAATGACTTGTTCTTGTCGTGTGAGGTCATTTATAGCATCTTTGGGATTTGGAGTGGTCATGTGTTTAAAGAGGGCTCTGCCAGTTTTGCCCATTGCCCACTCATTCATCCACTCCTCCTTCTTGTTACTTCTTATTATTTGTTTAGCAGTCTGCAGAGTTATTGGTCTGTCATGCTGTTGACTATTTGCCCCTGCCTTTGCAAGGATGTCTGCTCTTTCATTTCCTTGTATGTTGCTGTGTCCTGGTATCCACTGTAAGGTAAGCTTGACGGCAAAGGTGTTGATGAATGAACTGATGGATAGAGCCAGGGACTGGCACGCTGGGCTCTCAGGGTTTGCATTTTCTAGTGACTGTAGCACTGACTTACCATCAGTAAAGATAACAGTGTGCTGAGTTTTTCCGGGATGGAGCTGGAATATGTTTGTAAGATGGTGCACTGAAGCTTCAATGGCAATGGTCTCGGCCTCAAAATTAGAACAGTACTTTCCACATGCATTTTGCAACTCGTCACACGATTTGTCTGGGTATTCTATTCGTGCACCGTATCCAGCATTAATAGTCCCCTTGAAGGCTGAGCCATCTGTATATACATGTATCCACTCGTCTGGGAAAGATAGTATGGTGTCTTGGGCCACCATCCAGAGATCTACTGGGTCTGAGTTCTTCTTGGTGATGTCTTTGGTAAGTGTGGTGTTTATTTTTGGACAGGCGAGACTACAATTTGGAGGGACTTCTGTATGTACAATTTGTGTCTCTTCTCTGTTCTCCGGCATGTGATATTTTTCTTGCAGGCCTAATGCCACATCTAGGATTGTTTTTTTGCTTCAGTCTGTGCTGTGGTCGCCAGTTGTCTACTAACTGTCTGTTAGGGTGGTTTCTACTAAGTCTTTTATATCTTTCCACTGTCTCTACTACTGCTGCCTCCCTACGCATTCGCAAGGGCTCGATGTTTGTATGGATTTCACATGCTGCTGTAGGGGCTGATCTCATACCTCCAGAGATGAAATGCACTGCCTGGCTCTGTACTTTGTCCAGAGCTTCCTTTGTTGTTTTACTACATGTTGCCTGCAGTGCTAGGTTGCAATCCATTACAGAGCGTACATAACCAATGTAGAGTTGCCTAAGTGTGTTTTTGTTTCGCCTATGAGGTACTTGCAAGTCGTTTTAGGAGATTTAGTCTCTTTTTTACTTTAACTTCAGGTTTTGGACATGTTTGTTAAATGAGAGCTGCCTATCCATCGTCACCCCTAGGTATGTTGGGTTATCTTCTTTCTTTAAAATATTACCATCTAGTGTTAGTGTAATATTTTTCTTTGCCACCTTGTTACTCCTGGTGAAAATAGAGTAGGTTGTCTTGGTGTAGTTCACTTTCAATTTCCATGTTTCACAGTATTTACTAAGCCTGTCAAGGTCTTCATTTAGCCGCCTTTCACTGAAGCCAGTGTGCTTGCTGGTGTGCCAAAGAACCAGGTCATCAGCATATAATGCTTTTTCTGTCAGTAGCTCTTTGGGCATGTCATTCAGAAACAGGAGGAAAAGTGTACAACTTAGTGGGGAGCCCTGGGGTAGACCTTCTTCTTGCACCTGCTTGGAAGAGATGCCATTGTTGATCTTTGTCTGGATTGTGCGGTCTGTGAGGGATGTTTTCACCCAACGATACATCTTACCATGGATTCCTGTATCTAACATTTTACCCAGCAATCCTTTTCGCCACACTCTGTCGTATGCTTGTTGCAAGTCAATGAATACAGCAGTAGTGTGTTTTCCCCTTTGGAACCCGTTAATGATCATTTGGCTCAGTCTAAAAATCTGATCATCAGTTCTCTGTCCTGCTCTAAACCCTGCTTGGCTACTGTTCAGCATCTTGGTGGTTTCGAGCCACCAATATAACCGGTGATTAATCATTCTTTCAGCTAGTTTACCTAGGCATGAAGTGAGGGATATTGGCCTATAGCTTTTCACGTCTTCAGATGGTTTTCCTTTCTTCAAGATAGGTGTTATTGTTGCATTCTTCCATGTCTTGGGCAATGTACCCTCATTCCAAGTTTTATTAATTAGATCTAGGATCACTGCTTTACCAACATTACCAAGGTGGATGAGCATCTCATTATGTATTTTGTCTGGACCTGGTGACTTCCGAAGTTTTAGTTTCTTCATTGCTCTAGTGAGCTCAGTTTGTGTGAAGTCGTCCTCAAAGAGTGCAATATTGGTGCTGCAGGCATGTTCTTTTATCTTGAGCTCATGTATGCGGTCTTTGTCCTTCGTTGTATGTTTATCTGTTCTGTTAATGGAAGCAAAGTATTTGTTAAATATTTCTGCTTTCTTTTGATCTTCCACTATTGTTGCTTTATCTGTACTTATAGGCCTGGGGTTGTTTCGACGTTTTTCTCCACACAAATTGCTCAGTAATGACCATGCTTTAGCCCCATTTCTTCCTACGTCAAGATCTGCTACTGTTTTATGCCATTTTTCTCTTTTGGCCGTATTGACGCCGTTTCTTCGCATTAGTTCTATTGTATAGGATTTTGTTTTCTAGTGTGGGCTTCTCTTCAAAATGTTTCCTCACTTGTTCTCTTTCTTGTACTATTTTGGCAATTGTTTCATTCCAGAATGGTTTATAGTTCTTTCTACATCCTCTAGGAATGCAGATGGAGGCTGCTTTCAGCAGGGCTTCTGTGATCACAGCGCAGTGGTGTTCAATTGTTGTATTACACTTTATTTCACCTAGAAGTTTATCTGTTGTTTCTTGATACTTTGTCCAATTGGCCTTTTTGAAATTCCAGCGTGCTCTCTGTAGAAATCGTTTGGGAGATGGTGTCAGTATGGATGTTAGGATAGGTCTGTGGTCACTTCCTAGGCCGTCAAGCACTTCCAAAGTATGTCTTTGGAGGAGGTCAGATGAAAGAATGGTCAAATCTGGCCTACTTAACGTGTTGTGTACCCTGTGTAAGAGGGTTGGAGTTGATGTGTTGTCTTGAAGGACCAGTAGATTGCTTGTGTTACACATTTCTTCAATCGCTTTCCCAGTCTGGTTATATTTTTGTAGCCCCACTGAGGGGAGTGTCCATTGAAATCTCCAGCAAGGATGAGTCCAGAATACACAGTGTCACTGAGATATGGAAAGCTGCAATTGGTACCAGGGGGATTGTACACATTATAGACTGTGTATTTTTTCCCGTCTTGCCAAATTGTTGCTCTCTGTATATCAGACGGTTGATGAGATGTGATGTTTGTCACGTTCCCCTGGATATCATTTCTTATATAAGTGATGATTCCTCTGCAGTCATTACATTTACAGGTGTAATGTGTGTATCCTGGAATATGTTGGTCTGTGTTCCGATGGAGGGTTTCCTGTAAGAGTGCTATGTGTATTTTCTTATGGTGTAGCAGGTGTGTTAATTCTAGTTTCTTTGTTGACAGACCACAGATATTTAATTGTAAAATGTTAAGAGAGAACAGATCTTTGTTTCCAGTTGCTAACTTTTCACCGGTAGCCTGGAGATTTACTACTCGCGCGGCCTTGTAACCGAGGCGACACCCGAGCTCGTATTTTTACATTTAGTTTTCTCTGCCATGTTTGCTGGGGAGCCTGTGGCTTTCCTTACCACCCAGGTCTGTGATCTGCCGACAGCTAGCTCCAACCCTCTGCTTACCAAGGGAATGTTAGTACTTCGTTCCTTCAGGACTCCAACACTAAACACCCTTCCAACATTATAGATCATAAATTATCTTTAACTTTTTGCTGAATGGAATGATAAAAAGTACTTTATAAGAGTTATAGATAGTTGTAAACATATCTTTTTCATCATTAATGTTCTTTTTCTCATCTCCATTTAAATCACTGCAGTTGACATTGATACAGGAAGTTTGCGTCAAAGGGTGTTCATGGATATTGTTTTTATTCATTTGTTGTAATATATTTCAAGTAAGGTAGCCTCTCTGAGATTTTTGATTCAGAAATAAGAGCTGCCTTTGCTGTTAACAATATTCCTAGTTATATGGTCGCTAGTTCATTTTTTGACTAAGGAAAATAGTCATTTTTTAGTTTATGTAACTGCATCATTTTATTTTTATATTGATAGGCACTTAGTCCATCGCACAACCTAGAGGCTATATTCAGTTTAACCTCTCTCCTTTGACCTGTCCGGCTTAAATCCTTGTGAACCAAACTCCACACTATGTGGCCCAGACGCCACACTACGTGGCTTTGGTTTGGACGCCTTTTTACCAGGAGCCACACTAAAAGGGCATTTTTATTCTATAAACAAACGGCTTGTAAAAACATGGCTTTTGCTCTGGTCCACTAAAAGTTAAGTAACCCTATCGGAAACAATTTTTCTGCAGTTATAGCTTTTTGGATTATTGAGGCGCGCAAATTTCCCTATCTCTACATGGTAATGACCTCATGGGAAGGTGACACACTAAATAGACCTGAAGAAGGAGTCTTCTTGAGAAACTGAAGGGTGTTGAATTATTCTGGGAAGCCATCAAGAAAATTACCAGGGATAGTGAAGAACAACTGTTGAGGCCTATGCTCCACAAGGAGCAGAGAGGAATAAGTCAGTCAATTTAAAATTCTTTCCCAAAAGAAAAACAAAAGTATTCCTAACTTTATCAGGGCTTCAAACTGTGTTCTTGTGATTGAGAGACTGGTATCCTAACTGCTCGGCCACTTCAACAAACAAATTTGTGTACATACTGTTGAAATTTCTTAAAGTATGTGCTACTTGATCTCTTAACAAAACTTTTCTCTTAACTCTCTTAGTGTACCAGGGCAAAAGTCATGTGTTTACAAACCATTTATTTTTAGAATAAAAAAGCCCTTTAGTGTGGCTCCTGGTAAAAGGTCGTCGAACCCATAGCCACATAGTGTGGCATTTGGTCCACAAGGAGTTAAGTTATATTTCTGTACTGTTCTGTATGTCTTTGCTTCACTTTTCCTTTTGTGTTTTATGGTGGCCTAGGATATATGATTATTGGCTTAATATTTAACAGTCTTAAGAGCTTTGTTTTCTTTGTAATGACTGTTAGTTCTGGTTGTTTTTGCTATTAGTATACTTGCTTGTTGCTATGATATCAATCATGTTAATTACCACTGATGTAGATTGACATGTTTATCCACCTGTTCAATTGATAACACATACATGATATCAATAAAAATACCCATACAGGACCATGTATTTGGGTATTATATTTTAGTTAAATTTCTTGTTCTTGTTGATTTCATTTTGCATATTTTTCCTTGTTCTTCAACTTTGAACGCTCCATATCGACCACTTGTTAACCACTCTGTGTGATTTGTATGTGATCTGAGCCTAAGAGTAATTGTGCGTTGTGCCAGCTATGTGCCTACAAGTAGGCCAGTACATCAGATTTCTGCGACACTTTTTATTTAATAGGGTAGCTTCTCTAGCTCCTACATCTGTCGCCTCTTACAACATGCCTTGTAGGTCATAGTGGTACTTTTCTTTGCTTCCGTTGTGGACCTGAAACTCCACAGTATACAGTCTTCTACAACAGAACATCAGGAAAGAAGGCAAGTGGAAGACCATGAAAAAGATGGGTAGATGACATAGCAGAATCCTGTCAAAGAGCAAAAATAATAATCACCCAAGCCACCAGAACAGCGCAAGAGAAAACAGAAAACCACGACACTGTGCAACAACCCGATAACAGTGTGACGACAAAGTAAGAAAACACAAATGTGTACATATGGCTCCAAATCTACAAAGCTATAACATGAATGTCAACAAATTACAATTGGAATAACGTAACAAATGTTTGGTTAATGCTGATCAGAATTTTAATTGATGTTACAATTTACACAATAGTATGATATATATAAATATCGTTGTGTACGCTGGACATTCACACATTCCACACTTTGTGATGTTTTTGTAATTTGTCAATCATTCTATAGCCATGTGCAAGTTATGATTGTTCTTGAGAGGTCTTCTCTTCATCCATCTTTGAGTCTTTGGTTCTGTTGACAAGAGAGATGTTATTTCTGAATTTGTTATCTGTAACTGATTAATTATAGAAAAATCACAAACAGCGTTAAAAAAGCTGGGAGTTGATTCACAAAGTCCTGTAAAGGATATGCAGTTAACTTAACTTTAACTGATTAATTAGAAGGATTAATTTGGGTGTTGATATCTAATGGATGTAGTATGCAGATAATAGTTATAATCTTAATGGGCAACATATCGAGAGCATCACAACAGTATGTGTGCGAACATCATTATTATTTTATATATATGACATTTTCGTCTTTACAGACGGTCAATTGGCTAATGTTTTACTGTGACAACTTCTGAGTTTTCGCTTGTCTCTTTCGTCTTTCAGCTCATCCCTAGGTCTCTTTTCAAAAGATTCTGCATCTTTGCGTAATGTTTTGTTCCATATAACTCCATATCAGCTAGTTTTTCCCATTTGCTGGGACCGATAGAAAAGTTATTCATTGAGGTTTTGCAGATATCTCTATATCTGAGCAGTGGTCTGACTTGGTGCCTCTTCCCCTCCGAAAATTTACAGAACAACATTTGTTTTGGTATGTGGCTATTGTCCATTCTTCGCACATGCCCTAGCCATCTTAGTCTTCTACTGCTCAATATGCTCATGATTGAAGGTAAGTTTGCATATATATATATATGTATCCGAGTTGACATATAATGTTAGTTTAGTTGTCAGGTCATCATCACTGTACATCATCGAACAAACTAATCCACACGATCTCCGAACATGTCACTCACCGTGTGGCAATTAACAACACCAGTTCTGTGTTGGTTTACTATTCTCCATTAAATTGCAGAACAGTGTTTTTGTCTAGCTACACCACGTTTGATTTGGTATTTTCGCAGTCTGGCTAGAGTTGCAGATTTACCCCCATTCCTTGAAACGTTTACACGCCCTCTCTCCTTAGGAATTCAAAATATCAGTCTTGTCCATTGTTGCCTGCTTTCTACTGCAGCCATATCCTATCGACGGGTTCCTTCCCCTTTACGTCTGCGTGCCTTGGCCAAACTTAAAACTGATTTTTGTCACACTAAATCTCTTCAAATACTCCAGCCATTGTCTTCAAGTCCAGCCACGTCAATCGTTCTGAGTATACGCACGGAGTTACTGAGAAAACCTGCATGAACAAAAGTATGTGACTCTAGCCAGATCATAGCTTTAGATACGGCTATGATCTCCATAGTCAGACTACTTTTACTCACGACAAAACTGTCACTGTCTTCCTTCACAATCTCTGACTTGAGCAGTGAAAGTTCATATCTGCATGTGCTGAAAGTCACAAAACTGTGTAAAAGTTCACAGAGCCTTCATGAGTTTTTGTAAGTAATCTGCATAACTGCTTGTTTTCTGTCTTTCTACCCATGATATCTTATACCAGTTTACACTCTTTGATTTCATTGTCATCGTCCTTCTCTATGTTTCCTTTGGTCTACACTCTACACTTTATCCTCCTTCCGTCTGCTGTACATCGGAGACATGTCTTTGCAAAGTTTTGTGACATTATACACACATGTCCACCTTCATCTCCTGATGGTGGTTGCCAGCGATGTGCAACCAGTTTACTTCCATAGCTCATCATTTGTGATATTGTCTATCCGAAATATTTGCAGGCGTTTACAAAGACATTTATTTTGAAAGGTGAATTTATGTATAATGTGTGCAGTCATTTTTCAGCACTCGCTATTGTAAACAATATAATACATACATCTTTATAGTAACATATTACCTTTGCTTCTTCTTCGTGCGCTCTATATCGACCACTTGCTAAACCACCCTTTAGATTTGTATGTGATCTGAGCCTAAGAGCGATTGTAGGTTGTACCAGTTATACACCTACAAGTAGGCCCAGCACATCCGATTTCTGCGATGCTTTTTATCTACTAGGAAGCTTCCTAGGCTCCTACATCACTCGCCTTTTTTAGGGGCCCGCCCCGGATGTGCGATACCAGGTGGACCCAGTACAATGGAACGTGAAAACGTTTATAAACTATCAAGCCCCATCAATCCTTCGATCGATGGCACTCCTAGTTTTGTACAAGGGTAGCCATGTGGCATTTAATGAAGGCTCTCAACCTTCGGCTTCGATCAAATGGGCACTAGTTCCGTAACACAAGCTGATAACTTTGTGAACCTATATAATGGCCACGTGACAGATATTAGTCACTGCCCACTACCCCACACATCCATTGCATTTTCAGCAGAGAAAACACCGTCAACTCAACTCATTCCTTCGAACAAATAACACACAAGTGACGGTTTTGCTTTGACAGACCAGCCCACATGTGATTTTGTTCTTTATCGGGTTGTTACCCAGTGTCGTGGTTTTTCTGTTTTTATATTGCGCTGTTCTGGGGGCTTGGGTGATTGTTATTTTTGCTCAGTGACAGGTTTCTACTACGTCATCTACCCATCTTTTTCGTGGTCTTCCTCGCGTCTTCTTTCCTGATGTTCCGTTGTAGAAGCCTCCTCTTACCAAGTAGCCAAACCACTTTCAATAAGTGAAGCAGGTATTTTTAGTTCGCAGTGGGATCAGTGTGTTCTTTATAGGGTTTCCGTTTCTGTCCTACGGATAATGTTTTGAGTCTGTTTCGCTGACAGTAAGTTCCCCACACTTTACCTTCCTTCATGTATTCATTGCTCTTTAACGATCATTTTTCGCCGTATATTTGGGCTTTATGATCTTCGCCTAAGAGTAGGTCTACACTGTGCGCCCTTTCTGGCTATGTGAGGTCGTATCAGATTAGGAACATTCTCAGCCATTAGGGACACACTATTTTATTTCAATACAAAGGTAAATCCGTGTGTTTACTGCGTAATAGTAGCGTATCTGCTATTGGTAAATAAAAGTTAATTAATTTAGAGCAGTGTTTCCCAAAGTGGGCTATACCGCCCCCCAGTGGGCGCTGAAGCCTTCCAGGGGGGCGATAGTGTGTTCAGAAGCATTTGGGGAAGTTTTTTCGTGATTGTGCGATTGAATAATCATAACAAAAAATTGAATTCTATATTTTAATTCATTGTATGCCCATCTTACACGATCCATTTTTTCATCAATTTTCTATTTTTGTATATAATCATTTGAAATTTGACCATGTATGATAGAAATATATATCAATTTTCTATGTTAAAGTGAAAATAGAGCATGTATATATATAAGGGTTGGGGGCGTTGGTAACCTGTTATAAAGGGAAGGGTGCCGTTACAAAGTTTTTGTCGTGCAAAGTGGGCGGTGGGCCGAACAAGTTTGGGAATCTATGATTTAGATCGACGTTTCTTCACTAATAACTAAAACATTAATAGAGAATATTCTGTCAATTCTGAATTTTTACTGAACACCAGAATTTCATCTACTTGCAGTGAATATTCTGTAGCAGTTTTCATACTAATTATGTAAGTATAATACTTTTTTTTAACAAATAAAACGTTTAGTCAAGATTAAAGTTATACCTACTATTAATTTTTAAATTAGTTTTGATAATAATATTATTGTATTATTATTAGTAACAGTGGCGGCTCGACTTCAAGGACCAGTGGGGTCGGGCACCCACCAAAAAATAATGTGCAACGTGTATTTCATCATCATGAGGTGCCGTCTCCACATCGAAGGTTGGCTGCAATGAATCTCAGCATCCTCTGTCTTTCACATTGGTGTTGCACACTGCCAGACTGTAACCTGGCCATTTCTTAAAGTTTCCTCCACTTATCTCTCGGTCTTCTCTTGCTCTTCCCTCTCAACTTTCCCTTCTAGTAAAGATTTTATAATGGTGTCATGTCTTTTTATGTGCCCAAAATACTTTACTTGTCTGAATTTTATTTCACTTAATAATTGTTTCTTCATGCTTAGTTTTCCTAAAACTTGTTTATTTGTCTGTTTTTCTGTCCATGAAAATCTGCCTACTCTTCTATATATCACATCTCAAATGCATCACGTGTATTTATTATTTGATAAATTAAAATATAACCTGACCCAAAACCATAATTGTTCCAAAAATTTGTCTCTGGCCCCACCAACAAAAAAATCAAAAAAATCACGAGCCGCCACCGATTAATAGTATTATTATTGTAGTTGCTACAATGCATCAACATTAATCGATCAGATGTGTCCCAGTATATAAATACATTGGACAGCACTGTTATACATACATGAATAACCATATGAAAATATTTGAAGAAAATGAAACACAAAATTACAATTAAAAGATCAGAATCTATGTAAATTCAAGAATGACAATGCACGATCGTAATAGATAGAAAGTGATATTGAAATAAAGCGGTACATTCAGAAATGAGCCTCTTAAATAATAAAGGTAGATAATTAACTGAAATCAAGATACCTACGTTCTTTCACACAATGTAATTGCCTCCACCTATCGTCCGTATACGTTTACCTGAGATAATTGAAGAGCAAGAAAAGGAAAGTCATATATTAAATAAGTATTCATAATTAAAATCGTCATCTAGCGTGATCCTGTCGGAACTTGGCTCTCATGACATCCACTCTAATTGCCAACCTGTCCTGTGTGAGTTGTCTGGTGTCAGCTGTAGTCATACTCAACTTGTTTTTGATATCTTGCGCCCAACTTATCATTGGTTTTCCTCTCCTTTGTCTTCCCAGTATCATGCATCCCATAATATCAGCCATCTTCTCATTGGTTTTCCTCTCCTTTGTCTGCCTGATATCATGCATCCCATAATATTAGCCATCTTCTCATTGGTTTTCCTCTCCTTTGTCTGCCCGGTATCATGCATCCCAAAATATCAGCCATCTTCTCACTGATTTCCTCTCCTTTGTCTGCCTGGTATCACACATCCCATAATATCAGCCATCTTCTCCTTGAGTTACCTCTTCTTCGCCTGCCCGGTATCATACATCCCAGTATGATCGTCTCCGTGGAATAATGTCGTTTTATGTATCCAAAATATTTCATTATTCTCATTTTATTTTCTCTTATCAACCATTTCTCTTCACTTTTAGACTGCTGCAACATGGACATATTTACTTTGTCCATGGTATTCTGACTACTCTTCTGTTGCAATTGCCTTGAATATTTTATTCAATTCCTGTCGAACAGCTGCACGTTACTATGAGAAAAATGCATGCTCTTTAAAATCTAATGTTTTATATTAATGTCAGTTACTTTTCATAGCATTTGTAGTTCTTTAATTTCTACAAAGTCATGTTTATCCCTCTTTTTATTTCCTGACAAAAATTACCTTGTTTTTTTTAGCAATGAACATAACTATTAAAAACTATTGACTCTGTTTAATTATTGTCATATATCAGCTGTTATATCTGTTTTATCAGTTGTAGATATACATACACAACGAATAAAGGATAACATTAGAGAAGCAACATTGAAATGCATGAAGAGTTCAGATGACAGTACATATAATATGTATACATCATAAAGGGCATATTGTACTGACATTGGTCAGTTCTGGCGATCAGTCCATATGATCAATTAGATCTGACATATACTACAGTAAAACTCAGAAGATCTGGTACTATAAAGTATGGTTTGCTGTTTATAAAATATTGTCAGTAGTCAAACTGTAGAAATGTGTATCACATTTGACAAGGTGTTTGATGAGAATGTAGGTGTACACATGGAAAGTGACAGCAATGTCCTCATCCGTTTGCAGAGAATCATGATTCTACTTAGTTCTCATCAAGTTCACGCTTGGCTGTTCGTGCCAAACCAAGGGTAACAGTCTTAATTGATTGACTAAACATCATGAGTAGGTGAAAGGAATTCTGCTTAACCCTTCCATAATCCCACCCCAGCAACCTTCACAAGCTAGAACCGTCTCCTTTAACAAATAAGAGTTATGAAGACGGAGGCACCCACAGAAGAGGCGCACACCAGTATTCGGGATGCCATACAATAGCGCAATGAAAACGTATATGTATATTTAAAATATTATGATGCTCGACCTGTGATGAATAATCAAGCAGGCTCAGTGTCGGGTCCTTTTCCCAGAAAAGACCCAACGCCATCTACTGGACGTAATACTTATTTCCCATGTAATATCGCGTCTTTGACTAATTTGTAGTGTAAAGGCTTGTTTTCCTTATCACAAGTGTCCCTTGCCATTCAGGCGAACCTTACTCAGACTTTAGATGTACTTGTAATTTAGATTCCCAAGGTAAAGGATCAGAATCTCATGTAGTTCACCTGTGTACCATGTGCACACGCATACGTTTTGGCAATGTTGTTCTCTAATCGCAGAATGTCCACGGAATGTGTTCACTAGCGAAGAGTGTTACCAACTTGACTAATGACGACGCCAGAAATAAAATAATTCTTATAGACATATAGATGTAACATTGTTCATTATTACCTGCAAGAACAGTGACACTTAAAGCTCAAATGTGTATGGAAGAGCAACAAGAAAATAGAGACACACATGGAGGACTATATCTATGAAGAATCACTGACATGGTATACTGTGACAAAGCTCGCAAACGATAGATAAGCATGGAATATCTTTTGTAGAAGCATCAAGCGCCACAAAACATAATGATAATTAACTACTTAACTGTTACATATAAACGAAGCAATCGCTCTTTCGTTTATATTACAGAGTTCAGTAATATTCTTGAGACAGTCATAGAGATTACTATGCTTATAGAAGAAAAACAACCACACACAGAAGAGCTGAAATAAAACGGTTATTTGTTGACATGGTATACGGATTTCATTTTGAAGGACAGAAAACTTAAATGTTTCTTTCTCAAAATATAAACAAGAAAATGGAAAGTTTGATGAACAGCAGAAAACAAAAAGCAGATGACAATAGAAGTTTGTAGAAATAGGGAAAGATGAGAACAAGGAGGTTTCGTGCAAGAACCCCCATAGAAAGCAACGGAAGCAAATAATATGATCAACAAATAAACAGTGTATAAGTATTAAGAGCTTCATTTATTTTGTCAGAAGCTCTTAATACTTGTAGATTGTTTATTTGTTAATCATAGAAATAGGGAAATCATTTCTTTTTTTTAAATGGCATGTTAGAGGTAGAAATTAAACTGTCGGCAATGAAATACAGAAAAAGAGAGATGCGGGGGGACAGCGAGATAGAGATAGGAAACAGTGAGAGAAAGAGAGAGAAAGTAAGAACGAAACAATGATGGAGGATACTAATAGAGATGGGGAGATACAGTGATACAGGAAGATAGTGACAGAAACAAAGAGTGAAAGAAACAAAGAGTGATAGAAACAAAGTGTGATAGAAACAAGACACTGATACGAAGAGATTGTGTTATAGTCATAGAAATAAGACAATGATATAAAGAGATTATGTTATAGTCATAGAAACAAGACAATGATACAAAGAGATTATGTTATAGTCATAGAAACAAGACAATGATACAAAGAGATTATGTTATAGTCATAGAAATAAGACAATGATACAAAGAGATTATGTTATAATCAAAAAAATAAGACAATGATACAAAGAGATTAATGTTATAGCCCTGAAACAAGACAATGATAAAAAGAGATTATGTTATAGTCATGAAATAAGACAATGATAAAAAAGAGATTATGTTATAGTCATAGAAACAAGACAATGATACAAAGAGATTATGTTATAGTCATAGAAACAAGACAATGATACAAAGAGATTATGTTATAGTCATAGAAAAAAGACAATGATAAAAGAGATTATTTTACAGTCATAGAAAAAGACAATGATATACAAGACGTGGAGAAAGTGAGAGACACTATTATCATACTTTCTGTATATGAATAAACGAACAAAAAAAAATATTTGAAAACAATATATTTTAAAAAAAGCAATGCAATTAGATAGGATCAGAAACTATTCAAGAATGACTGGAAACGACCACAATAGATAGAAAATGGATGGAAATAAAGCGATACAGTCAGAGATGAGCACGTTTAATTGGGGGTGGACAAAAATAATGAATAAAGAACCTATTTTTTCCCCGATAAATTTTGAGTCAGTTCCCTTACCGTAGGTGTTTTCTTTCTTACTGAGATAATACGTAGAGTTAAAAGAGAACAAAAACGGCGTTATATTATGAAGTATTCATGATTAAAATAAAGAATACAATTACAGAGCTGAAATATATGAAGTTCAGATGAAGATCCGTAGATTGAATATATACATCTTTAGACATCAAACAGATATATTGTAATATCAGAGTCATCCCTGACGGCTTCCCATATTCCAACGATTTGACATTCTACTACAGTATAGGGGCAGTATAATACAAATAAGAAAATTGAAATATTTTGGACATAAAAAAAGACATGAAGGACTGGAGGAAGGAGACATACCAGAAAAGAGAAGAAAAGGAAGACCACGGAAGATGGATTCAGGATGTAACTAATGGTTTAAACTTTGGCCTGCAGAGGCAGGATATCTGACCTGTGAGAAAACGGAGGACTGTTGGGGGGGGAAGGTTCTGCTCAGGACAAGCTTTGCGATGAGAATGATAAATCAGTACCCGTGTCAAATATCCCCTGCAGCACATCTGCAGTAATGTGTATCCTTTTTTCAATGGGTTGTTTGTTGAGGAGGTAGATGTAGTCTATCTATTATCTAATCATGTTTTGCCTTTCAGCGTCAGGAAGAAAAAGCAGACACCTGAAGCGAGTCTATCTATGCTCTTTTTCTTTCTCTTCCCCAGCCCTGATTTGCCTCACGGTTTCAGGGCAAGAAAATATTTATAGAACGGGTTTTGGGGCGTTTCAAAAACTGTGTCTTTCGTCGCCTCTGTTATCTCTGTGGTCCACCTCTTGTGTGCCGACCTTTTGCTTTGTATCCACTGTTTCGAAGTAACATTGCTCTTTGAGGCGCATTCTGTTGGTAATCTGTTTATATGGCTGAACTATTTAATTTGTTGTTTCTTGATGAAGTTCAGTACTGATGTTGTACACAGTTTATTTCCTGTCTTCATTTGCCAACTGGTGTCTTCTTGTTACTTCCAACATTCTGCCTAGACACTTCATTTCTGTCGTGACTAGTTTTCTTTTGTCATTTCATGTCAGTACCCAGGTTTGCACTGATACGTTGCGCATGTATTTTATTTTTTGTATTTTGTAAAACTACAGTACTTTGTTTTTACGTGTTTGGCCATTGCTACATAGTTTTACTGCAGTTTTCCCCATATATGGATAATACACCAATAAACACAAATATTAGAAAACAATATATTTTTAAAAATCAGACGCAATTAGATATAGAAGATCAGAATTTATTCAAGAATGAGAAGACACGATCATAATAAATAGAAATTATATGGGAAAAAAAGCGATACAGTCAAAAGATGATCACGTTTAATTAGGGAAGGACAATAACTAACTGAAATAAAGGAACCTACTTAACCACGATTTATTTTTATTTTATCCCATTAACGTATGTTGTGCTGTTTTCTGAGATATATGATGAGTTTAAAAACAAAACCGAATGTAATATATGAATTATTCAGATTAAAATAAAGAATACAATTACAGAACGAAATATATGAAGTTTAAATCAAGATGTCAGTAAGTTGAATATATAAATGTTTAGACATCAAAAAGGATATATTGTAATTGCACGAGTCAGCTCTGATGGCGTCCTATATTCCCAACAAGATTTGACATTCTACTAGAGTATAAAGCAGTAGATGTGGTGCAATAAAGAATGGTTTTCATTTTGTAAATATTACATGTAGATATCTGCAGAAATTTTCTCCTTTTTCAACGGGTGTTGGGTGAGAAAGGGAGGCGTAGTAGCACATGAAAAGTTATAGCAATATCTTCATCCGTTTACAGATAATCATGACACTATTTGGTTCCAATCTTCTCACTTAGCTTATTTTTGGTTTCTCGTCAAACACTCCTACAGTCTTGACAGACTGACTGAACATCCTGAATCGTGAGAGAAATTCTCAAGTCATTCAAAGCTGAAACCCTAAATTGCTTCAAAAAATAAAAGTACTGAATAAGCATGCACCCAGCAAAGAGGCTCACTACAATAAACAGCTTGCTCCAATACGACTGAACATTTAGTATAGTTAAATCGTTTGGCGCTAATCCTGTTATGGACTATCAGACAGGTGCAGATACCAACCTACTAGCTCTAAAAGGGCCCAACCCCATTTATTGGACATCCTATTTATGTCATATGTTTAGTCAGGAGACATGCGAATAGAGCTATTGACAAAGTTCAGAATTTCTCTGTATTTTGATGATGTGAAATCAAAAAAAACCTCAGTAAAAAAATGGACTCGAAATATCTTGAATGAAGAACAAATAAATGTATATTGTTTACAATAGAACCACCTAAACAAAATATAACCTTCACGGGCAGCGGCTAGTGCTATTGTTTAATTGATAACACAGACGAGGTGGAATATTGACACTCGATAAACAATATCAGAGCATATTAGTTTGAAAATATGGAGAAGTCGGTACCAAAAGCTTTTACGGAGAAAAAGTGTAACAATTTCCCAGATCCATATAATGTATAATTACCTTTGATTGACATTTTTTCTTGGTTCCATCGACGAAACTTACTTATATATTGTGAATTGTTCAATATTCACTAAGATTGCTGGAGGGTATGGTCACAGGGGCAGATGTGTCATCAAAAATCAACATCTTGCTGAAAACTTGAAACATGGCTGGATGGTAACATACTTTTTCTTATAAACTATTCAGTCAACCTGAGTCAATCAACTTTACTGGATCATATACTACTTCTACACCAGATTTGGTATTCCATTCATCGAATCAATTATTGAGCATTACGTGTGTTTGGGTAAACCTTGGGAAAGGGAGTGAATATCGTCAGTCTTTCTAACTATTAAAAAGAAGCATCCACTAGAAGGCATAGGTATTGAACAAATAACTGACAGAAAAAAACATCAATAGACAAGTGATATTATTTAGTGTTGAAATAAAGTGCATAACTAAAATTTTTATTGAATAAATTATAACCTGACCAATGACAAGGTAATATCTCGAAAGCAGGCAGAGACTAGCCAAGCCAAGAACGAATAATAACTACGTATGCCCAAAGTACATTTCAAGGTTAATATACAACAGAGACGAAGAAGCTGGAGGAACAGAAAACAGTGTCCTTGAACTCTGAATGAGGTACCAAATAGTCTGAAGGGTGGTAAACAATTTAATGAAAAATGAGAAAGAATCAAGATTGTAATGATTAAAGATAGAAGAATCCTTTCAGGTAAGCTGCAACTGATCACGTTGTAAACTTTTGTTAAAGACAGTAAATTTGAACCCCGCTAAAGAAAACAGGAGATTCGTGAGAAACAACACATGTCGAACGAGATGAAACCATACCTAAAGATATAGAAGCATCAATAAAATTAAATAATAACTTTATGACAATTTACAAATCTAAAGTAAGAATATTGCAAGGAGATGGCAGAATTTTAAATGTATCAATTTAGAACTTGGGCACTGCAACAAAACAAAACAATTTCTGGTAATAATAATAAGTGTTGGATCTCAGTCGAAGTTTCTGAAGTGAGAAACTTGTGCCACATTAGACCAGTTTCCAGGCAGTGTTTATCTGTGAAGACCAATCAAATTATCATTTCCAGACAAATTGACAATGCTCTCCAAAATGCAAACTGGTACTAACGACATGTATAGACTAAGATATGGAGACTGATACTGTGACATGTATGAACTGGATATGGAACTGATACTAGCGACATAGCATAGACTAAGATATGGAACTGATACTAGCGACATGTATAGACTAAAATGGAAGACTTGGTACTAGTGACATGTATAGACTAAGATATGGAACTGATACTAGCGGCATGTATAGACTAAGATATGGAACTGGTAGCGACATGTATAGACTAAGATATGGAACTGATACTGGCGACATGTATAGACTGAATATGGAACTGATACTGGCGACATGTATAGACTGAATGTGGAACCAGTACTGGCGACATGCTTATGAGCCAAGATGTGGAACTGATACTAGCGACATGTGAACTAAGATATGGAACTGATACTAGCGACATGTATAGACAAAGATATGGAACTGGTACTAGCGACATGTATAGACTAAGATATGGAACCGGTACTAGCGACATGTATAGACTAAGATATGGAACCGATACTAGTGACATGTATAGACTAAGATATGGAACTGATACTAGCGACATGTATAGACTGAATACTTGAACCCATTCACTAGCGACATGTATAGACTAAGATATGGAACTGGTACTAGCGACATGTATGAATTTAAGATATGGAACTGATACTAGCGACATGTATAGACTAAGATATGGAACCGGTACTAGTGACATGTATAGACTAAGATATGGAACTGATACTAGCGACATGTATAGACTAAGATATGGAACTGATACTAGCGACATGCATAGACTAAGATATGGAACTGGTACTAGCGACATGTATAGACTAAGATATGGAACTGATACTAGCGACATGTATAGACTTAGATATGGAACTGATACTAGCGACATATGAACTGAATATGGGCTTGTTACTAGCGACATGTATGAACTAAGATATGGAACTGATACTGGCAACTGTGTATAGACTAAGATATGGAACTGGTCTGCAACATGTATGGGCTAAGATATGGAGATGATACTACTTGACATGTATAGACTAAAGATATGGAACTGGTACTAGCGACATGTATAGACTAAGATATGGAACTGGTACTAGCGACATGTATAACTAAGATATGGAACTGATACTAGCGACATGTATAGACTAAGATATGGAACTGGTACTAGCGACATGTATAGACTGAATATGGAACTGATACTAGTGACATGTAGACTAAGATATGGAACTGATACAACGACATGTATAGACTAAGATATGGAACTGATACTAGCGACATGTATAGACTAAGATATGGAATTTGATACTGGCGGCATGTATAGACTAAGATATGGAACTAGTACTAACATGTAGACTAAGATATGGAACTGATACAGCGAAACATGTATAGACTAAGATATGGAACCGGTACTAGCATGTATAGACTAAGATATGGAACTGGTACTGGCGACATGTATAGACAAGATGGAACTGGTACCAGTGACATGTATAGACCTAGAATATGGAACTGGTACTGGCGACATGTATAGACTAAGATATGGAACCTGGTACTGATGACATGAACTAAAGATATGTGGAACTGGTACTGGCGACATGTAGACTAAGATATGGAACTGGTACTAGCGACATGTAGACTAAGATATGGAACTGATACTAGCGACATGTATAGACTAAGATATGGAACTGGTACTAGTGACATGTATAGACTAAGATATGGAACTGGTACTAGCGACATGTATAGACTAAATGTTGGACTAGTACTAGCAGCATGTATAGACTAAGATATTGGAACTGATACTGGCATGTATAGACTAAGATCTGGAACTGATACTAGCGACATGTATAGACTGAATATGGAACTGATACTAGCGACATGTATAGACTGAATATGGAACTGATACTAGCGACATGTATAGACTAAGATATGGAACTGGTACTAGCGACATGTATAGACTAAAGATGGAACTGGTACTAGCGACATGTATAGACTAAGATATGGAACTGATACTAGCGACATGTATAGACTAAGATATGGAACTGGTACTAGCGACATGTATAGACTAAGATATGGAACTGATACTAGTGACATGTATAGACTAAGATATGGAACTGATACTAGCCGGCATGTAGACTGAATGTGGAACTGATACTAGCGACATGTATACAGACTAGATATGGAACTGATACTAGCGACATGTATAGACTAAGATATGGAACTGGTACTGGCAGCGACATGTGTAGACTAAGATATGGAACTGGTACTGGCGACATGTATAGACTAAGATATGAAACTATTTTATTGACATGTATAGACTGGATATGGAACTGGTACTAGCGACATGTATAGACTAAGATATGGAACTGATACTAGCGACATGTATAGACTAAGATATGGAACCGGTACTAGCGACATGTATAGACTAAGATATGGAACTGGTACTAGCAGCATGCATAGACTAAGATATGGAACTGATACTAGCGACATGTATAGACTAAGATATGGAACTGATACTAGCAGGCATGTATAGACTAAGATATGGAACCTTTGAGTACTAGTAGCTTGTATAGACTTTAAGATATGGAACCAGTACTAGCGACATGTATAGACTAAGATATGGAACTGATACTAGTGACGTGTATAGACTGAATATGGAACTGGTACTAGCGACATGTATAGACTAAGATATGGAACTGTTACTAGCGACATGTATAGACTAAGATCTGGAACTGGTACATGACATGTATAGACTAGATATGGAACTGGTACTGACATGTATAGACTAAGATATGGAACTGATACTAGCGACATGTATAGACTAAAGATATGGAACCGGTACTAGCGACATGTATATGAACTAAAGATATGGAACTGGTACTAGTAGGCATGTATAGACTAAAGATATGGAACTGATACTAGCGACATGTATAGACTAAGATATGGAACTGGTACTAGCGACATGTATAGACTAAGATATGGAACCGGTACTAGCGACATGTATAGACTAAGATATGGAACTGATACTAGCGACATGTATAGACTAAGATATGGAACTGGTACTAGCGACATGTATAGACTAAGATATGGAACTGGTACTAGCGACATGTATAGACTAAGATATGGAACTGGTACTAGCGACATGTATAGACTAAGATATGGGACTGGTACTAGCGACATGTATAGACTAAGATATGGAACTGGTATGTGACATGTATAGACTAAGATATGGAGACTGGTACCTAAACATGGTACATGTGAATAAGATATGGAACTGATACTAGCGACATGTATGGGCCAAGATATGGAACTGATACTAGCATGTATGAGTAAGATATGGAACCGGTACTAGTGACATGTATGAACTAAGATATGGAACTGATACTAGCGACATGTAGAATAAGATATGGAACTGATACTAGCGACATGTGTATAGACTAAAGATATGGAACTGATACTGACATGTATAGACTATTTAAAATATGGAACTGGTACTAGTGACATGTATGAACTAAGATATGGAACTGATACACAGCGACATGTATAGACTAAGATATGGAACTGGTACTAGCGGCATGTCATATGAACTGAATATGGAACTGATACTAGCGACATGTATAGACTAAGATATGGAACTGATACTAGCGACATGTATGAACAAGATATGGAACTGATACTAGCGACATGTATAGACTAAGATGTGGAACTGATACTAGCGACATGTATAGACTAAGATATGGAACTGATACTAGCGACATGTATAGACTAAGATATGGAACTGGTACCAGCGACATGTATAGACTAAGATGGAACCATTCACTAGCGACATGTATAGACTAGAATGCAGACAAACCTAGTAGCATGTATAGACTAAAGATATGGAACTGATACTAGCGACATGTATAGACTAAGATATGGAACTGATACTAGCGACATGTGAACTAAGATATGGAACTAGTACTAGCGACATGTAGATTTAAGATATGGAACTGATACTAGCGACATGTATAGACTAAGATATGGAACCGGTACTAGTGACATGTGAACTAAAGATATGGAACATTACTAGCGACATGTATAGACTAAGATATGGAACTGATACTAGCGACATGTATAGACTAAGATATGCAGAACTGGTACTAGCGGCATGTATAGACTAAGATATGGAACTGATACTAGCGACATGTATAGACTTAGATATGGAACTGATACTAGCGACATGTATAGACTAAGATATGGAACTGGTACCCCTAGCGAGCATGTATAGACTAAGATATGGAACTGATACTAGCGACATGTATAGACTAAGATATGGAACTGATACTAGCGACATGTATAGACTGAATATGGAACTGATACTGGCGACATTTATGGAGCTAAGATATGGAACTGGTACTAGCGACGTATATAGACTAAGATATGGAACTGGTACTGTGACATGTATAGACTAAGATATGGGCTGACCTGTGACATGCATAGACTAAGATATGGAACTGGTACTAGCGACATGTATAGACTAAAATATGGAACTGATACTAGTGACATGTAGACTAAGATATTGGAACTGATACTGGCAGCATGTATGAACTGAATGTGGAACTGATACTAGCGACATGTATAGACTAAGATATGGAACTGATACTAGCGGCATGTATAGACTAAGATATGGAACTGATACTAGCGACATGTGTAGACTAAGATATGGAACTGATACTAGCGACATGTATAGCTAAGATATGGGCAGTACTAGCGACATGTATGAGCTAAGATATGGAACTGTAGTACTGGCGACATGTATAGACCAAGATATTAGGACTGGTACTGAAGTGACATGTAATTTAAGATAATAAGGAACTGGTACTAGCGACATGTATGAACTGAATGGAACTGGTACTGGTGACATGTATAGACTAAGATATGGAACTGGTACTAGCGACATGTATAGACTGGATGTGGGACACAGAAAGTGCTAGCGACATGTATAGACTAAGATATGGAACTGATACTAGCGACATGTATAGACTAAGATATGGAACTGGTACTGGTGACATGTATAGACTAAGATATGGAACTGGTACTAGCGACAGCTGTATAGACAAGATATGGAACTGGTACTGGCGACATGTTAGACTAAGATATTGGAACTGATACTAGCGGCATCAGCATAGACCCCAAGATATGGAACTGATACTAGCGACATGTATAGACTAAGATATGGAACTGATACTAACGACATGTATAGACTGAATATGGAACTGATACTGGCGACATGTATAGACTAAGATATGGAGACTGGTACTATTTGACATGTATGAACTAAGATATGGAACCGGTACTAGCGACATGTATAGACTATGAATATGGAACTGATACTAGTGACATGTATGAATTGAACTTATGGAACTGGTACTAGCAGTATGTATAGACTAAGATATGGAATAGTACTAGCGACATGTATAGACTAAGATATGGAACTGATTTTCGCGACATGGCATAGACTAAGATATGGAACTGGTACTGGCAACATGTATGAACAGATGCGGAACTGATACTAGCGACATGTATGAACTAAGATATGGAACCGGTACTAGCGACATGTATAGACTAAGATATGGAACTGGTACTGGTGACATGTATAGACTAAGATATAGAATGATGCGAGAAGCATGCTTATAGACTAAGATATATGGAACTGGTACTAGCGACATGCCATAGACTAAGATATGGAACCGGTACTGGCGACATGCTAGCAAAGACTAGGATATTTGGAACTGGTACTGGCGACATGTATAGACTAAGATATGGAACTGGTACTAGCGACATATATAGACTAAGATATGGAACTGGTACTAGCGAGCATGTATAGACCTTTAGATATGAACGACACTAGCAGCATGTAGACTAAGATATGGAACTGGTACTAGCAGCATGTATAGATTTAAGATATGGAACTGATACTAGCCGACATGTATGAACTAAGATATGGAACTGGTGCTAGTGACATGTATGAGCTAAGATATGGAACTGATACAGCGACATGTATAGACTAAGATATGGAACTGATACTATGTGACTTGTGTATAGACTAAGATATGGAACTGGTACTAGCGACATGTATAGACTAAGATATGGAACTGATACTAGCGACATGTATAGACTAAGATATGGAACTGATACTGGCGACATGTATGGACAAGATATGGAACTGGTACTAGCGACATGTATGGGCAGATATGGAACTGATACTAGCGACATGTATAGACTAAGATATGGAACTGATACTAGCGACATGTATAGACTAAGATATGGAACTGATACTAGCGACATGTATAGACTAAGATATGGAACTGGTACTAGCGACATGTATAGACTAAGATATGGAACTGGTACTAGCGACATGTAAGGCTAAGATATGGAACTGATACTAGCGACATGTATAGACTAAGATATGGAACTGGTACCCTAGCGGCATGTATAGACCAAAGATATGGAACCCGATACTAAGTGACATGTATAGACTAAGATATGGAACTGATACTAGCGACATGTATAGACTACAAGATATGGAACTGTTACTAACTGACATGTATAGACTAAGATATGGAACTGATACTAGCGACATGTATAGACTAGATAGGAACTGAGTACATAACGACATGTGTGAACTAAGATATGGAACTGATACTAGCGACGTATTATAGACTAAGATATGGAACCGGTACTAGCAATGTATAGACTAAGATATGGAACTGGTACTAGCGACATGTATAGACTAAGATATGTGGAACCGTTACTAGTGACATGTATAGACTAGATAATAAGGAACTGGTAGCGACATATGTATGAACTAAGATATGGAACTGGTACTAGTGACATGTATAGACTAAGATATGGAACAGTACTATGACATATAGACTAAGATATGGAACTGGTACTAGCGACATGTATAGACTAAGATATGGAACTGATTTTTGCTTTGACATGTATAAGGAACTAAGATATGGAACTGGTACTAGTGACATGTATGAATAAGATATGGAACTGGTACTGGCAGCATGTATAGACTAAGATATGGAACTGGTACTAGCGACATGCTGCTCGAACTAAGATATTGGAACTGATACTAGCGACATGTATGAACTAAGATATGGAACTGATACTAGCGACATGTATAGGTAAGATATGGAACTGATACTGGCGACATGCGCAAGCTAAGATATGGAACTGATACTGGCGACATGTATAGACTAAGATATGGAACTGGTATAGTGACATGTATGAACTAAGATATGGAACCGGTACTAGCGACATGTATAGACTAAGATATGGAACTGATACTAGTGACATGTATAGACTAAGATATGGAACTGGTTTCTTGACATGTAGACTAAGATATGGAACTGGTACTAGCGACATGTATAGACTAAGATATGGAACTGGTACTGGCGACATGTATAGACTAAGATATGGAACTGGTACTAGCGACATGTATAGACTAAGATATGGAACTGATACTAGCGACATGTATAGACTGGATATGGAACCGGTACTAGCGACATATAGACTAAGATATGGAACTGGTACTGATGACAATGTATAGACCTAAGATATGGAACTGATACTAGCGACATGTATAAGGCTAAGATATAGAACTGGTACTAGCACGACATGTATAGAGCCAGATATGGAGTCCAGTACTAGCGACATGTATAGACTAAGATATGGAACTGGTACTGTGACATGTAGACTAAGATATGGAACTGGTACTGGCGACATGTATAGACTAAGATATGGAACTGGTACTAGCGACATGTATGAACTAAGATATGGAACTGGTACTATGACATGTAGACTAAGATATGGAACTGGTACTTTAGCGACATGTAGACTAAGATATGGAACTGGTACTAGCGACATGTATAGACTAAGATATGGAACTGGTCACTAGTGACATGTATAATTTGAATATGGAACTGATACTAGCGACATGTACTTGACTAAAGATATGGAACTGATACTGGCAAACATGTATAGACTAAGATATGGAACCGGTACCCCAAAAGTGACATGCCCATGAACTAAGATATGGAACTGATACTAGCGACATGTATAGACTGAATGTGGAGTAATTTTAACGACAATGTATAGACTAAGATATGGAACTGGTACTAGCGACATGTATGAACTAAGATATGGAACTGGTACTAGCGACATTTATAGACTAAGATATGGAACTGATACTAGCGACATGTATAGACTAAGATATGGAACTGGTACTAGCGACATGTATAGACTAAGATATGGAACTGATACTAGTGACATGTATAGACTAAGATATGGAACTGATACTAGCGACATGTATAGACAAAGATATGGAACTGGTACTAGCGACATGTATAGACTAAGATATGGAACTGGTACTAGCGACATGTATAGACTAAGATATGGAACTGGTACTAGCGACATGTATAGACTAAGATATGGAACTGGTACTAGCAACATGTATAGACTAAGATATGGAACTGATACTAGCGACATGTAGAGACTAAGATATGGAACTGATACTAGCGACATGTATAGACTAAGATATGGAACTGATACTGGCAGCATGTATAGACTAAGATATGGAACTGATACTAGCAAACATGTATGAACTAGGAATGGAACTGGTACTAGCAACATGCCTGAACTAAGATATGGAACTGGTACTAGCGACATGTATGGAGCTAAGATATGGAACTGATACTGGCGACATGTATAGACTTCAGATATGGAACTGGTACTAGCGACATGTATAGACTAAGATATGGAACTGGTATTAGCGACATGTATAGACTAAAATATGGAACTGATACTAGCGACATGTATAGACTAAGATATGGAACTGGTACTGGCGACATCATGAACTAAGATATGGTACTGATACTAGCGACATGCTGTAAAGACTAAGATATGGAACTGGTACTGGCGACATGTAGACTAAGATATGGAACTGATACTAGCGACATGTAAAGACTGAATATGGAACTGATACTAGCGACATGTATAGACTGAATGTAAAACTGGTACTAGCGACATGTATAGACTAAGATATGGAACTGGTACTAGCGACATGTATAGACTAAGATAGGGAACTGGTACTAGCGACATGTATAGACTAAGATATGGAACTGGTACTAGCGAGCATGTATAGACAAGATATGGAACTGGTACTAGCGACATGTATAGACTAAGATATGGAACCGGTACTAGTGACATGTATAGACTAAGATATGGAACTGATACTAGCGACATGTATAGACTAAAATATGGAACTGATACTAGCGACATGTATAGACTAAGATGGAGCCGGTACTAGCATGTATAGACTGAATGTGGAACTGGTACTGGCGACATGTATAGACTAAGATATGGAACTGATACTAGCGGTATGTATGAACTTACAAGATATATGGAACTGATACTAGCGACATGTATAGACTAAGATATGGAACTGGTACTAGCGGCATGTATAGACTAAGATATGGAACTGTTACTAGTGACATGTATAGACTAAGATATGGAACTGTAGTACTAGCGACATCATATAGACTAAGATATGGAGCTGGTACCTAACGACATGTATAGACTAAGATATGAACTGATACTAGCGACATGTATAGACTAAGATATGGAATGATACTAGCGACATGTAGACTAAGATATGGAACTGATACTAGCGACATGTATAGACTAAGATATGGAACTAGTACTGGCGACATATATAGACTAAGATATGGAACTGGTACTATTTGACATGCTTGTAGACTAAGATATGGAACTGATACTAGCGACATGTATAGACTAAGATATGGAACTGGTGCTAGCGACATGTATAGACTAAGATATGGAACTGGTACTAGCGACATGTATAGACTAAGATATGGAACTGGTACTAGCGACATGTATAGACTAAGATGGAACTGATGCCATGACATGTATAGACTAAGATGTGGAACTGGTACTAGCGACATGTATAGACTGAATGGTACTGATACTGCTTTGACATGTATAGACTAAGATATGGAACTGGTACTAGCGACATGTATAGACTAAGATATGGAACTGATACTAGCGACATGTAAAGACTAAGATATAGGGCCCCAATGCTAGCGACATGTATAGACTAAGATATGGAGCTGGTACTGGCGACATGTATAGACTAAGATATGGAACTGGTACTAGCGACATGTATAGACTAAGATATGGAACTGGTACTAGCGGCAGCGTAGTAGACTAGATATGGAACTGGTACTACAACATGACAATGTATAGACTAAGATATGGAACTGGTACTAGCGGCATGTATAGACTAAGATATGGAACTGATACCAGCGACATGTATAGACTAAGATATGGAACTGGTACTAGCGACATGTATAGACTAAGATGTGGAACTGGCTGTGACATGCTGTATAGACTAAGATATGGAGCTGGTACTAGCGACATGTATAGACTAAGATATGGAACTGATACTAGCGACATGTATGGACTAAGATATGGAACTGGTACTAGCGACATGTATAGACTAAGATATGGTACTGATACTAGCGACATGTATAGACTAAGATATGGAAATGGTACTAGCAGTATGTATAGACTAAGATATGGAACTGATACTAGCGACATGTAAGGAACTAAGATATGGAACTGATACTAGCGACATGTATGAACTAAGATGTGGAACTGGTACTAGCGACATGTATAGACTAAGATATGGAACTGGTACTAGCGGCATGTAGACTAAGATATGGAACTGGTACTAGCGACATGTATAGACTAAGATATGGAACTGGTACTGGCGACATGTAGACTAAGATAATGGAACTGGTACTAGCGACATGTATAGACTGAATATGGAACCGTTACTAGTGACATGTATAGACTGAATATGGAACTGATACTAGCGACATGCTTATAGACTAAGATATGGAACTGATACTGGCAGTATGTATGAACTAAAAGATATGGAACCGGTACTAGCGACATGTATAGACAAAATGTGGAACTGGTACTAGCGACATGTATAGACTAAGATATGGAACTGATACTAGCGACATGTATGAACTAAGATATGGAACTGATACTAGCGAGCATGTATAGACTAAGATATGGAACTGGTACTAGCGACATGTATAGACTAAGATATGGAATAATTTTCAAGTGACATGTATAGACTTTAAGATATGGAACTGGTACTGAGCATGTATAGACTAAGATATGGAGCTGGTACTAGCGACATGTATAGACTAAGATATGGAACTGATACTAGCGACATGTATAGACTAAGATATAGAACTGATACTAGCGACATATATAGACTAAGATATGGAACTGATACTAGCGACATGTATAGACTAAGATATGGAACTGGTACTAGCGATATGTATAGACTAAGATATGGAACTGATACTGGCGTAGCATGGAGCTAAGATATGGAACTGGTACTAGCGACATGTATGAACTAAGATATGGAACTGATACTAGCCGACATGTAAAGAACTAAGATATGGAACTGGTACTGGCGACATGTATAGACTAGATATGGAACTGATACTAGCGACATGTATATGGAGCTAAGATATGGAACTGATACTGGCGACGTATGGAGCTAAGATACGGAACTGGTACTAGCGACATGTATAGACTGGATATGGAACTGGTACTGGCAACATGTATAGACTAAGATATGGAACTGATACTAGCGACATGTATAGACTAAGATATGGAACTGATACTAGCGACATGTATAGACTAAGATATGGAACTGATACTACCGACATGTATAGACTAAGATATGGAACTGATACTAGTGACATGTATGAACTAAGATATGGAACTGATACTAGCGACATGTATAGACTGAATATGGAACATTTTAGCGACATGTATAGACTAAGATATGGAACGGTACTAGCGCTTATGAACCAAAGATATGATTTGATACTGGCATGTATAGACTAAGATATGGAATTTGATACTAGCGACATGTATAGACTAAGATATGGAACTGATACTAGCGACATGTAGAGACTAAGATATGGAACTGGTACTAACGACATGTATAGACTAAGATATGGAACTGATACTAGCGACATGTATAGACTAAGATATGGAACTGGTACTAGTGACATGTATAGACTAAGATATGGAACTGGTACTAGCGAGCATCGCATAGACTGAATGTGGGCTGGTACAACGACATGTATAGACTAAGATATGGAACTGATACTAGCGACATGCTTATGGAGCTAGATATGGAACTGGTACTGTGACAAGTATAGACTAAGATATGGAACTGATACTAGCGACATGTATGAACTAAGATATGGAACTGATACTAGCGACATGTATAGACTAAGATATGGAACTGGTACTAGCGACATGAATGAGCTAAGATATGGAACTGGTACTACGTATGTATAGACTAAGATATGGAACTGATACTGACATGTATAGACTAAGATATGGAACTGTTACTAGCGACATGTATAGACTAAGATATGAATAAGTACTGTGACATGTATAGACTAAGATATGGAACTGGTACTAGCGACATGAATAGACTAAGATATGGAACTGGTACTAGCGACATGTATAGACTAGATATGGAACTGGTACTAGCGACATGAATAGACTAAGATATGGAACTGGTACTAGCGACATGTATAGACTAAGATATGGAACTGGTACTAGTGACATGTATAGACTAAGATATGGAACTGATACTAGCGACATGTATAGACTAAGATATGGAACTGATACTAGTGACATGTATAGACTAAGATATGGAACTGATACTGGCGACATGCTTATGAGCTAAGATATGGAACTGATACTAGCGACATGTATAGACTATAAAGATATGGAACCGGTACTGGCGACATGTATAGGCCTTCAAGATATGGAACTGATACTGTGACATGTATAGACTAAGATATCAGACTGATACTAGCGACATGTATAGACTAAGATATGGAACCGATACTAGTGACGTAGCGGCAAGACTAAGATATGGAACCGGTACTAGTGACATGTATAGACTAAGATATGGAACCGGTACTAGCGACATGTATAGACTAAGATATGGAACTGGTACTAGCGACATTTATAAACTAAGATTCAGGAACTGTTCACTAGCGACTTTGTTATAGACTAGATATGGAACTGGTACTAGTGAAATGTATAGACTAAGATATGGAACTGGTACTAGTGACATGTATAGACTAAGATATGGAACTGGTACTAGTAGTATGTGTAGACTAAGATAATGGAACTGGTACTGGCGACATGTAGACTAAGATATGGAACTGGTACTAGCGACATGTATAGTGAATATGGAACTGGTACTGGCATGACATGTATAGACAAGATATGGAATGATACTAGCGACATATATAGACTAAGATATGGAACTGATACTAGCGACATGTATAGACTAAGATATGGAGACTGGTACTAGTGACATGTGTGAACTAAGATATGGAACTGGTACTAAGTGACATGCTTATGAACTAAGATAATGGAACTGGTACTGGCGACATGTATAGACTAAGATATGGAACTGGTACTAGCAACATGTATAGACTAAGATATGGAACTGGTACACAGCAACAATATAGACTGAATGTGGAACTGATACTAGCGACATGTATAGACTAAGATATGGAACTGATACTAGCGACATGTATAGACTAAGATATGGAACTGGTACTAGCGACATGTATAGATTTAAGATATGGAACTGTTTTAGCGACATGTGTAGACTAAGATATGGAACTGGTACACAGTGACATGTATAGACAAGATATGGAACTGATACTAGCATCATGTATAGACTAAGATATGGAACTGGTACTGGCGACATATAGATTTAAGATATGGAACTGATACTAGCTGACATGTGTAGACTAAGATATGGAACTGGTACTAGTGACATGTATGAACTAAGATATGGAACTGATACTAGCGACATGTGTAGACTAAGATATGGAACTGGTACTAGCTGACATGCTGTAGACTAAGATATGGAACTGATACTGACCTTATAGACTAAGATATGGAACTGGTACTAGTGACATGCTTATAGACTAAGATATGGAACTGGTACTAGCGACATGTATGAGCTAGATATGGAACTGGTACTAGAGACATGTATAGACTAAGATATGGAACTGGTACTAGTGACATCTTATGAACTAAGATATGGAACTGGTACTAGCGACATGTATAGACTAAAATATGGAACTGATACTAGCGACATGTGAACTAAGATAGACAGTACTAGCGACATGTATAGACTAAGATATGGAACTGATACTAGCATTATGTATAGACTAAGATATGGAGTTGATACTAGCGACATGTATAGACTAAGATATGGAACTGGTACTAGCGACATGTGTAGACTAAGATATGGAACTGATACTAGCGACATGTATAGACTAAGATATGGAATTTGATACTAGCGACATGTATAGACTAAGATATGGAACTGGTACTAGTGACATGTATAGACTTAAGATATGGAACTGATACTAGTGACATGTATAGACTAAGATATGGAACTGGTACTAGTGACATGTATGAACTAGGAATATGGAACTGATACTAGCGACATGTATAGACTAAGATATGGAACTGGTACTAGCGACATGTATAGATTTAAGATATGGAACTGATACTACTAGCAGCATGTATAGACTAAGATATGGGAACTGGTACTAGTGACATGTATGAACTAAGATATGGAATTTGGTACTAGTGACGCATAGACTAAGATATGGAACTGGTACTAGTGACATGTATAGACTAAGATATGGAACTGGTACTAGCGACATGTATAGACTAAGATATGGAACTGGTACTAGCGACATGTATAGACTAAAATATGGAACTGATACTGGCGGCATGTATAGACTAAGATATGGAACTAGATACTAGCGACATGTATAGACTAAGATATGGAACTGATACTAGCGGCATGTATAGACTAAGATATGGAACTGGTACGCGGCATGTATAGACTAAGATATGGAACTGATACTAGCGACATGTATAGACTAAGATATGGAACTGGTACTGGCGACATGTAGACTAAGATATGGAACTGGTACTAGCGACATGTATAGACTAAGATATGGAACTGATACTAGTGACATGTGGCAGACTAAAGATATGGAACTGGTACTAGCGGCATACTTATGAGCTAAGATATGGAACTGATACTAGTGACATGTGCCAGGCTAAGATGAACTGGTACTATTGAGCATGTATAGACTAAGATATGGAGCTGAGTACTAGCGACATGTATAGACTAAGATATGGAACTGGTACTATTGACATGTATAGACTAAGATATGGAACTGATACTAGTGACATGTGTAGAACAAGATATGGAACTGGGTACTAGTGACATGTATAGACTAAGATATGGAACTGGTACTAGCGACATGTGTAGACTAAGATATGGAACTGGTACTAGTGACATGTGTGAACTAAGATATGGAACTGGTACTAGTGACATGCTTATGAACTAAGATATGGAACTGGTACTAGTGACATGTATAGACTAAGATATGGAACCAAAGTACTAGTGACATATATGAACTAAGATATGGAACTGATACTATGACAGCATATAGACTAAGATATGGAATTCAGTACTAGCGACATGTAAGACTAGATATGGAACTGATACTAAGAAACATGTATAGACTAAGATATGGAACCACAGTACTTACTAGCGACATGCTTAGACTAAGATATCGTTAGTACTAGTGACATGTACAGACTAGAATATGGAACTGATACTATGACATGTATAGACTAAGATATGGAACCGGTACTAGTGACATGTATAGACTAAGATATGGAACTGATACTAGCGACATGTATAGACTGAATATGGAACTGATACTAGCGGCATTGTATGAGCCAGATATGGAACTGGTACTGTGACATATAGACTAAGATATGGTACCGGTTACTAATGACATGTATAGACTAAGATATGGAACTGATACTAAGCAGGCCTTGTATAAACTAAAGATATATGAACTGATACTAGCAACATGCTATGAACTAAATTTATGGAACTGATACTAGCGACATGTATAGACTAAAGATATGGAACTGATACTAGCGACATGTATAGACTAAGATATGGAACTGGTACTAGCGACCATGTATAAGGCTAAAGATATGGAACTGATACTAGCGACATGTAGACTAAGATATGGAACTGATACTGGCGACATGTATAGACTAAGATATGGAACTGGTACTAGCGATATGTATAGACTAGATATGGGCAATACTAGCGACATGTATAGACTGAATATGGAACTGATACTAGCGACATGTATAGACTAGGAATATGGAACTGATACTAGCGACATATGAACTAAGATGTGGAACTGGTACTGGCGACATGCTTGTAGACTAAAGATATGGAACTGGTACTGGCGACATGCCATAGACACAAGAATGTGGAACTGTTACTGGCGACATCAACCACATATGGAGAAGACTGGAATATGTGGAACTGATACTAGCGACATGTATGGACAAGATACCCGGAACTGATACCCATGACATGTATGAACTAAGATATGGAACTGGTACTGGCGACGTCATGTATAGACTAAGGAATATGGAACTGATACTAACGACATGTATAGACTAAGATATGGAACTGATACTAGCGACATGTATAGACTAAGATATGGAACTGATACTAGCGACATGTATAGACTAAGATATGGAACTGATACTGGCGACATGTAGACTAAGATATGGAACTGGTACTGTGACATGTATAGACTAAAGTATGGAACTGATACTAATGACATGTATAGACTAGATATTGAACTGATACTATAGCGACATGTATAGACTAAGATATGGAACTGATATAGCGACATGTATAGACTAAGATATGGAACTGGTACTAGTGACATGTATAGACTAAGATATGAAACTGATACCCCAGCGACATGTATAGACTAAGATACGGAACTGATACTAGCGACATCATATGAACTAAGATATGGAACTGGTACTGGCGACATGTATAGACTAAGATATGGAACTACCCGATACTAACACGACATGTATAGACTAGATATGGAACTGATACTAGCGACATGTAGACTAAGATATGGAACTGGTACTGGCATTGTGTATAGACTGAATATGGAACTGATACTAGCGACATGTATGAGCTAAGATAGCAGGTTCAAATACTAACGACATGTATAGACTAAGATATGGAACAGTACTAGCGACATGTACTAGACTAAGATATGGAACTGGTACTAGCGACATGTATGGAGCTAAGATGTGGGCAGTACTAGTGACATGTATGAACTGAATGCAGAACTGGTACTAGCATTAACATAGACTAAGATATGGAACTGGTACTAGCAGACATGTAGACTAAAGATATGGAACTGATACTAGCGACATGTATAGACTAGATATGGAACTAGTACTAGCAGAAGCATGTATAGACTAAGATATGGAACTGGTACTAGTGACATGTATAGACAAGATATGGAACTGGTACTAGCGACATGTATAGACTAAGATATGGAACTGATACCTTGACATGTATAGACTAAGATGTGGAACTGGTACTACTTTGACATGCTTGTAAGACTAAGATATGGAACTGGTACTAGCGACATGTATAGACTAAGATATGGAACTGATACTAGCGACATGTATGAACTAGAATGTGGAACTGATACTAGCGACATGTAAAGACTAAAGATATGGAACTGGTACTTTAGTGACATGCGGAACTAGATATGGAACTGGTACTGGCGGCATGTATAGACTAAGATATGGAACGATACTAGCGACGTGGCATAGACTGAATATGGAACTGGTACTAGCGACATGTATAGACTAAGATATGGAACTGATACTAGCGTCATGTATAGACTAAGATATGGAACTGATACTAGTGACATGTATAGACTAAGATATGGAACCAGTACCCAGCGACATGTATAGACCAAGATATGGAACTGATACTAGTGACATGTATAGACTAAGATATGGAACTGGTACTAGCGACATGTATAGACTAAAGATATCAGGAACTGATACTAGCGACATGTATGAACTGAATGTGGAACTGATACTGGCGACATGTATAGACTAAGATATGGAACTGGTACTAGTGACATGTTTAGACTAAGATATGGAACTGGTACTAGTGACATGTATAGACTAAGATATGGTACTGGTACTAGCGACATGTATGAACTGAATGTAGACTTTGGTACTAGCATTGACATGTGTAGACTAAGATATGGAACCGGTACTAGTGACATGTATAGACTAAGATAACAAGGGAACTGATACTACTTTAGAGAGAGAGCATGGCATGGGCCAGATATGGAACTGATACCTAGCGACATGTATAGACTGAATATGGAACTGGTAGTGACATGTATAGACTAAGATATGGAACTGATACTAGCGACATGTATAGACTAAGATATGGAACTGATACTAGCGACATGTATAGACTAAGATATGGAACTGATACTAGCGACATGTATAGACTAAGATATTGGAACTGATACTAGTGACATGTATAGACTAAGATATGGAACTGGTACTAGCGACATGTATAGACTAAGATATGGAACTGATACTAGCGACATGTATAGACTAAGATATGGAACTAATACTAGCGACATGTAAAGACTAAGATATGGAACTGGTACTGACAATGCCTTAGACTAAGATATGGAACTGGTACTAGCGACATGTATAGACTAAGATATGGAACTGGTACTAGCCCAGAAATGAACTAAGATATGGAACTGATACTAGCGACATGTATGAATAGATATGAAACTGATACTAGCGACATGTATAGACTAAGATATGGAACTGGTACTAGCGATACTGGAACTGGTACTGGTAATAGCGGGTCCTATGCCCCGAAAAGTCCCAACGCCATCTACTGAACGTGGCCATATTTTCCTTTTAATATCACGTCTTTGACTAAATTTTAGTGTGATGGCTTGTTTTCCTTATCACAAATAGCCTTTGCATCCCCAGAAACCTATAATTTTTAGTCATCACCGCAATTCAGATTCCCAAGGTAAAGGATCAGAATCTCATGTAGTTCACCGCAATGCTTCCATATTATTATGCACACGCATACGTTTGGCAATGTTGTTCTCTAATCGCAGAATGTCACGGAATGTGTTCACTAGCGAAGAGTGTTACCAACTTGATAATGCTTTGTTTATAAATAAAATAATTCTTATGTGACATATAGATGCTGACATTGTTCATTATTACCTGCAAGAACAGTGACACTAAAAGCTAAAATGTGTATGGAAACCAACAGAAAATAGAACACACATGGAGGACATATCACCACTTGAAGAATCACTGACATGGAATACTGTGAAAGCTCATAAAAGATAGATAAACATGGAATATCTTTTGTAGAAGCATCAAGCGCCACAAAACATAATGATAATTAACTACTTAACTGTTACATATAAACGAAACTTAGAACAATGATACCAAGATTATGGTATAGTCATGAAACAAGACAATGATACAAGAGATTGTGTTATATTCATAGAAATAAGACAATGATACAAAGAGATTGTGTTATAGTCATGAAATAGAACAATGATACAAGAGATTGTGTTATAGTATGAATGCTAAGACAATGATACAAAGAGATTGTGTTTATAGTCATAGAAATAAGACAATGATACAAAGAGATTGTGTTATGATCATAGAAACAAGATATTGATACAAAGTTGTGTTATAAGTCATAAAAATGAACAATGATACAAAGAGATTATGTTATAGTCATAGAAATAAGACAATGATACAAAGAGATTATGTTATAGTCATAGAAACAAGACAATGATACAAAGAGATTGTGTTATAGTCATAGAAACAAGACAATGATACAAAGAGATTATGTTATAGTCATAGAAATAAGACAATGATACAAAGAGATTGTGTTATAGTCATAGAAATAAGACAATGATACAAAGAAGTTATGTTATAATCATAGAAATAAGACAATGATACAAAGTTGTGGTATAGTCATAGAAATAGAACAATGTTACAAAGAGATTATGTTATAGTCATGAAACAAGACAATGATACAAAGTTGTGTTGTAGTCATGAGAATAAGACAATGATACAAAGAGATTGTGTTATAGTCATAGAAACAAGACAATGATACAAAGAGATTATGTTATAGTCATAGGAAATAAGACAATTGATACAAGAGATTGTGTATAGTCATGAAACAAGACAATGATACAAAAGTTATGTTATAGTCATAGAAATAAGACAAATGATACAAAGTTGTGTTATAGTCATAGAAATAAGACAATGATACAAAGAGTTATATTGTAGTCATAGAAACAGAACAATGATACAAAAGAGATTATCTTATAGTCATAGGAAATAAGACAATGATACAAAGAGATTGTGTTATGAAAGTAATAGAAACAAGACAATGCAAAGAGATTATGTATAGTCATTGAAATAAGACAATGATACAAAGAGATTGTGTTATAGTCATAGAAACAAGACAATGATACAAAGAGATTATGTTATAGTCATAGAAATAAGACAATGACATTTTAAAGAGATTATGTTATAGTCATAGAAATAGAACAATGATACAAAGAGATTGTGTTATGACAATGATCATGAAACAAGACAGTGATATACAAGACAGTAGGAGAAAGTAGAGACACTATTAGCATATTTTACTGTGAATGAATAAACGAACAAACAAAAATATTTGAAAACAATATATTTTAAAAAAAGCAGACGTAATTAGATATGGATCAGAAACTATTCAAGAATGACCGGAAACGATCACAATAAATAGAAATTGCGCCAGAAATAAAAGCGATACAGTCAGAGATGAGCACGTTTAATTGGGAAAGACAATATAACGAATAAAGCTTAACCCCTCACCTGTTTCATTAACGTCCCATTACCGTAGGTGTTTTCTTTCTTACTGAGGTAAAAAAGAACAAAAAATGTAGCAGTTATATTGTGAAGTATTCATGATTAAAATAAAGAATACAATTACAGAGCTGAAATATATGAAGTTCAGATGAAGATGCCGGTAGATTGAATATATACATCTTTAGACATCAAACAGGATATATTGTAATATCGAGAGTCATCCCTGACGGCTTCCCATATTCCCAACTAGATTTGACATTCTACTACAGTATAGAGCAGTATAATACAAATAAGAAAAATTGAAATATTTTGAACATAAAGAACATGAAGGACTGGAGAAAGGAGGCATACCAGCAAGAGAAGAAAAGGAAGACCACGGAGAAGATGGATTCAGGGTGTAACTGATGGTTTTAAACGGCTGCAGAGAGGCAAGACATCTGTCCTGTGAGAGATAAATTCCGGAGGACTGTTGGGGTGGGAAGAGTTCTGCACTCAGGACAAGCTATTTGCTGATGAGGATGATAAATCAGTGCTCGTGTAAAATATCCCCTGCAGCCCATCTGCAGAAATGTATATCCTTTCTTCTCTTTGCTCAGAGTATACCTCCTTTCTCAGTCCTTCCATGCTCTTTTTATATGTTCAAAATATTTCAATTTTTCTTATTTGTATTATACTGCTCTATACTGTAGTAGAATATCCAATCTAGTTAGAATATAGGAAGCCGTCGGGGATGACTCTCGATATACAATATATCCTGTTTGATGTCTAAAGATGTATATTCAATCTACCGGCATCTTCATCTGAACTTCATATATTTCAGCTCTGTAATTGTATTCTTTATTTTAATCATGAATACTTCATAATATAACTGCCATTTTTTGTTCTCTTTTTTTACTCTCAGTAAGAAAGAAAACACCTACGGTAATGGGACGTTAATGAAACGATGAGTTACTTTATTCAAGTTAGGTATTGTCTTTCCTAATTAAACGTGCTCATCTCTGACTGTATCGCTATTTCCATGCAATTTCTATTTATTGTGATCGTTTCAGTCATTCTTGAATGATTTCTGATCCATATCTAGTACGTCTGCTTTTTTAAAATATATTGTTTTCAAATATTTTTTGTTTGTTCGTTTATTCATTCACAGTAAAATATGCTAATAGTGTCTCTCTATTTCTCCTACTGTCTTGTATATCACTGTCTTGTTTCTGTGGCTATAACACAATCTCTTTGCTGTCGACTAATGTGTTTCTATGACTATAACGCAATCTCTTTATATCATTATTAGCTATTTCTGGCATAACAATCTCTTTATATCTGTTTCTATGACATCGCATTGTCTTATTTCAGCCGACTATGGCATAATCTCTTTATCGTCTCATATTTCTATTACTGCCAGCTTTCAATCTCTTTTGTATCATTATCTTGCTATGACTATAACATGTCTCTTTGTATCATTATCTTGTTTCTATGACTATAAGCATAATCTCTTTTGTATCATTATTCTTTATTTATGACTGCTGGCACAATCTCTTTGTCATTGCTTATTTCTGAAGCTATAACATGTCTGCTGTATCGTATCTTTGTTTGCCAACATAACACAATCTGCATCATCATTATCTTATTTCTATGACTATAACATAATCTCTCTTTAATCATTGTCTTCTATGACTATAACACAATCTCTTTGTATGTTGTCTTATTTCTATGACTATAACTTATAATCTCTTTGTATCATTGTCTTGTTTCTGTATTTATCTTTAAAAATCTCTTTTATCATTGTCTTATTTCTATGACTATAACACAATCTCTTTGTATCATTGTCTTATTTCTATGATTATAACACCAATCTCTTTGTATCATTGTCTTATTTCTATGGCTATGCCCCAATCTCTTTTGTATCTTTGTCTTATTTCTATGGCTTCTGCCCATAATCTCTTTGTATCATTGTCTTGTTTCTGGCTTCTGCTTACAATCTCTTTGTATCATTGTCTTGTTTCTATGACTATAACATAATCTCTTTGTATCATTTATCTTATTTCTATGGCCTGTATAATCTCTTTGTATCATTGTCTATTTTATGACTATAACACAATCTCTTTGTATCATTGTCTTGTTTCTATATTTATAACACAATCTCTTTGTATCATTGTCTTATTTTCTATGACTATAACACAATCTCTTTGTATCATTGTCTTATATCTATGACTATAACACAATCTCTTTGTATCATATGCTTATTTCTATGACTATAACACAATCTCTTTGTATCATTGTCTTATTTCTATAGATATAACATAATCTCTGTATCATTGTCTTGTTCTATGACTATAACATAATCTCTTTGTATCATTGTCTTGTTTCGTTTATATGTAACAGTTAAGTAGTTAATTATCATTATGTTTTGTAGTAGCAGTGCTTCTACAAAGATATTCCCTTATCTATCTTTTGCAGGCTTTCTCACAGTATTCCATGTCAGTGATTCTTCATAGTATAGTCCTCCATGTGTGTCTCTATTTTCTTGCTCTTCCATACACATTTTAGCTTTTAGTGTCACTGTTCTTGCAGGTAATAATGAACAATGGCACACATCTATCTATAGGTATTTTATTTCTGGCGTCGCCATTAGTCAAGTTAGTAGCACTCTTCGCTAGTGAACACATTCCGTGGACATTCTGCGATTAGAAAGGTAACATTGCAAAACATGTGCGTGTGCACACTTAATTTTGAGTGAACTACATGAGATTCTGATCAACTGCAGCAGGAATCTAAATTACAAGTACATCTAAAGTCTGAGTAAGGTTCGCCTGAATGGCAAGGGACACTTGTGATAAGGAAAACAAGCCATCCATAAATTTAGTCAAGACGTGATATTAAAGGAAAATATATGTATTACGTTCAGTAGATGGCGTTAGGACTTTCGGGCATGGGACCCTTTATTACCGATACCAGTTCCAGTATCGCTAGTACCAGTTCCATATCTTAGTCTATACATGTCGCTAGTATCGGTTTCATATGTAGTCTATGCATGTCCCACTGAAGTATCAGTTCCATATCTTAGTCTGCCATTTCGCTAGTACCAGTTCCTTATCTTAGTCTATACACATGTCGCTAGTACCAGTTCCATATCTTAGTCTATACATATCGCTAGTACCAGTTCCATATCTTAGTCTTTACATGTCGCTAGTATTAGTTCCATATCTTAGTGTCATGTCCTTTATTATCAGTTCCATATCTTAGTCTATACATGTCGCTGGTACCGGTTCCATATCTTAGTCGCCATGTCCCACTGTATCGTTTCCAATATCTTAGTCTATACATGTCGTAGTATCAGTTCCATATCTTAGTCTACATGTCGCTAGTATCAGTTCCATATCTTAGTCTATACGCTGTCGCTTAAGTATCAGTTCCATATCTTAGTCTATACATGTCGCTAATTGCCAGTTCCATATCTTAGTCTATACATGTCGCTAGTATCAGTTCCATATCTTGGTCTATATACATGTCGCTAAGTATCAGTTCCATATCTTAGTCTATACATGTCACTAGTACCGGTTCCACTTATACTTAGTCTATACATGTCATAGTACCAGTTCCATATCTTAGTCTATACATGTCGCTATGCCAGTACCATATCTTGGTCTATGCATGTCGCTAGTACCGGTTCCATATCTTGGTCTATACATCTCACTAGTACCAGTTCCATATCTTGAATACCGCCATGTCGCTAGTATCAGTTCCATATCTTTAGTCTATACATGTCGCTGTTATCAGTTCCATATCTTAGTCTATGCATGTCGCTAGTACCAGTTCCATATCTTAGTCTATGCATATCACTAGTATCGGTTCCATATCTTGGTCTATACATGTCGCTAATTACCAGGTTCCATGTCTTAGTCTATACATGTCGCTAGTATCAGTTCCTTATCTAGGTCTATACATGTCTAGCTGAAGTATCAGTTCCTTATCTTAGTCTATACATGTCGCTAGTGCCAAGTTCCATATCCCCAGTCTATACATGTCGCTAGTATCAGTTCCATATCTTAGTCTATACATGTCGCTAGTACCAGTTCCATATCTTAGTCTATACATGTCGCTAGTACCAGTTCCACTATCTTAGTCTTTACATGTCCCTTTAGTAATGAAAGTTCCATATCTTAGTCTATACATGTCTTTAGTATCAGTTCCATATCTTAGTCTATACATGTCGCTGTACCAGTTCCATATCTTGATATACATGTCGCTAGTACCAGTTCATATCTTTAGTCTATACATGTCGCTAGTATCAGTTCCCATGTCTTAGGTCTATACGTATCGCTAGTACCAGTTCCATATCTTAGTCTATACATCACTTCATTACAGTTCCATATCTTGATCCATACCATATCGTAGTACCAGTTCCATATCTTGATCATACATTCATCGCTAGTATCAGTTCCATATCTTGGTCTATACATGTCGCTAGTACCAGTTCCATATCTTAGTCTATACATGTCATGGTACCAGTTCCAAGTATCTTGAGTCTATACATGTCACTAGTACCAGTTCACATCTTAGTCTATACATCGCTAGTACCAGTTCCATATCTTAGTCTATACATGTCGCTAGTACCAGTTCCATATCTTAGTCTATACATGTGTTAGTATCGGTTCCATATCTTGGTCTATACATGTCGTGACCATCAGTTCCATGTCTTGAATCATACATGTCGCTAGTACCAGTTCCATATCTTAGTCTATACATGTCGCTAGTATCGGTTCATATCTGATCTATACATGTCGTTAGTATCAGTTCCATATCTTAGTCTATGCCTTCGCTAGTACTGAGTTCCATATCTTGGTCTATACATGTCGCTAGTATCGGTTCGTATCTTAGTCTATACATGTCGCTAATTATCAGTTTCATATCTTGGTCTATACATGTCACTAGTACCAGTTCCATATCTTGAATCTGTCGGCAATATTAGTATCAGTTCATATCTTAGTCTATACATGTCGCTAGTATCAGTTCAATATCTTAGTCTATACATGTCCTTTAAAGTATCAGTTCCATGTCTTGAATCATATACATGTCGCTAGTGCCAGTTCCATGCTCATGAGTCTGTGCTTATCAGCGTATCAGTTCCATATCTTAGTCTATACATGTAGTATCAGTTCCACTTATCTTAGTCTATACATGTCCCGCTGAATATCAGTTCCATATCTTAGTCTATACATGTCATTAGTATCAGTTCCCATATCCTTAGTCTATATACATGTCGCTGTTATGGTTCATGTCTTGAGTCTATACATCGCTAATTATCAGTTCCCGTATCTTAGTCTACACATGTCCCTTCAGTATCAGTTCATATCTTAGTCTATGCATGTCGCTAGTATCAGTTCCATATCTTAGTCTATACATGTCATGGTAGTTCCATATCTTAGTCTATACATGTCGCTAAGTACCAGTTCCATATCTTGATCTATACATGTCGCTAGTATCAGTTCCATATCCTTAGTCTATACATGTCGCTAGTATCAGTTCATATCTTAGTCTATACATGTCGCTAGTATCAGTTCCATATCTTAGTCTATACATATCCTTTAATTTTCAATTTCCATATCTTTAGTCTATACATATGCTAGTATCAGTTCCATATCTTAGTCTATACATGTCGCTAGTATCAGTTCCATATCTTAGTCTGCTACATATCGCTAGTACCAGTTCCATATCTTGATATACATGTCGCTAGTATCGGTTCATATCTTAGTCTATGCATGTCGCTGGTATCGGTTCATAACTTGGTCTATACATGTATAGTATCAGTTCCATGTCTTAGTCTATACATGTCGCTAGTATCAGTTCCATATCTTAGTCTATACATGTCGCTAGTACCGGTACCATATCTTGAATCTATACGTAGCTCGCTAGTCACCAGTTCCATATCTTAGTCTATACATGTCGCTAGTATCAGTTCCATATCTTAGTCTATACCTGTCGCTAGTATCCAGTTTCCCTTATCTTAGTCTATACATGTCACTAGTACCGGTTCCATATCTTAGTCTATACATGTCGCTAGTATCAGTTCCTTATCTTAGTCTATACATGTCACTAGTACCAGTTCATATCTTGATCTATACGCTTATCATGAGTACTGATTCCATATCTTAGTCTCTTGTAAGCTTTAGTGGCATCAGTTCATATCTTGGTCTATACATGTCGCTAGTATCAGTTCATATCTTGGTCTTTATACATGTCGCTGGTATGGTTCATATCTTAGTGTACATGTCGCTAGTGCCGGTTCCATATCTTGGTCTACTTCCATGTCACTGAGTACCAGTTCCATATCTTAGTCTATACATGTCACTAGTACCGGTTCCATATCTTAGTCTACACATGTCACTAGTACGGTTCATATCTTAGTCTATACATGTCAGCATTGCCAGTTCCATATCTTAGTACATACATGTCCTTTAGTACCAGTTCCATATCTTGATCTGCACATTATCATAGTATCAGTTCCATATCTAGTCTATGCATATCTTTGACGCAGTTCCATATCTTAAGTCTATACATGTCAGCACATTACCAGTCCATATCTTAGTCTATACATGTCACTAGTACCAGTTCCATATCTTAGTCTACACATATACTTCAAGTATCAGTTCATATCTTAAGTCTATACATGTCTTCAGTACCAGTTCCATATCTTAGTCTACATGTCACTAGTATCAGTTCCATATCTTGGTCATACATGTCCACTTCAGTACCAGTTCCATATCATAGTCTATACGTGTCGCTGAAATTGCCCGGTTCCATGTCTTCGTCCTTGCATGTCGTGTCACATCAGTTCCATATCTTGGTCTGCCATGTCGCTGGTACCGGTTCCGCATCTTGGTCATACGTATCGCTGGTATCAGTTCCATGTCTTGAATCTATACATGTAGCTAGTATCAGTTCCATATCTTAGTCGCCATGTCCACGTAGTATCAGTTCCATATCTTAGTCTATGCGCTCCCTTTAGTACCAGTTCCATATCTAGTCTATACATGTCGCTAATTGCAGTTCCATATCTTAGTCTGCTTGTGGCCACTGGCTACAGTTCCCATCTTAGTCTACATGTCCACTAGTATAAGTTCCATATCTTAGTCTATACATGTCACTTTGTACCAGTTCCTTATCGCAGTCTATGCATGTCGCTAGTATCAGTTCATATGTTAAATCTATACGTAAATCGCTAGTACCAGTTCCATATCTTAGTCTGTACATGCTCGCTAGTATCAGTTCCATATCTTGAGTCCTATACATGTCACTAGCGCCAGTTCCATATCTTAGTCTATGCATGCTGGTATCAGTTCCTTGTGCCCGGATCTCTGACTTACATGTCACTAGTGCAGTTCCATATCTTAGTCTATACATGTCCACTTCGTATCAGTTCCATATCTTAGTCTATACATGTCGCTAAGTATCAGTTCCATATCTTAAGTCTACACATGTCAAGCTGTACCAGTTCATATCAAAGTCTGTAAATGTCGCTAGTATCAGGGTTCATATGTAGATCTATACATTCGCTGGTATCAGTTCCACACTTTATCTTGGTCTATACATGTCGCTGTTCAGTTTCCATATCTTAGTCTACGCTCGCTGTACCAGTTCCATATCTTAGTCTATACGTATCGCTAGTACCAGTTCCATATCTTAGTCTGCCGTATCACTGGTAACAGTTCCATGTCTTAGTCTATACATGTCTCTAGTATGGGGTTCCACTTCATCTTGAGTCTATACATGTCGCTAGTATGATTCCATATCTTTAGTCATACATCATAGTACCGGTTTGTATCTTAGTCTATACATGTCGCTAGTATCAGTTCATATCTTAGTCTATACATGTCGCTAGTACCGGTTCCCTTATCTTAGTCTACGTGTCGCTAGTATCCAGTTCCATATCTTGAATCATACATGTCACTAGTACCAGTTCCATATCTTGGTCTACACATGTCGCTAGTATCGGTTCCATATCTTAAAATCTATACATGTCGCTAGTACCAGTTCCATATCTTAGTCTATACATGTCCCTTCAAATATCAGTTTCCATATCTTAGTCTATACATGTCCACACTAAAGCATGATTCCATATCTTGAATCTACACATGTCCTTTAGTATCGGTTCATATCTTAGGCTATGCATGTCGCTGGTACCGGTTCCCATATCTTAGTCTATACATGTCGCTAGTATCGGTTCCATATGTAGTCTATACATGTCGCTGGTATCATTCCATATCTTGGTCTATACATGTGCTTCATTACCAGTTCATATCTTAGCCTATGCATGTCGCTAGTACCAGTTCCATATCATAGTCTGCCATGAGCATAGCAGTTCCATGTCGCCAGTCTGCCACAGCAGCCTGGTACCAGTTCCATATCTTAGTCATGTCACTGGTGCCGGTTCATATCTTGGTCTATGCGTAGCCGCTAGTATCGGTTCCATATCTTTAGTCTATATGTTGTCGCTGATATCAGTTCCATATCTTGGTCTATACATGTCGCTAGTACCGGTTCCATATCTTAGACTATACATGTGTGATACCAGTTCCATGTCTTAGTCTACACATGTCGCTAGTACCAGTTCCATATCTTAGTCTACACATGTCACTAGTACCAGTTCCATATCTTAGTCTATACATGTCATAAGTGCGTTCCATATCTTAGTCTATACATTTTCTGAAAAGTACCAAGTTCATATCTTAGTCTATACAAGTCGCTAGTACTGATTCGAATCTTGATTTATAAATGTCATGTGCAGTTCCATATCTTAGTCTATACATGTCCCGCTAGTACGGTTCCATATCTTGAGTCTATACATGTCACTGTTCCGGTTCCCATATCTTGAATCTACACATGTCACTAGTATCGGTTCCATATCTTAGTCTATACATGTCGCTAGTATCAGTTCCATATCTTAGTCTATACATGTCGCTGTTATGGTTCATATCTTAGTCTATACATGTCGCTAATTACCGGTTCCATATCTTGAGTCTGTGTGTCGCTGGTATCAGTTCCATATCTTAGTCTATACGTAATAGCTAGTATCAGTTCCATATCTTGGTCTATACATATGCTAGTATCAATTTCCATATCTTAGTCTATACATGTCGCTAGTATCAGTTCCATATCTTGGTATACATGTCACTAGTACCAGTTCCATATCTTGGTCTATACATGTCGCTAGTACCAGTTCCATATCTTGGTATTCGTATCTTTAATTTCGGTTCCATATCTTAGTCTATACATGTCGCTAGTGCCAGTTCCATATCTTAGTCTATATGTCCTAGTATCAGTTCCCTATCTTAGTCTATACATGACTAGTACAGTTCCATATCTTAGTCTATACATGTCCTATACCCGGTTCCATATCTTAGTCTACATGTCACTAGTACGGTTCCATATCTTAGTCTTTCATGTCGCTAGTACCCGTTCCATATCTTAGTCTATACATGTCGCTAGTACCAGTTCCATATCTTAGTCTAAACATGTCGCTAGTACGGGTTTCCCTATCTTGTCTATCATGTCGCCAGTATCGTTCCTTTTCTTAGTCTATTTTTTAAAAAAAGTCAAACCCTAGTATCGTTCCATATCTTTCTATACATGTCCTAGTACCAGTTCCATATCTTAGTCTATACAGTCCTAGTACCCGTTCCATTCTTAGTCTATTGTCCCTTTCCGGGTTTCCTATCTTAGTCTATCATTCGCTGTACAGTTCATATCTTAGTCATACATGTCGTAATTCAGTTCCATACAGTCTATACATGTCGCTAGTACCCGTTCCCTATCTTAGTCTATACATGTCCCAGTACCGTTCCATATCTTGGGCTATACATGTCCTAGTACCAGTTCCATATCAGTCTTACATGTCCTATACCAGTTCCATTCTTGGGCTTCTTCCTAGTACCCGTTCCCTTCTTGGGCTATACTGTCGCTAGTACCGGTTTCCAAACTTGTCTATCATGTCCTAGTACCGTTCCATATCTTAGTCTCCATTCGCTGTACGTTCCTATCTTAGTCTTCCTGTCGCTGGGACGTTCCATTCTTGGGCTTCCCTGTCGCTTACGGGTTCCTATCTTAGTCTATACATTCCTTTTGTACCGTTCCATATCTTGTCTATAATGTCCTGTACCGTTCCCTATCTTAGTCTATCTTTAGTACCAGTTCCATATCTTAGTCTATACTTCGCTAGTACCCCGTTCCATATCTTAGTCTATACAGTCGCTGTCCAGTTCCATATCTTGTCTATACAGTCGCTAACGGGTTCCCTTCTTGGTCTTCATGTCGCTGGGATCAGTTCCCTATCTTAGTCTATACATGTCGCTAGAAAATTCCCTATCTTGTCTATCTTCGCTAGTACCGTTTCCCTATCTTGTCTTCATGTCCTAGTACCAGTTCCATATCTTAGTCTTCTTCGCTTATCGTTCCATATCTTGGTCAACATGTCGCTGTACCGGGTTTCCCTTCTTAGTCTATACTTCGCTTTCAGTTCCATATCTT